>OY757937.1:3479709-3579709 GCA_963585895.1 Sepioteuthis lessoniana | reverse complement strand
CCTTCTTGTGTAGTTGCCGTCTAGTTTTTTCTCCAGCCGTTTAGTTAGCGTCCAAGTAGTGCATCCATATAGCAGTATCGACACGACCGCTGCTAGGAAGAAACTGCGTTTCCTTTTATCGGTCAGGTCTGATTTCCATATGATCGATAGTCTATCGATAGCTGTCCATACCTTTGTTAGTCGCGTGTCGATGTCTTTTTCGGTAGATGAGACACTGCTTCCTAGGTAGGGGAAATTGTCTACTAGTTTCAGAGAACTGTCGCCTGTTTGATTAAAGTGCATGTATTCCGTTTTGTGTGCATTGACATGGAAGGTAATGCATGCAGCGGCTCGTTCCAGACTATGCAGTAGTGTTTCGGCTTGGGCGGCTGCATTTGCCGGAATCGCTATTGTATCGGCGTAAAAAAAGAACTAGCTTTGATAATTATCAATAATTGTATTCCACGAAGCATCTAGTGACCAGCTTAAAGCCTTAATCTGACTAGGATAACTACTTTCAATTTCATTAATTGACAGGGAACTTTATTCCTTTTTAACGTTTTCAGTGTCATCTCATCTGAACACCTTATATCATAAATTAGATGTGCCCGTGGTGTAATCGTTATCGTCGTAGGAAACTGACACGGCGACATGAGTTCAAATCCTGGACAAGACTGATTGCATTTCACATAGCACTAATAACATTGGGAAAGGTTAGAATCCAATTATTCTCCGTCCAGCTATGGGTAAATAGTAGGGCAGGCTGGGTTTTTTCAGCCTTGGTAAGGCAACTAATCTAGTATAAGGAAAAGTCTGAATTCAAACCTGTTAAACTCCGCTTAAAAATTGACCTTGTGTCATATCCTGCCAGAGGGGAGGGGTTGGTATAAGTATGTATATCGTAAATAGTAATGGCCTAAATAATTATTTTCTTAAGAGAATTTTCAAATCACTGGTTTCTTGCAAATACACCGGCTTAAAGCAAAATCCCTGCTGCATAGTTAGGAGACAGTAAGAAGAGATATTTACCTCAACACGATCGCAAATAAAACAGAATCTACGCGTTTTAAAAAGATGATTTAGTGGCAAGTCTCTGAAATTAGTACACCCGTTCACATAGCTCGGTAGCAGTATCTCATCTATTGAAAGTTATGTCAAAATACATATAAAAAAAGGCATTAACAACTATCAGGTTTTCGATCATCTCGAAATCTGATCTCACTGATAAAAGAAAAGGGGGCTTCTTCTAAGCTGTTGCTGTGTCGGTACTATTGTATGGTTGTAATCTTCTTTATACATATATAGTCAAAATATAGGATTTGGTTTGGTTGGGTTTTATGGTATATCAACCATTGTAGGTTATTTAATCACAAATCTTCTTTATACATATATATCAAATGTATATGTGATTTGTAAACACATTTTGTAAATAACATTCTTAAATGGGCCTGAGCACTTTTTCTGCACACAGTTAAATGGTTTCAAGTATTGATAAATTAACAGTCACAATTTTCCATCAGTCATTTGCTTGCTCAGTTTGGTCCATTTGATCCATAGATAGGACTCTATCAGGTGCTACTACTCCGGGTCAGAGGGGACCTTGAAGCAGTTGCAATGATGGGGTACTCCATATTCCCCAAATCTCCAAGACTAGAAACTCAGATTGTTTAATGTCATATCTAGGACACTTGTTGTAGGGGGTGGGGGTCTTACCTCACAGCAGTAATACAGTTGGTGTATTCCACAGCTCCAGCCGACTGGGCTGCCTTGTGGATTAGCCGAGTGGGTTAATCTTATATAAAATCACGTAACCGTTATGGATTAGCGGATACTGGATGCATTATAAAGTATCTGTCCGTAGGGACGGATGATGAGAGAATCAAGGGGTTCCGTGCTCTCAGCACGATTTGATAATAATGATGACGTTGATGATGATGGATAATATTTGACAAACTCCTAAGTACACATCTTTAGCAGCAATGGCACGTAGGCATGAAACCATCAGTATAAACATGGAAGCTGTCTTAAATGTCATTCTTGGTACTCTCACGATGACTCCTGTGTCAAACTCTACAGGAAACCGCTTTCCTTCTGGACAGCATTGATAGTAGGGAGGATTATTTTCTGAATAGGCAAATGTTTCTTCTATATAACCATGCCACATATGCATCCTGGAAAGGTAGCAAGACCTTCCAGGCGTACACCCATGATTCATGGAGACTAACAAAATCTCACGCATATATACACACGCTCACATATATACACACATGCCTGCACGCACTTGAATATAATGCACACACTCGATTCCTTCTCTTTAAAATGCGGTAATAGCTATCACGAATTGCAATCATGGTAATTATTGCAACATAAACTGCATCTCTCTGAAAACAAATTTAATGAATCCCATGGAGATGAAAATATCACGAAGATGTAAATCCTTTACGGCCGTATGCTACTCTACACAACTTCTGTTCGGAACCGTTTATGGCATATTAGACGGGAAATTGTTGGCTACGTAAGAACAATAATGTGAAGCGGACTACTGTTCTGATGACTAATTGCCAAGCTACTAGCAATAAGGATTTTATATAAACGGAATGAGTGGAGCGGGAAAGGAATTACAGTGTCAGCAAAAAGGTTTCGAATCCAACCTAAAATCACCATGATAACAATAAAAGGTTTAATAATTATGAGAACAATGAACACTGAATTATCTGCCGGCGCAAGGTGTTAGCTAATGGTCC
Source organism: Sepioteuthis lessoniana (assembly GCA_963585895.1). NCBI lineage: Eukaryota > Metazoa > Mollusca > Cephalopoda > Myopsida > Loliginidae > Sepioteuthis > Sepioteuthis lessoniana. The sequence goes on along the minus strand of OY757937.1, from coordinate 3,576,986 downwards.
CACGAACAGCTCAAATAAATAAGAAGTGTGGCGATTTGATTGACAGGTTGTGGGTCAGGGTTCAGTCTGTCTAAGTTAGGACAACCATAGCAAAGTTAAGATCACGGGAAGGTTCGACTATTGGCTCGAGGCAGTCACATGGTATTTGAAAGTTTTACTTAAATCCAAAAAGTTAGCTTAGTTGAGGTTCAAACCGAAATAGAGCCAATCAACGAATATTATAAACTAATTTTTATTGCATGAGAGTAAAATGAATATTACAATGCATAGTAAAATAATTTGCAATGTAGTTTTATAATGTAATAATTTTCATTGTATTCCTATTGTTCAGTTAGGATTATGAATATAATTCAAGCCAGAAAGAAAAAAATACTTAGGATTAAAAAAATAGATTACAGTATCCCCCAAGAAAAGTACATCTTTAAATTCTTTTCATAAAAAGTTAATTTTCTTTTAAAACCAATATTTTTTTTTCCAGGAGAGCATTGTAAATACAAAACGGATATCATTAGCTGTTATTTATTACCAAACTCTACTGAACTGAAATACTGTAAGCAGAGCTATGAACATGAAGCAGTTAAAAAAATAAGCCTACCCCTCATATATACGTGTGCAATTTTATTTTTGCTGCACAGTTTAAATTCTGTAGAGTTTGGCAGTGAATAATAGGAAATAACATCTGTTTTGATTGTATTAAGTCCCCCAGAAAAATACAAATCTTAATATGTTTTTTTTAGAAAAAAGTAAACATTCAGTAAAAAAAAAAGTGTGAGGCGTGTATTTAGTAATGTTGTCTGAATAATCTCATACTTTCAAACGGATCTCCAATTCTCCGATGTCTTTTCGAAAAGAGATATGACAACTCAGTCAATCTGATACGCTTGAAGTTAAATTTCAAAACTCTTTACAACATCCTCAACGTAATTATGTTAGATAGATAGATAGATATAAACAGCGTGTGTGTGATAACCATAAAAAGATACACACACGAACACACACACATACGTGTGTGTGTGTGTTTCTATGTGTGAGTGTGTGAGTGTGCGCGCGCTGAGAGACAAACAGTGTGTAATAAACTTTTAAAAAGTTACACACATACATATACACGTATGTATATGTGTAGAGGGTTGCATGTGTGTGCGTGTTTACCTTTTCATGTTAATCTCACACAGTTCATGTCTGTCTGTCTGTCTCTCTCTCTCTCTCTCTCTATATATATATATATATATATATATAGAGAGAGAGAGAGAGAGAGAGATTTGTGTGAACATGTCTGTGTCTCTGTGTCTAGAGAGAGATGAACAGTGCGTGATAAACATAAAAAAGACTCAGGATAGATAGAAAAAACCCTAGGATAGATAGGTAGATAGATCGAGAAATAGAGAGAGAGAGAGAGAGAGAAATGAACAGACTAAGATAGATAGATAGATAGATAGATAGATAGATCAGTGGGTGATCAACATTGAAAAGCATACTCACATATTCATGTATGAATGTCCGTGTTAGTCGTATATTTATCCCCACTAATCTATATAAACCGTTTTATGTTTATTTCACACTGTTCATCTCTCTCTCTCTCTCTCTCTCTCTCTCACTCTCTCTCTCTAATTGTATATATATATATATATATATAGTGTGTGTGCGTGTGTGTATGTGCAGATAGAGATGGTCAGTGAGTAATAAATATAAAAAGACGTAGATAGATAGATAAATAGATAGGAACAGACTGTGATAGATAGATAGATAGATAGATATGAACAGACCAAATAGATAGATATATAGATAGATGTGTGTAAGTATATTGTGCATGTGCGTGTGCGTGCGTGTGCATCTGTGTCTTTCTGCGCACGCGCATCTGTAATAAAAACTAAAACAATTAAAATAAATTTCGATGGGACACCTTTAAAAGAAATCAAACTAAAGTAGAAAAAAAAAAATTAGAAAAAAACAAAAAGAATAAAAAAAAAATAAAAATAAAAACAGAATTTGAGAGAAATATAAATTTGAATAAGTCGTTAATTCTGAGACTTAAGAAATCGGCACGTCCAGGTCCTGTACCGATCGCACCTCCCTTAATCACTGCCTTCAATTGAAGCTCAATTCCACCGAGAAGGCAGCACAAATTGGCCGTCTTATTTGCTCGTGTTGGCACGAACGTTGAAAACGTGTTCACTGGATCCGACGTCATCCAACGGCAAACATCCCGTGATTTTCATTAGCTGAAACTAATTTCCGTCTATTCTGATCGACGTAAAAAAAAAAAAACAAGAAGTGCCTGTCGCTGGGAAATTCTTTGGTAATTCTCTTGATCTGATACGAAATCGAATTTCCATTTAATCGATCACCAGCCGTGCCTTGTCTGAACGAGAGGATTATCTTTCGTCTATCGATAACACGATTCCATGGCACAACTTAACATTCTTTATATTCTCTAAAAGTTGTTGTTATTATTATTATTATTTTCTTTAGCGATTTTATCCTATCACCAACTGTCTCTTTACATATTTATTACCTAAGTACTGGACGTTCTGATCTATATCGAGGAAATGCGAGCAAATCTTAATCTCTTAAATATTTTTTCATGTTTGCCCGTATGCAATACACGTGTTTGCGAATGTGTCTGTAAGAAAAGTTATTTACTATATAAATCAAGTGACCCAATCAGTTCGTGTGGTTTTCAATGTTGAATACTTCAGTGAAATAGCCAATAAATTCTTACAAGTTTCAAAATGAAAAACTTTATAGTTTTCAAAATAACCACTGCCTTTGCATTTGAAAAAAAAAAAACAATCGCAAAACTTGTACAATTTTTTTAAAAAAATGAGAGCATTGCATATATATATATATATATATATATCCACAGACAGATTAGTTTCGTTCTATCGGAACTCTTCAGTGTGGCTAGACAGGCTAGGTTTCCAAAGCTGGGATAGAAACCCGGCTAACTGAAACGTCTATCGAAGATTCTACCACTCAGCCACGAGGAAACCAGCACGAGTGAAGGAAATTTAAACGCTTATGTATCACATTTGTTTTTGTTTTACATATATCAGCTTAACGGCTACCGAGACCTCAATTCATTTGAAGAGCCTTACATTACGCTAGAGGCAACCATTACTTCACTCGCTAGAGAGCATATATATTGTCATCCACATATATCAAGCTACATATATCAATCCTGCTTGCATTCGCAGCGCGCTAATACTCTTGGGAAAGGTACACATCCAATCATTCGTCTCCCATTATGGATAAATAGGTAGACTGGGTCCTTTAACTTTGGTATGGCAACCTGTATAGAAGAAGGAAAAATCTGAAATAAGATTTTTTAAAGTCTGATTAAAAATTGACATTTTGTCGCATCCAGCTCGTGTTAAGGGGTTGGGAATATATATATATATATATATATATATATATATATATATATATATATATATATATTGTTGTAGAACTACTCCAAGAAAAAGCAGTAGTACAATACTCAGACAATTGGGTAGCCTCAATACACGCGACTAACAGCTCTTTCTTAGTATACCTCTGGTCAACTCGTTCGTTCAGTCAGTCAGTCAAAAAAGCAGTCCGCAAAGAACAGCAACAACGCTCATGTTGCTGGCGTGCTCTTTTATGCAAGTTCCAGCATATAGGAATTTGCATGCGAGGTAGATTTCAACTCGTGAGAGACGAGATCGGCACACTATAACTTCTGCCTCCAGAGGTGAACATATTTTTTATAGCTTAACAAGAAAGGCATAGTCTTATGTGCTTTGATCCAGGAGGTAAGTTTCTTCTCTCGATATATATATATATATATATATATATATATATATATGCCTATTTTAAGTGACAGCTGATATACACACACAAACACACTCCTGCATACAAACCTACATATCCCACTCAAATACACGTGCCCACGTCCCCGACACCATACTTATTCATCGTGTATTCAAGTGTATTTGTTTAACTACATATCAACCCCTTATGGGTCATTTAATAGCGAAATTTGTAAATGCTTTATGGTAATCATTGCGATTTCCCGTGTTCAGTGGTTTTCAGCATTCCTATCAAATACAAAGAACAGATCTATTTGACCTATTGATGGAACATTAGCAGAGTGAACCTGGGAGTAATGGCAAATAAAGGCTACTCCACACTCCCCCAAATCTTCAGAACTTGAGGTTCATCACTAGTTGCAAGCTTGTATCATACCCAGGGAATCATTTTGTTGAGATGTCATATATATATATATATATATATATATATATATCATTTGAAATTGTTGCTAGAGTCTCGCTGTGGGATACATAAACACAATATCTTTTTATAATGTACGTAGCTCATGTACTAGGAACATCAGCAGATATAAGAAAAAAAAACCAAAAAGGAGACAATATCCCGCAGAAACTATGACAGATTCAGACAACGCAGATGATCCAGAGTTTCTCGCAAATTTTCCATCCCAAACAGAATCCCTGCTTCAATGCTTGGAATGAGCAACTCTGCATAAATGCAAATAAAACGATGTGCCTCTGAAATTAATAGAACAATTCACATATCTCGGTAGCAGTATCTTATCTACTGAAAGTAATGTCCACATACGTTTAGGGAAAACAGGAACTGCTCGGAAAAAGCTACACAAGAATGTTAATTGCTGCTTTGAACAAATCCTGGAAGCAGCCCTCAACAAAACAACAGCTGTACAGCCACTTAGCTCCCATCTCACAAAGCATCTAAATATGACAAACAGAACATGCGGTGAAGTAAGAACAAACTCATAAGCGACGTTCTACAATGGACTACTACACATGGAGGTGCCCGTGGTGTAATGGTTATCGTCGTAGAAAATGAACTCGGCGACACGAGTTCAAATCCTGGACGAGACTGATTGCATTTCACATAGCACTAATACCCTTGGGAAAGGGTATGAATCCAATTATTCTCCCTACAGCTATGGGTAAATAGTAGGGCAGACTAGGTTCTTCAGCCTTGGTGAGGCAACTAGTCTAGGAGAAGGAAAACTCTGAATTCAAACCTGTTAAACTCCGCTTAAAAATTGACCTTGTGTCATATCCTGCCCGAGCGGAGGGGTTGGTAAATATGACAATGGACTACTAAACATGGACACACTAGGTTTAGCTGACAAAGATTTACGTACATCTGCTCTGTAAGGACACCAGATATAATCTAGAAGACCTGCCTGGAATAATGAATAATAAGGACAAATGGGAAGGGATTCCACGCTATCTGCACGATTTGATGGGATGATGATTATGATGACACATATCAATGACCGTACATTTTGATGACATCAATCCAAGGGGAGTAAACACGTACAAGATAGATATTGAGATTTTAATTATCAGCTGATATACAGAAAGTCTCGCTCACACACACACACTTATATATAGTAAAGTTGGCGACCGTAGTCAAGGGTGACCCCAAGGCACCCTTTTTCATAGTTACTACATCGAGGCGTAGGGTAGGACACTACTCCTTTCCCTTGACTGCTCTACTTTACCCTTGATCCCTACCTTTTATTACTGAGTGTTAAGCAAGGAGGCATCAAGTACCATTTTTTGAGTCTTTTGTATGACTCGACCTGGGATTGAACCCAAGTCTCCCGGGCCATTACGCGAACACTCTAACCAGCATGCCAATGTATATATATATATATATATATATATATATATATATTCGGGAATAATTCCGTCAGGACAATTAAATTATTCAACTATGAACATTTAAATCTTCCTGATGAAGAGCTCAATGTAACTGACATCACAATGCACCAATTCCTTTAGGAAAAACAAAATCCGGTCACGTTAGGATTATAAATTTATTTCCATCCTGCTAGGGGTATTGATATGAATCAATAATTCTAAATTTAACAGGACTTCTTCCGATCCAATGGATATAATAAATACCGCCAGAATGGAATTATATCCATTGGATCTGAAGAAGTCCAGTTAAATTTGGAGTTATTGATTCATATCAATACCCATAGCAGGACGGAAATAAATTTATAATCCTAAAGAGACCGGATTTTTTTTTCTTAAATGCATATATATATATATATATATATCATCGATAACATGTCTCTAATAGAAGGTTCAAACTTTAATATCTATATATGATTTGGTTTGGGTAAGTTGTTTAATGACATATCAACTTATTATATTTGGTTATTCGAAAAATTCTGTACGATTTTTGAATAAACTTATGTTCCCGAATGAATGAATAAATTTTAAGTGTTTTTATCAGTCAAAATATGCTCCCTGAATATCTATGAATTCCTACCATTGATATACAACCTTACCTTTGCCGGTACGATAAAACACTAAACGTTTTGATGCCGAAAATCTTTATATGCAGTTTCTACTTCTTCCTTGCAACGAAATGTTTTTTTGGGGCGTAAAAAAATTTCCAGATGCGTGTTAAAATTGGTTGTCGATGGGCAAGAGAACAAGAGAATATGGTGGAAGTGGTAAAGTTTAATAAGATCATGACTGAACTGTGAAGCAAGGAATATCATATATCAAAATGGACAATTAGAATACATTTAAGGCCAAATCGATAAAATTAGAAATCCAGCAGAAGATAGGCAGTCACGAATAATATGGCAGACATTAAATGAATTAAGCAAAAGGAAGAGCACATCAAGAGCAAAGCTAAAAGCTGCTGGCTTAGAAGAAAGACTTCACTAGTGGAAAGAACATTTCAAGAATCTGCTTGGAAGCACTCTAGAAATCTCTGACAAACCTATCCAAAATATTATTAATGGCCAACTAGATATCAAAGTAGTACAGTACATTTTACGGAAGGGGAACTTGACGCAGTTCAGAAAAAAATTAAAAACTAATAAGCTTCTGGAGGTACCCGTGCTGTAATGGTTATCGTTGTAGGAAAAGAACACGGCGACACGAGTTCAAATCCTAGATAAGACTGATTGCATTTCACATAGCACTAATACCATTGGGAAAGGTATGAATCCAATTATTCTCTCTCCAGCTATGGGAAAATAGTAGGGCAGACTGGGTTCTTTAGCCTTGGTGAGGCAACTAGTCAAGGAGAAGGAAAACTCTGAAATCAAACCTGTTAAACTCCGCTTAAAAATTGACCTTGTGTCATATCCTGTCCGAGCAGAGGGGGTTGTCATATCCTGTCCGAGCAGAGGGGGATGTCATATCCTGTCCGAGCAGAGGGTGGTGTCATATCCTGTCCGAGCAGAGGCCTCGACGAAATACCCACTAAAGTTTGGAAGACAAGATTATACAACGTAGTCTATAAACAAAAAGCAACAGAAAAATGGACGAAAGCCTGTGTCCTTCTTTTCCGAAGAAAGGCAACTTCGAAATGTTTATGAACTTATTGCTATAACTTCTAAGGTTTATAATGTCCTACTTAATCGTATCCAACCCGAAATCGAAAAAAATCCATTGGAAAAATCAGAATGGCTTTCGAAGAAATCACCGTACAAACTTACCGATTCTGAATCATCGAAGTATGAGCAAAGTTTCTACTGTGTCATCTTGGCAACATGTGGTCGAATATTGTCATGAAACAAAATTATGATCAAGCTTGAATTCTTGCATCACTTCCTTTTAGTGTTTATGATTCGGGGCATATAACTTTCAAAATCAAATTCAGAAAGAACTGCTTGCAAATTTACAGTTTAACATTAAAACTTTAGTCATTAAGAATGTCAATTTTTATACAACTTCGATTAAAATTAAACTTAGAACAGAATTTAAATCGTATAAATAAAGCTCGGACAATATTTCCCGAACAACAAAATATATCATTGAATGCCAAAATTTCATTTATTTGTAGATGTTTGTTTGTTTGTTTGTTTGAGTTTTATGGTATATCAAGCTTTGTAGGTTATTTAATGGCAAATCCATTTTTATGCAAATGAACAGTTATATTTCAAACAATTCAGTTTAACGTAAGTACTCAATTTAATTGTCAAAAACATTTCTATTTCAAGCTATTCAGTTTAGTCAAGCAGTTCTAATTCAAACAATTCAGTTTAGTATAAATATAGTTTTTGTCCACAATTCAGTTTAACGTAAGTCCAGTTTAAATTCAAAAAACATTTCTATTTCAAACAATTCACTTTAGTATATGTACGCAGTTTACCCATAAATAGGCCCCTATTAGGTGCTATCATTCCGGGCCAGAGTGGACCTGGGAGTGATGGCAAGGAAGGAGCGCTCAGGATCCTCCAAAACTCTAGCATCACAGGAACTTCATCATTAGATTGTATAATGTCATATACAGGACATTAGTTGATGGGGGAGGGGTCTTACTCCTCTGCAGAGGAGCAGTCGGTGTATTCTACAGCCCCTGCCGACTGAGCCACAGGACACTCGTTGGGGGTGGTCGTACCCCTCTACAGGGATGCAGTTCGTGTATTCTACAGCCCCCCGGTTAACTAGGCAATTGTAAATGTTTAATTGTAACTATTCATATTTTCAGTTTTCCCTCCAATTTTTTTGTTATCTCATTTGCAAATTAGCCTAAATGAACAAATGGTTATTAACAAACAGGAAAAGTCAGTATCTAATTGTGTATAAATTATTCATATTCGATAAGAATACTCGCTACCTTATAATTAAGCAAACAAATGGTCTTTATTAAGTCGGAATTTGTTACTTTAACCTATAATTGTAAATAAATAATTATGATTGGGTAGGAATATATGCTACCACATAACTATGCAAATTATTTGTATTAGATAGAAAAAAGAAGGATTCTGTGTAAGACACTAAAGGCAATTTGATAGCGAGACTCCAGTTCTGGATATCTGGGGATTATGGAGCATCCCTTCTTTGCCATTACTCCCAGGTACACCCTGACTCCTGCCCCAAAGTGCTAATACCTGTCAGGGTCCTATCAATAAGTTTAATATATCAGTTGACGAATTATTCGCATTTGATAGGACCTTGCGAAAGAAAAGCCTTTTTATCAAACATCTTTACAAAAGTAATATATATATATATATATATATATATATATATATATATATATATAAACGTACAATAAACATGAATCCTGAACCTTATGCATTACATTACCCTAGACGGGTTAACAGACTGTCAAAATCAGCCAATTGACCTAATTACAGAACTGACTTCGGCAAAAATAATCCACGAAGAGTTAACAGGCCGTAGTACCCGACAAAACAAACACATCATCATCATCACAGTGTGTTGAAAGCACGGATTCTCTTAACCCCGCCGTCTCTCTCTCACTCTCTCTCTCTCTCTCTCTCTCTCTCTCTCACTCTCTATCTCTCTCTCCGTCAGTCTCTATAGGTCAACGCCCTTGGCGGGTACTCTAGACGGCATCTCTTGTCTGCACAGACCTGAGGAATGTAAGTTTTTGCCGATCGGCCTACGCTGGTGTGTCCATGTGTAGGAGTCCATTGGAGAGCGTTGCTGGTGAATTTGTCTTTACTTTACGAACTGTACTAAGCAGTCTTGTTCATCTTACTTGAATGGTTTGTGAGATGGGAGGTAAGTGGCCTTACAGCTGCTGTTTTATTGAATGTTACTTCCAGGATTTGTTCAAGACAGCACGCAACATATTTGTGTAATTCTCGTCTAGTTTTTTCTCTGGGACTTTTGTTAAAATCCAAGTTGTGCTGCCATACAATAGTTCTGACATGAGTATATATTCTCATAATGAAAACAAAATAAACTGAATATCAATTTTGACTCAATGCAAAGCGATCGAAAATACAATTCAACCAAAAAAATATGTTGGTATTTAAAAAAAGATGAAATAGAAATAAATCTTTATTATATTTTAAAATTTCATTTCTAATTTGATTAGAATTCAATTTGATTTTTTTATACGGCTTGTTTTACTTTTATTAGTTTCATCTTTTAATTCCGAACCATCCAATTTTTTTTTATCTTAGTAACAGTTGACTCTGTTTTCTTATCTTGGATAATCAACTCATCTTCTTTTTCGTTTTCGCGCCAAAATATTCGTATTTTCTGTTTCTGTTCTCGTTTATAGAAATGTCTGAGAGTATGTGCACTGAAGTTACTTCAGACATTTTATCACTATAACTAAATTCCTCAAGTCAACAAGTACGTAGCAGTTTGGTATGTTTTGGTTTCAGAGGAGATTCGTTGGTCTCTCGAGACCATATATTTCCACCTTGATCGGGAAGACCGACATTAGTAAAAAAAAAAAAAAAAAAGAAAGAAAGAAAAAGGCATTTTGGGGAACCATCGAATAAATAACTTAACAGAATTTGATCAGAGAACAGACTTTTTATTAATAGTATATATATATATATATATATATATATATATGAATTGTGCAAGATCTTAAAGTATATATATATATATATATGAATTATGCAAGATCATAAAGTATATATATATATATATATATATGAATTGTGCAAGATCATAAAGTATATATATATATATATATGAATTGTGCAAGATCATAATATATATATATATATATATATATATATATATATATATATATATATGAATTAACTTTTAGACGATTGATGTGAGAAGTGAGCAAGCGATGATGCACAAGGAAGCATAGAAAAAATAATTCTCCCAGCTATATGAGTTAAATAGCATCACTGCTGTTCTACGAGAAGAATAGCTTTGGCATTAAATATCCCAAGATAGTTGATATACCATTAAAAAAGACACCCAACCCAACCCAACCGAAAAAAAAACAATTGAATAAATGGAACATTTAACAAATCTGTCCTCTTGAAGCTGTTAATATTGACCAAAAAACAGTAGGCTTAAATAGCTGAAGACTTGGAAATTGCCAGAATAATAACGTAGCTTCAAGAATTTTATTAAGGATATAAATGTCCAAAATTGGGGAAAAATGGAATACAGTTGGCAAGATTTGTTTGGAAAGGTAATTAACTGAAAATTGTGCAAGACCATAAAGTTTGATTATAGGCACAGACCAGAATATGTCCCAGAAAATAGGACGCATGAAATATAAACTGACACCCAAATCCCAACAATACCTCGTGTTAATAATGAAGCCGTGTCAGAGAAACCAGGCCATTGGCCTGATGAGTAGTATTCCCCAATGGTCCGGGAGGCCGGCGTTCAATCAAAATGGTACTTGATGCCACCTTCTTAACACCCAGCATTATAAGGTTAGGATCAATGGTAAATTGGAGCAATCCAGGGAATGGAGTAGCACCCTTCCCTACACCTCGGTGTGGTAGCTATTGAAAAGGGAGCTTTCGGATCACCATCGACTAAGGTCGCCATCTTTATTTACTTACAATAAGAAAAACATTTTAATCATAAAAAGAAACGAATTTGTCATCGAATGGGTTTTGCCATTCTAGTGGACAAGACAGAAAAAATAAAAGAAATCCCAAAGATGGAAAATTACCTGGACCTTGCCAGAGAACTGAAGAAGCTGTGGAAGGTGACAGTAATACTTATTGCAGTTGGTGAGCTTAGACCCCAAAGGCCTGAAAAAGAGATTGGTGGAAATAAAGTTGAGTGGAAGGATCGTACCCATCCCTTCCACAGCATGATTGAAATTGGATCGAATACTCAGTAGAGTCCTGGAGAACTGAGAAGACTTGCTGTCACTCAGACTCCACTTAAAACTCATCATATAGAGCTAAGGTCAAAAACTTGAAAGGAGCAAAATATTAATTATCAGTTCCGCGTTTTAAAAATTTTCTTTTTCTTATTTGGATAAATCATCATCACGTTTCACCATCAGCAAGGATATCCCTGAACCTCCCTCGCCAACTCTCCCTATCATCCATTGCTTCCAGATGGTCGTCTGGGCTACATCCCGTATTGGCACAGAGCTGCTGTATGTAGGTTCTAGCTAGTCGTCCTACCTTTGCTCGTCTATGTGAAGGGGTCCACACGAGTACATCTCTTATGATCTCATTCTTAATTCTCCAGCAATGCCCCGCATGTCTGTTCGTCTAACTTTGATAGTTTTCGTGATGGGTGGTAGGTGGATGTACAGCTGCTGCTTTGTGGGGTGCTGCCTCCATGACTTGTTCAATATTTCACGTAGGATTCTTGTGTAGTCGCCGTCAACATTTTTTCCATACATTTAGGTGACGTCCATCTAGGGCATCCATATTGCAGTATCGACACGAAAGCAGCTTTGAAGAAAGTGCGTTTATTTTATCGGTCAGGTCTGTCTTCCATATGACTGATAGCCTATCGTTAGCTGTCCATGCTTTTGCTAGTCGCGAGTTGATGTTTGTCTCGGTTAATGAGATACTGCTTCCTAGGTAGGTGAACTTGTCTACTAGTTTCAGAGAGCTATTGTTTAGTGTGGAGATATCGCCTCTTTGATTAAAGCACATATATTCACTCTTAGATAAAATCTCTTAATAAATATGATGCAATTTCCTCGTCAAAAAAATTTCAAGAATAAACGTCATAATTTTGACGCAATTGTAAACATACAACTGAACTTTGGCATAATGGTTTGAGTGTTCGCCAATGGCCCGGGAGACATGGGTTCAATCCCAGGTCGAGTCATTCTAAAGACTCAAAAAAATGGTACTTGATGCCTCCTTGCTTAACACTCAGCACTATAAGGTACGGATTAAGGGTAAAGTGGAGCAATCCATGGAAAGGATTAGCGCCCTCCCCTACACCTTTGTGTAGTAGCTATCGAAAAGGGGGACTAAGGTCGCCAACTTTACTTGCAGTAAAGTAAACATACAAAACGCCCAGGTACGTGTTATAGAAAATTTAAGAATTTGGGAAAAAAAAAACAATAACAAAAAAATCAAAATACTCGACCAGATTTTTTTACCAATCGAGAGTGCTAAAATAATATGCGGTCACTTTTTTAGTTAGGAATTTGCGGAATTTGCGTATGTGTGACCCCCCGCCCCGGCAAATGCTATAAAGCCAAAATATCTTCAAAGATACTTTAAAACACGCGCTCATTTTCCTGATTGGCGTGACTCTCCAGTTTTTGAGTCACATTTCGGCCGTCCGTGTTGCTTGTTGCAAGGTTCTGGTCGGCTCTGTCTCATCACTGGACATACCTCTGGCCTCAGGGGGGGCGTCCCTCCAGGCTTTAACCCTCCTCGGAGGGGTTAGGTTTATTACTTTGCGCCTGAGGCGCCGCATAAAGGGGAATGCCGACGGGGCCCGAGGCATTTTGGGATTGCTGGACGCGTCTGGACCACGGCCCTGCGATCGGACCCACCAAAAAAAACGGCCTTGTGTCACACTCGTACGCTGATGGGGAGTATGACTAATGCAGAACAGTTCGCTTGTCACCAAGGGAAGACGAATACAACTGTCATAAAATCTTATAGCTGCCCTCCTTGCTTGACAAATTGTATCTAGTTACGACCGTCAACTTTGGATGATCGCCTTTCAAATTCACGTGCCGCTAAAACATTCACATCTACCGTGAGAGACTTAAAACCAGAACAATTTTTTTCTTTGTATTCAGATCCATCCATGAATAAAACTTTATTTTGGTGGAACTCGTGTTATTTGTGTTAATTAAAATGTGATTAGAATTTGATATTTTGCTGATTTTCTAAATATTTCATTCTTATTTATGAGCCATTTTTTTGTATAAAAATAGATTTATAAAGTAAGCTTTTTTTCCCTTTCGTTAACTCCTGTCTATCTATATATCCACGTCTCGTCATATCTATCTATCCTTGCTTGTTTCATTCTTCTCTGTTTTCTCTTTATATATATATATATATATATATACAAATTTCGTTGAACATAACAGACACACTCTGTCTTCTTTTAAAAGCAAACGCTATACACTCCAACGGTAAAGACGCTCTTACTTAGTAGTAATATGCAAAAACAAAAGTAATGTCACTTTTATAATAGATTCTCTCCTGATGATGCCCCAGGGTCGGGCAGAAAGTACTAGGGATATGTACAATTATGGAAAATGCATCAATCGATTCCCGCCGAATACGATAAAAGCAGGAGGTGCCCGTGGTGTAATGGTTATCGTCACAGGAATTGGACGCGGCGACACGAGTTCAAATCCTGGACTGATTGCATTTCACATAGCACTAATACCCTTGGGAAAGGTATGAATCCAATTATTCTCCCTCCAGCTATGGGTAAATAGTAGGACAGACTAGGTTCTTCAGGGTTGGTGAGGCAACTAGTCTAGGAGAAGGAAAACTTTGAATTCAAACCTGTTAAAATCCGCTTAAAAAATTGACCTTGTGTCATATCATGCCCGAGTGGAGGGGTTGGGTAAATATGATAAAAGCAGTGCGGCAATACGAACGGATCCAGAAGAGAATAAGTAGACCGAGGGTGTCTGTTATGTTCAACGAAATTTGTATTAATGAAGAAATGCTGCCAAAATATACATATATATATATAATAATCTTTTTAATATCTATCTATCTATCTATCTTATTATGTTCATATCTATCTATCTATCTATCTATCTATCAATTCAGTTTATCTCTGTAAATTATTTCTGTATCTTCTTTCTCTTTTCTTTTCTCTTTCCTCCATTTCCTTGAAGCAGACGATAAATGCCTATGTATATCACATTAGCACTTCCTATACCTGGTTGACTTTCTCTGTCTCTGTCTGTCTTTCTGTCTGTCGCTCTCTCTCCCTCTCTTCTAAATCTGATCGACTATTTTACCCCTGTATCATGAAAGAAAAATGGATACAGGCCTTCCATACGATTTTCCACAAGTCGGCAATTTTTTTAATTTCATATTTCGCTGGGCTATAAGAATTTAAATATCATGTTTAGTTAATGAGGTGGGCGGAATTAATGAGAGGATATATCAGATTACATGAGGTTGTTTTTTCTCGTGAGGTCGGGTGGGATCGCAGGATTGCCGCGAGCGAAATTCCATCAGTCGTTAGAGAAACAAATAAACAATGGCTTCGATTGTCTGTGGTTGGGAAAGAAATCGAAAACACCCTCAACCGTTTCTGTAAATATAGAACACAGATATTACTTCTTTTAAATTCTTTAGTGTTCGTTGTTTCTTCGAAGAACCTTGTATAACGAGGAATCAGCGCTCTCGGAGATAAAAATTATAAAACTCTGGGTCTTCATTCGACTGTCCTGTTTGACCCGACCTTGAGAGTTATGACTCTCAGCAACCAATCTTTCTTATCTCTTGCTATCTATTCTAATCAGCTACTCTTCTTGCAATACTTTTATCCCGGTCAGTGATCTCTCATTCTGTCTGACGTTTCTCTTGTCTGCTTTAGTCTGCTCTTCTTATACCAAAATTACCGAGTAAAAAACATCCTCACACTGCTCTTTTAACTGGGGCATCAAAGTACATCGACTGTACCTCCCCAGAGAAGCAAGACCATGCTCGCCCCCCAAAAAGTGACCTCTGTAAACCATGTGACGGTGAAGCTCCAGTGGGGTACCCCTTTATATATATAAAAAAAAACAATAAAAAAAATCAAACACAATCATCTTATTTTAGAAGTTTTATTGCAATCTAAATGATAAAAGTGGAGGTGCCTGTGGTGTAATGGCTATCGTCGTCGGGAATGGACACGGCGACACGTGTTCAAATCCTGGACGATATTGATTGCATTTCACATAGCACTAATCATCATCATCATCATATCGTGCTGGCAGCACGGATATCCCTGACCCTCTCTCGCCACTCCTCCCTATCGTTCATCGCCCTAGGTAGGTCTTCAGGAAAACAACCTGTATCCTCACATAGCTGCTGAATGTACGTTCGTGCTGGTCGTCCTGCTTTTGCGCGGCCGTGTGTGGGGATCCATAAGAGTACATCTCTTATGAGTTCATCTCCGCTTCTCCAGGTATGAATCCAATTATTCTCCCTCCAGCTCTGGGTAAATAGTAGGAGAGACTAGGTTCTTCAGCCTTGGTGAGGCAACTAGTCTAGGAGAAGGAAAACTCTGAATTCAAACCTGTTAAACTCCGCTTAAAAATTGACCTTGTGTCATATTCTGCCCGAGCGAAAGGGGTGGTAAATAGGATAAAAGTACATTGGAACTATTCATCTACCAAACAGGGAGTTTATATATATATATATTTACTTGAAAGAATGCCAAATTAATCGACGTATATTTTCAAGCAAGAACACTTTCATACAAAAAATAAAATCATGACATAACTATTTGTAATCTTCAATATTTATCTAGTTATTTTCATAACAAAGACACATATCTGTTTTTTCCTTTCATTTTTTTTAAAGAGTGCGGTGCGTCACGTTTGTGAATCTGCACGCACGTGTATGTAGGTCAATGATCTTTTTGGCTGACCCAGACATTAATATTGAACTGTGAGTATCAAAGTTTCTAGAGGCGGCACTGTGGGATATAAAAGATATGATGAAGCCTAAAAAGTGAAATGAATTTACTAATTTACATACGGAATAAGTACGGAGGTTGATAAAAAGAAGAAAAAAAAAAGAAAATTCAAAAGTTAAAGGTTCCCAGAAACCTGACAGGAAGTTGTAACCACGCATGCCCGAAAGACAATACCTGCCGGCGCGAGAAAGAAAAACTCATTCTCACTTGAGCCTTACCTTTGACACTAGACGGACCTTCTTTTCCTCGGTTGCGAGCAGGTAGCTCAAGTCTCGTACTTAGCGTAAGACCGTGTCTCCTCTAGCAGCAGCCTATATTAAAAACACCAACTGGACGGATCGCCAACTAAAAACGCCGATTTTGGACTTATCAACCACCAAAAGAACTAATATATTTTAACGCCTTATTTGGGAGACGTGACTGTCCTCTTAGGGTCCAGGAAAACATTTCCCTGCAACAGAATTGTCTTACTGAATCCAGAAATAGAGCTGAACTTTAAAGGTATCTCCTATCTTCATCTCCTTTCTTTTCTTCCTTCCTTCAACAATTCTTGTGAAACCTTCACAGACGATGAAAACGCTAACGAATTGAATGGAGAAAAAGAAGAAAGAAAACAATGGAGTCAAATATTTAAACCCAAATACACGCAGCCTACAAAAAAAAAAAAAAAAAAGACACAAAACAATCGACCAAATCTTCTGGATCCCAATATAAGTACCAAAAATTTTCGAAAATTATTGATAATTTGATGACTTCTGAATATTTTATAATCAAACAAATACATAATTGTTTTCCACCAAACATGCAATTTCAATGAGTGCAGCTTTCTGAAAGGCTACAAAAAAGATGTTTTAGGTACTCGAAGAAAACAATCTTTTTTTGCATTCTTTGTTTCATTGGGAAATCTGAGAAAGATAACATCATGGGGTTCTTAAATGGTTGGTTGGTTAGGTTTTTATGGTATATCAACCTTTGTAGGCTATTTAACGCCAAATCTATTTTATGTAAATAATCAGTTCTATAACAAACAATTCAGTTTATCATGAGTACACACTTTAAATGTAAGTTAGTAAATGAAGATGAACGAACGTCCAATGTCTGCTTTTAATTGATCTTGTATATATATAGATATATATTTCTTTTAAATACCCTGTCCGGTGACAAAAGCTGCTTGGTAGCGCCAGGATTGGCAGTACCGCCTTGAGCTACCGAAACTGTGTGATCACTCTGGTTGGCGGCTGATGAAGATAGAGTATCGCCCGTGCTTTCATACGTTGTATGATGAAATTTATTTCTTTTAAAGTACAGTTTAATTGTGAAAAACATTTCTATTTTAAGCTATTCAGTTTCGTCAAGCAGTTCGAATTCAGTTAATTCAGTTTAGTATAAGTACAGATTTTGTTTACACGAAGTTAAATGTCAAAACAGTTCAATATTAAACAATTCAGTTTAGTGTAAATACAGTTTCATTGTCAAAAAACAGTTCTATTTGAAATAATTCAGTTTAGCATAAGTTCGCAGTTTAAATGTAAGTACGGTTTAATCGTCAATAACATTTCTATTTCAAGCAATTCAGTTTTGTCAAACAATTCAGTTTAGCAAAAATATGCCATTAGTTCTATTTAGCCCATAGATAGGACCATTATTACGTGCTACCACTCCAGGGCAGAGTGGACTTGGGTGCAATGGCAAGGGAGGGGTGCTCTGTATTCTCCAAAGCACCAGCATTACTGGGACCTTACCATCATATTCAGGATACTGGTTAGGTGGGTGGGGGTTCTTAGTCCTCTGCAGAGAAGCAGTCGGTGTATTCTACAGCCCCAGCTGACTGGGCAAAATACCTAAATAGCTCGAATTTTATATTTCATTTGCAGTAAAGAAAGTATTTTGTGTTTTTGACTCTTGTTTCTTGAATCTCAGTACAAATCATTATTTTTTCACAAGATATAAATCTAATACAAATCCCCCCTTTTCCGCGAATCAAATTAAGTAATATATATCATCTTATTTTCATATCGAAAACATTAAATGAAAATCATCAATTATCAATCCTAGCAAATATCTGCCCCCTTCACTGGACGCAAATATTTAAATTTGAATATAATAGAATATCACATTAATTCAAATTTTAAATTTTCAAATTATTAAATTTAAAATTTGAAATTAAAAATTTAGATTTAAATTTAAAATTAAAATTGTAAGACTAAATGTAAATTAAATCAAAATTTACATTTGTTAATTTAAATTTTGATTTAAATTTGAAATTTGAATTTGAAAACTTAAATTTAGAATTTAGATTTACATTTAATTTTTTTTTATAAAATTAACATTTAATTCTTTAAAATCTTATATTTAAATTTAAACATAAAAGAATATATTAATTCAAAATTACAAACTAAAATGAATGAGAACACACATGAGAAAATGTACATTTGTTTTTATTCAATTTGAATTCATTTGTACATAAAATTATACATAGGATTGCTTTTTAATACGTTTTAAATTAAAACAATAATATTAGAAAACAATAACAAAGTAATTACTTATCAAACCCAGTTTTATTAAAACCAATATGCATATTATCTACACCATATACTATGTTTAATTCTTATTTGACATATTACAGGATTTTGAACGCATTAATAACACGGTCCTGCCTGGCGTCATACTTTTAAGTATTGGTCTCCAGTTGTTGGTCGCACTTCGATCTTGGCACGGATCTGGTCTGGTGTGCCACGGCACTGGTTATTTCCTTCCCCACTTTCGGACAAATACCCTTGGGAAAGGTATGAACTTCCTTATCCTCCCAGCTATGGGGTAAATTGTACCACTACTCTTCTTTAGGCGCCTCTGGTGGTGTAATGGTTAGCAAGCTTGACTAGCAAACCTACACGAGTGAGTTCGAGTCTCATTGGGTGCCCCTTTCATATGGCCTTGTGCCACATCTAAGCAAAAAGCTTAGTAAATTACCACTGGTTATTTCCTTCGGCCTCAGGGGGCCATCCCCCCAGGATTTACCCCATTCGGGGGTTGGGTTAATTGCCCGGCGCCCCTAATAAGGGAAATGCCGACGGGGCCGTAGGTATTTTTGGCAATGCCGGGAACGTGTGGGCTTTTGCCCTGCGACCGGACCCATCTTAAAAAGGCCTTGTGCCATATTCGTCCGTTGGTGGGACGGATGATAAATCACAAGATCCTGCCTGGCGTTTGCGCCGGTTTGGTTTGGTTTGGTTTCTTTGTTTAATGGCATATCAACTCTTAGTAGGTTATCTAATGCCAAACCTATTCTCCTAGAAGAACAGTGGTGGTACTATCTAACCCATAGCTGGGAGGATAAGGGGGTTCATACCTTTCCCAATGGTATTTGCCCGAAAGTGAACGTAATAGCACGACTGGAGTACGAACTCGCATACTACGATTCCACAGTCCATCACTTTAACCATTACACCACGAGGACACCCACGTCGTTTGCGCCGGGTAAATGTTACTAATTGTATTTGCCAGGTCTCAGGGGGTCGTCTCTCCAGCCAATACCTGCACCGTGGGAGGGGCCAAGTTCATTGCTTGGCACGTGAGGCGCTACAAATAGAGAATGCCAAAGAATGTATATTTTCTTTTTCAAGTAGTGGGATTATATTGTGAATAGAATTACCATGATGAGAAAATCCGGAGAACACTTGCGCGTGACATACAGAACCAGGGGACAGCTTTTTCGACCTTATAAGGTCTCATCAGCAGTGTATACCGTGATCTCCACCACTGGAGATCGAACCAGCGACTACAGAATGCAGAGCTGAAACTCTACCATAGAACTACAGTCCACATCGCACGATAGTGATGCCAAATCAACTCGTCATGGTAATTGCGCTGCCAATTAACCTGAATGTCTTGCAAGTTACATCCTTACTCTTTACAGAGGACACGGTCACCACCAGGGCTACGTCTTATTTGGCATCACTTATGTAAGATATGGACTGTGCCTCAATGGTAGAGTTTCAGCTCTGCATTTTGTAACGCTGGTTCGATCGCTAGTGGGGGAGATCACGGTATACACTACTGATGAGACCCAATAAGGTCGAAACAGTTGTCCAATATTTCCGAATGTCCCGCGCAAGTGTTCGCCGGATTTTCTCTTCATAGTAATTCAATTCACTATGACAAAAAAAACGAGCATTTTTTTACATCTGCCGCACACGAATCTCGATTCCTGCGTGACCCCCAGATTAAAATGACCTTGTGTCAAGTCCTGCCTGGAGGAGGTAGGATAAATATCAATAACAGGACTGCTCGGTGTTCGCGTCAAAGGCATATTACTAATTTCAATTGACTGGTCTGTAGGGTTGGTACCCATTGCCAATACCTTCTTTGAATTCAATGTTTTTTCCTTCTCCTAGATTGGTTGGCTGCCTTACTATCTTACTCCCTCTTCCTCTACCTTACAGGTTACCTTAGCTATTCTTACACCATAGCTGGATTCATGCCTTTCCCAAGTATATTATCAAGTAAGTAAATTTGGCGACCGTAGTCGAGGGCGACCCACAGGCTGCCTTTTCAACATTTACTACACCGAGGTGTAGGGGAGGGCGCTACTCCTTTCTCTGGATTGATTCGTTTTACCCTTGATACGTACCTTATATTGCTGAGTATTAAGCAAGGAGGCATTAAGTACCATTTTTAAAGTCTTTGGTATGACGCGACCTGGGATTGAACCCATGTCTCCCGGACCATTGGCGAACACTCTACCCACTTATTAGTGTTATATAAACACAAACAGCCTCGTTCAGGTTTTGAACTCGTGTTGCGGATTCAATTTCTTATGACAACTGTTATACCACGTGCGCCTTAACAATATATATTTGGCGCGGGTACGAGGATTTTTTTTTTTCGTTTTTGTTTTTTGTTTTGTTTTTGTCGAAACTAGTTAAAAAAATGTATAGACTAGATAACTTTAAAAAGACACCATTTTTTTCGTCTCATAGTATTTGTTCATCTTTGCATATGCATTTATATAAATATATATATATATATATATATATAGGTGTGTGGGATGTAGGAGTGGGGAAGCCATTTTAAAGAATGATATGAACTGGAATTGTCCTATTTGTTTTGTTACTATTAAAACAAATTTAGCGAAATTGGAGCAAGCCCCTGGAATGTTAGTTAACATTATGCAATTGTCACGATTTGAACGAAAATGGAGTTGGCTATAGAAGCGCCAAATATATGTTACATAATAGTTAATAGAAAAGAAAGACAGTAATTGGGACCTTAACATTAAGATAATACGAAAAAAAAAATCCCAATTCTTTGGACAAAGACAGGAAGATCGAATTGTATTTTACTATTAGAATTAAAGAATTTCTCGTCCATTGTTCTGTAAAGCCAAACATTCCCAATATATAATGCAAAGCTCTTGGAACGAATTGAGCACTCTGGTATCCGGTAAGGTATAAAATATAAACAAAACAAACGCTGCTACTGCTACTTAATACCTTATAATTCCCTAGCGAACGTGGTGCGCTTGTTGGCCGATACTAAGACTAACGTAAAGTTGGGCGGGTTTCGATCCCAGCTTCAAGCGTCTTATGTGTCTAGCTACACTGAAGATTTGTGATACAACGAAACAGTCTGTCTGCGGATGACTATATATATATATATATATTCTACCCTCGCCTGTGAATTTAAATAATTTTTGTTTTTTATTTTTTAAATACCAACTGTAATTCTACATTTGCTGTTCTGCAACTTCGAGAAAAACGCATAAAAAGTCATCTGAAGAGACGTAGATTATAGTAATATTCTCCACCGAAATAAATTTATAATGACGACTTAACCAGGTTTGAGTTTCCATCCGATTACACTATACATATATATATATATATATATATAGGTATTATTCGGTCCAGTTAAACCAGAGTTGGGAGTAATTCCTTCAGGACAAGAAAATCATTCAAGAACTGAACATTTAAATTTATTACATTAACATAGCACATAAAAGTTATTTATCGAACTTAACAATAAAAGAAAAAAAAAGAAAATAAAATTTTTAAAAAAGTTAAATTACCATAATTCCAATCGACGGAAGAATTTTGAAAATAAAATAAATAGGTAAATAAAAAAACGGAAGTTAAAAAAAAACGAGGAGGTAACTCTTCACCTCTCTTCCTCCCCCACACCGTGTCTATTCTGCTTTATTTATCCATAAGATCTGAAGAAGTCCTTTTATAATTTTTTCTTCGTGTTTTTGTTTTACATCAGAAACGAAAAACAGGATGGAAATAAATTTATAATCCTAAAATAACCGGTCTTTGTTTTTTCTTTAAAGAAAGTATATATATATATATGTGTGTGTGTGTGGGTGGGTGTGTGCGTGTACGTGTGTGTGTGTGTGAAGCATATTGGTAGGAATGTGTACTCGAATTGTTGACAGAAAAGTAAGAACTTGTATATAATAATACATGTATAAAATAGTATTTGGCATTAAATAACCCACGAGAGTTGCTATGCCATAAAACCCAACCAACCAAGCAACCTAGAATGAACCATAAGTAATGAGAAGATAGAAAAAAAACGTCTGGAAAAAGTAAAGATGTTACAGACGAAAAGATCTGCAAGTGAAAAAGAAGTAAATTTTATTGATACGTTTTAGTTTTTGTACATTTTTTTCGATTTATTTTCTATTTTTCGTGATCGCTGTTTTCTCCTTTTAGAGAGTTTTTTGTTGTTTTTTTTCTTATTGTTTTTTTTCCTTGGATTTTTTTTCTTTACATCTCATCAATCAAGCACGTTTATTTCAACCACACCCCAGTCCGAGGCTACAAGCATTTCGATATATGGCTGTGACATATATATATATATATATATATATATATATATATATATATATAATGTAAAAATATACGTATACTTCTATTCGTGTAATTAAGTTGGAATATATATGTATATATATATATATATATATATATGTATATACACGCATACATATTGTATTTTTAACATCATGTTTAAATATGGAATATATCATCATCATCATCATCATGTCGTACCGCCAGCACGGATATCCCTGACCCTCTCTCACCACTTCTCCCTACACTCATCGCCTCCGGCAGGTCTTCAAGGTTACATCCTGTGTCCTCACATAGTTGCTGTATGTAAGTTCGAATTGGTCCTCCTGCTTTAGCACGGCCATATGTGGGGGTCCATAGGAGTACATCACTTATGAGCTCGTCCTTGCTTCTCCAGCAGTGTCCCGCGTGTCTGGTTCGTCTAACTTGTATAGTTTTCGTGATGGGGGCAAGTGTCCGTATAGTTGGTGTCTCGTGGGGTGTTGTCGCCAGGACTTGTTCAATACTGCTCTCAACATTCTTGTGTAATTTCAGTCTAGTTTCTTCTCCAGCCATTTAGTTAGCGTCCATGTAGTTCATCCATATAGCAGTATCGATACAACCGCTGCCTGGAAGAAACTGCGTTTCATTTTATCGGATGCAATATATAAATACATAAATATCATCGAATATGGATATTAATGCATCTACGAACACATTCAATATATATATATATATATATATATATAAATGTACGTGCGAGTTTGCATTTCCCTTATTGTTTACCATCTTTCTTCTTTTTCTAGCATCTCTTCTTTCTTTCTTTCTTTCTTTCTTTCTTGTTCATCCATTTCTTCTATTTCGCCAAGCCCAGAATGTAAACTGGCTTTCTTTACAGGTTTTAACATACACATACACTCCCAGAAAGACAGGCGCATACACAGGCACACTAATACACACACACACACACACACACACACACACACACACATACGTACGCACACATGCGCATACGTAGACATTTTTCCTCCTCTTTTTTGGTCCTATTCGTCATCTTTTATTCTTTCTTTCTTTCTTTCTTTCTTCTTCTTTTTCTTCTTCTTCTTCTTCTTCTTCTTCTTCTTCTTCTTCTTCTTCTTCTGTCTTTCTTTGTTCTTTCTTTCTTCTTCTTCCCCCTCCTCTCCTTCTTCTTCTTTCTGTGTTTCTTCTTCTTCTTCTTCTTCTTCTTCTTCTTCTTCTTCTTCTTTCTTTCTTTGTTCTTTCTTTCTTCTTCTTCCTTCCTCCTCCTCCTCCTTCTTCTTCTTTCTGTGTTTCTTCTTCTTCTTCTTTCTTTCTGTCTTTCTTCGTTCTTTCTTTTTTCTTCTTCCCCTCTCCTCTCCTTCTTCTTCTACTTTCTGTGTTTTTTCTTTCTTTCTTTCTTCTTCTTCTTCTTCTTCTTCTTCTTCTTCTTCTTCTTCTTCTTCCCTCCTCCTCCTCCTCATTCTTCTTCTTCTTCTTCTTCTTCTTCTTCTTCTTCTTCTTCCCACTTTATGCAGGTCTTGTAAATACCATGATTTTTCTCATCATCATAATCATCCCGAGGTCATCCGCATTTTTGTTTCTTCCAAAACCTATTTTACGGCTTCGTCCGCTTTGCTCCCCTCAAGCTCAACAAATGCTTTACGTGAAGAATTATCCCAGGATATGTAATGCTTTCTAAAACTGGAATATTTCACAGGTTTCTTCACACAGTCCTGGTCACCTTATTGGCCCCAAATGAATTTAAATACATCATGTTTGGTAGTGTCCAAGAAAGAAAAAAAAGAAGAAGAAATGAATCTTGACAAGTTGCTTTGGTCTAAGGACACACGTTTTAGAAAAAAAAACAGCTAAAATGAGTCAATTCATTTTTTTTAATCAGGAAGAAAAAAAAATAGAATGTTGCCGAAACACGTATTGGCACCCATTCAAACAATCATGAAAAAATAATTGCTTTTTATCCCCCTGTGTTAATTTAGAAATTAGGCTCACCTGTGATAAATTATCTGAACCCGAAATTGAAATAGCCAATGAATGGTAATTTTAATGATTTAAAATAAAATCACTTTTTATTCCCAACAAAAAAAAGCTACCTGGCATTGTTCACTCGAAGGAAATATCTCATTGTAGTGTTTATTAATGTTGCTTGGGTTTTATGGCATGTAAGATATTTGATTCCAAATCCTCTTTATATATATATTAAATATATATGATTTAGATGGGTTGAATTTTATAGCATATCAACCATTGTAGGTTTTTTTAATACCAAATCATCTTTATACATATATATAACATATACGAGGTGCATACGATAAGTTTCAAGACTTTTTTCGCATGGGCACTTTTATTGATAGCACGCATATGAAACTCTAGTCCCCTTCCAAGTAATCTCCTCCGGCTGCAATGCTCTTGTTGAACAAATCCAACTTCTGGAAGGCCCCATGGAACTCCTCTTGTGTGAGCATCTCAATGGCCTTCGTCACAGCCCCTTTCATCTCCTCAATCGTCTCATAACAACAACCTCTGAGCTTAGGGAATAACCAAAAGTCACAAAGAGCAAGGTCTAGACTATAGGGAGGCTGAGGAACTGTCTTGATGACCATCTTGGTCAAATATTCTGTGACAAGGAATTGTGGACTGGTGTATTGTCCTGTTGGAAATGCCACTGACCCGATTTGAAAAGTGCTGGCCTCTTCCGACGGAATCTGTTCCTGAACTCCTTTAAAACATCAACATAGTAACCCTAACCCTAACCCTTTGGTCAATCAAATCTGGTGTATTGACTTCCTTACTCCTCCCACACCCCTGATCCTCCCTCACCGACTCCCTGGCTTCCTTGAATCTCTTATGCCACTCAAAAACCGATGCTCGATTCATGTAACATGGTCGAAAATCAGTCTGAAGCATTCCATACGTTTCTGTGGCCTTTTTGACAAGTTTAAAACAGAATTTTATTGCATATCGTTCTTCTAAAGTATCCTCACGTCCATATTGCATTTTTGAAATTCACCAGCTGTGACAACCAGGCTTTAGTAGGGTGTATACCAATTGCTGTTCTAGCTCTTTATTTGAATCTGAAATCATAAAAATTGTTCAGTCATCTTGTAAGATGTATAGCAATAAAATTGTGAATTTTCAAGAGTCTACGATAATTTTAAATGCCCATACAAAAAATGTCGGCAAACTTGTCGTATGCTCCTCGTATATGATCTGGTTTGGTTGGGTTTTATGGGATATCAACCATTATAGGTTATTTAATGCCAAATCCTCTTTAAACATATATATCAAATATATAGGATTAGTAAAAAGATGTTCTTTCATTTCTTTAAATTTCTTTGAGCGAGATATTTTTCCGCGTATTTTTTCGCTAATTATTCGGTGTTTGTCGTCATATTTGATGGCAAATCACAAGGAAAATAATAGAATGTTTTAAATTGTGTACTTCTTGGAAAAATATGGCTAAAATGTGTTTCTCATGTTCTTTAATGTTTATCGATTATTTCGCGGATCATTTCATCATCATCATCATATCGTGCTGGTAGCACGGATATCCCTGACCCTCTCTCGCCACTCCTCCCTATCGTTCATCGCCCTAGGTAGGTCTTCAGGACAACATCCTGTATCCTCACATAGCTGCTGAATGTACGTTCGTGCTGGTCGTCCTGCTTTTGCGCGGCCATGTGTGGGGATCCATAAGAGTACATCTCTTATGAGTTCATCTCTGCTTCTCCAGCAGTGTCCTGCATGTCTGGTTCGTCTAACTTGAATAGTTCTTCTCAATTAATTTATTTTAAAAGCATCTTTTACGTCAAAACCCGGAATACAAAGTGGATCCAGGAACCAGTACATTACATAGAGTGGATATATAATATGAAAATTAAATTTTTATATATATATATATATATTGCCATCCAAATACAGACTGTTTCGTTGTATCATAACTCTTCAGTGTGGGTAGACACGTAGACGGCTTGGAGCTGCGATCGAAATTCGCCTGGCTTTACGTTAGACTTAGTATCAGACCGCTAGGCCAACAAGCGTACCACGTCGGGTAGGGAATTATGAGGTGTTATGTAGCAAGAGCAGCAGCAGTGTTCGTTTGTTTACATTTTATACTTTACCGGATACTAGAGTGCTCAATTCGTCCGAAGTGCTTTGCCTTATGCGAGCGGCAGCCGAAAATTCCTTCGCCAGAGTGCTCAACCCCCATGGGTAACGTATATATATAGTTATGGTGTTTGGCACTAGTCCGAGAAACCGGTGTTCAATCCCAGGTCTTGTCATACGAAAGACTCATTAAATGATACTTGATGCCTTCTTGCTTAACACTCAGCATTATTAGGTACGGATCAAGGGTAAGTGGATCAATCCGGGTAAAGGAGTAGCTGCTAAGATTTTAAAAGGACTAAGTTATAAAATTCTAATCATGAGAATTAACGATATGATGGTCTCTATGAAGAATTGGTCTCAATAAATATGGTTCGAGTTATATCATAACCACTTAAAGACACATTTTTATCTTATGCAGAAAATTTAACATTGAGAAAACGTTATCAATCTATTTATATAAAGAAAAATTGATAACAAGGTAATCCAAGAAGAAGGAGAGATTTATTGAGAAGCAAAGTCGACCCTATAGCGTTTCGGTTCTAATGAACCATCATCAGGTCTATAGGGGAATATATTAGTGATGTTAAATCAACGATGGTTGTGTAAATAGTGCAAAATATAAAAACCCAGGAACAATTTGTATAACAAGAAAAAGTTGGCTGTTTATGATAAGAAAAACTTATTTATTTATTTATTTATATTGTCTTTCACCCGATTTTTTACTTTCGGACTAACATCCTCAGAAAAGACGCGAAACCACTTATCCACCCCCAGCTATGGATGAAATTGTATAATTGTTGCTTTTCTGCAAAGATAGCTTTGGCATTAAATAACCTACGAAAGTTATTTTACCATTAAGCAAAGAAACGCAACCAAGCTTATTATTTATGTTTTTAACGATGCACTTGTTTCGGCGTAGATTTCATTTCTATTTAACGGAAAACAAGTGGTATTGTTGTTTACTACGCGTATACATATACAAATATATGCGGGACTTAATCAAACATAATGACGAACTTCAATGAACGAACGAACACACTTCTTTATAAAAATATAATCTCTCACACTTCATTCTTGAAAGGGTGATGTTGGTTGTGTGTGAGAGATGAGTTGGAGACGGGAACAGACTGCTATATTGACCCAAATTCTCGCGACCATAGCAGCACTTCTTCCTCATCTTGGCTGGGGTTGCTCCACCGTGGGTCACTGAGGACCCAAAACCCTCTGTCTGCTGCTGGCTCTCACTCCAGCATCTTGTCTCCAACTAACTCAAACTGCCCCAGGCACCTGGTTATATTATTGTCTCAGGTCTACCTGCTTCCGCTGTTCTTCCGCTTATTTACACAGGTGCATCTCTTGATTGACGGCTCGGTCGAGGGTCAATATATAACAGTATCTGTAACATCTGAAAATTTCCCATGTGGAAATACCCCCATATTACCTATAATTCATCTCCAATTATTTTAAAACTAATTTTACTTTTATTGATGTTGCTTCTCACTCTGGGGTTACTTAATTATAGAAAAGTTTTATGTACCATCTTCTCAATAAGTTGGTTAAACAAACGCACCGAGTTTAAATGTCATAGTAGATTAGTAGATTTCATTTTCACAATGACGAAGACAAGAGAGCAGTCCGAAATGATGAAACGGTTAATCCTATAATAAATAAATGAAGTAAACTAGCAAACAAGAGTATAGAGCAAAGCTTGACAGGGAAGAATGTCTGAAAAATGCATAGGTTGAAACGTTCATATAATGACGTCATATCTGCTGTTGATGAATTTTGGGGTTAAACTTATTCGTATTTGGTAGTTCTATTTTAAGCAATTCAGTTTAGCATAAGTACAGTTTTTGTTTACAAACAGTTAAATGTCAAAACAACTCTATTTCAAACTATTCAGTTTAGCATGCAAAAACAGTTCTATATCAATCAATTCAGTTTAGCAAAGTACACACTTTAGTTCTATTTGATTCATAGATAGGGCCCAATCAGGTTCTACCACTTCGAGCCCGAGTGGACTAGGGAGCGATGGCAATAAAGAGGTACTTCCAATTCCTCAAAGCGCCAGCATTACTGGAACCTCGTCATCAGACTGTTTAGTTTTATATCTAGAGACGAAGGAAAAAGTATGTACCTCAGAAAGACAAGTACACACCTCGAAATCAAGCACTACTGTAAAAGAAGAGTGGATACATGAGCAGTTTCTTTGAATATCAATTTGGATCATTTTTAAAATCGACAAGGTTGGAACTCAGACAGATGGGCCAAAACACGAGGAACTTGATGCATATAGCCTTACAGTCGAGAGAGAACATAGACAGAGGGAGAAGAGGACTCGCCAGCTTTGAGAATTGCGTCTATGCAACAATTCAACTATTCGACTCGAGAAATACACTTCTAAGAGCAAAAAAAGAACGTGTGGGCAATAAAAAAATAACAAAAAAATATGGAAATCGGACAGAAAGCAAGTGTACTGTTACTTCAAGTGTCAAATCTAGGACAATGCGCATGAGATGACTTAGAAATTGCTGGGCAGGGGAAATTTGACGAGTCCCTATTAATAGTAGCACAAAATAATACCATAAGAACAAATTATCTCTTAGCAAAAAATTGATAATGTACAGATGAATAGCACGAGTACGTTACTTGTTAAAAGAGTTGAAACAGCTAATCACATTAGCGAATGCAACAAAATAGCACAAAGGAGTATAGTGGTCGGCTTGGTTTGATGCAGAAGATGATTCTCTTTTACTACAGTGAGAAATCACCAGTTAGCGCTGGTATGAAAAACTCACAAAGAATAAAAATGACGTATGTATTTTGCAATGCGCGTAAACACACATTATTTATCTATCAATAGAAGTGAAACGGAACTTTGCCGTTAAAATCTATCTATTTCGTTTTCAATAATTTGTGGGTTTATGCTGTATACTACACGCATATATATGCAAATACAAAATACAAATACAGGCGGACACTAATACATAGGTGAATCCGTTGTTCCGGTACGAACCGTTTATTAATTTCTGACTTCTGAGTACTTCGACACGAGGAGAGAGACAATTCTTAAAAGTCTTTCGTATTTATTCTATGCTAACATCTTTCAATGGCCGAAATCCAACTCTATGCCTCTATGACAGGAAATCAACTATCGTCTTCCATGGCCCAATCTCAATTTCTCAACATTATGGTCAGACCCCAACTTCTCCACACCATGGTCGGAACTCATGTTGTATATTGACCTTCGACCCGGGCACACATGCCATTCCAAAGTGATGCACCGGAAGGAAGGGACACATTCCGATGGCAGTTATGAGAAGAAATCGCGTAGGCGGGCTTGGCTGACGATATAGGACAAGATAAAATCCCATGTACAGTCATAGACTGATGCACCGGAAGAGAGTGACCTGTGAACTGCATGACAGTTATTTCCGCTTGATGACGATCAAACATGCCATTCCAAAGATTGAGTAGGTGATTGAAATTTTATATAACTCGGTGAGGACAGGAAGTCGGTGAGTTGGAGATCAGAGCAGTCGGAGAAGATGTGGTAGAGAAAGCCACCACCCGGCAGAAGGGGCCTTTGGGACCCCCGATTGAGTTGGAGATCAGACGAGTTAGAGACAAGATGCGGTAGAGAAAGCCATCATCCAGCAGTGAGATGGGCTCCCGGGCCTCCGGTTGAGCAGCCCTGGAGAACGAGAAAGACTCAACACTGATTGCCATAAGAGTGGGGGTCAATATATTGCAGTTCTGTTAGGTCTCCAACTCCCTCTCATACGCAAACGTTACAAATAAAGTGAGAGGTATATTTTTCTAAGAACTGTGTCGCTCGTCTTTATCATTGTGTCGTTATGATTCTGCCTGCACATGTAGATGTAGATGTATTATGTGTTTGTATAGTTAATCATTGTCATGGCTATACAATACTCAACATCTTAAAACCATGGGCGGGCCTCAACTTCTCAACACCATGGTCGGACAACAACTTCTCCACACCATGGTCGGAACTCAACTGAATCTTTTTCAAAATCTTCCAAATTCTCAGCCTATCTCTTCTGGGCATGACGTTATCCACACTCCAGCCCCATTTCCATTCTGGGGTTTATTATGACAATGGTGATAGTCATATCCTTTGCGCACGAGCGTAAACTGTACCAATTGACGACACACCTGAACTCTTAACCCGAATAGTTCAAAGCCCAACCAAACTGAATGATAAAATATAATTAATGAAAAATGATTAAAATAAAAAATCATTCCTTAATTATATAACATTTAAACTTGGTTGCTGAAGAGCTAGACTAAGCCCAGTTTGGTAAACATCTACTTACTTAGACTAAGGTATTTGAAGTCCCGTTGTGGAAGGGGCGATCTGTTGGCTGCCGGCGTCGAGAAGAAATTCAAATAGAAGAAAAAAGACTATATATATATATATATATATAAATTAAAAAGAAAACGCGAAGAACAAATTTAAAAAAAAGGAAGGACAAAAAAGGAAAAATAAAAAGAGAAAAGGAAAAAAAAATACGATGTAAACAAAACTGACATTGTCAAACAGAAAAAAAATGTATTGACAGACAGCAGATGACTGATCAGAAAACAAATCATTTGATGAATTATTTAAAGATAAAAACGCTCTCTCTGTCTCTGTCTATCTCTCTGTCTCTGTCTCTGTCTCTCTCTCTCTCTCTGTCTCTCTCTCTCTCTCTCTCTCTCTCTCTCTTTGTGTGTATATATATACATATATAATACTGGAAAGTCCAAGAATTTCTGTGAATAATCATCGTTTGTAAACACCCCGATGGCATCTGCAAACAATGAACTATCGATAATTTTTTTAGTATTGTTCAAGACAATTTTACGTAGCTACTGCAGACAATAAATTTGTCATTTTTAAAATGATAGATATGCTGGGTTACCAGTAAACATCTTTTATCAAGCGGAAAAAACAAGTAATTAAGAGTTTCAAAATTTTCTAAATTTATTAGCATTCTCGTTCTTGGTCAATCGATCGATCGATCGATCGATTAATTTAAACCAGTTCTTAATCTTTCTTTCTTTCTATCAATATATCTATCTATTTTTGTCTCCTCTCATTCTATCTATCAATCTATCTATCTATCTAATTCCATTATGACCTGTGATTAAATATCAGGCAAAATAAAAAAAAAAAGGTTCAAATAAATCAAGGTGTCGATTAGTCACTGAAAGTATGGATGCCCTAACGATCAATATCGATAAAATAATCGGTTGTTTACACGCTCATATATATATATATACATTGTCATCCACAGACAGATTGTTTCGTTGTATCATAACCCTTAAGTGTGGCTAGACACGTAGGACGCATGAAGCTGGGATCGAAACCGCCAAACTTTATGTTAGACTTAGTATCAGACCGCTCGACCAACAAGCGTACCAGGTCAGCTAGGGAATTATAAGGTATTAAGTAGTAGGTTTCGTCTGTTTACATTTTATACCTTACCGGATACCAGAGTGCTCAATTCGTACGAAGAGCTTTGCATTCGTAAATTCCTTCGCCAGAGAGCTCAGCACCCCCCCACACACACGCATATATATATATATATATATATATATATATATATATATATATATATATATATATCACCGTGAATATTGGAGTCAGATCGTTAATCGATTGCTCTGGAACAATATGAAGATTATATATATATATATATATATATATATATATATATATATATATATATTTCTTTAAGAAAAAAACAAAACCGGTCACATAAGGATTATAAATATATTTCCATCCTGTTATGTGTTTTTGATATAAATCAAAAACACGAAAAAAAGCACGAAAAAAAAATTAACAGGACTTCTTCATATATTGTGGATAAATTTAAATGTTCACTGTTGATTTTTTTTTTTTTTTTCCTGATGGAATTACTCCCAACTCCGGTTTAACTGGGCCGAATAATACTATATATATGTATATATCCCACCGTAAATATTGGAGTGAGATCGTAAATCGATTGCTCTGGAACAATATGAAGAATATATATATATATATATATATATATATATATATATATATATATATATATATATATATATATATATATATATATATTCATGTCCATTGTTTTATATATATATATATATATATATATAACAACGGACAGGAAAATCGACGATATACGAAAAGAACGATTTTTTTAAGAATGTTAAATGAAATAAAGTCTTTGGATTTTAGCAAAAAATAAAATAACCATATCACCTTCCTAAGAACGTTTGTTACTTTTAGTTTTAAGTGCATTGTTTTAAACACGGTTATCAAATACGAGATATTTGTGGAGTTGTTTTTGTTGTTGTTTTTTTTATAATTCCTGTCTGATGATTGAGTTGTACACAAAATATTTAGCATTCTTAACATTGTTAACAACGGAATATTTTGTTGTATGCCTTATTAGTTTTCTAAACGAGTTTTATTTTACAATTCAATTCTTAAATATTTATCTACATAACATAAATATATCAGCCAATTACAATGGGGAAAATAAAAGAAAATGAATTGACGGCGACAGTGATCCTAATTGTAGCTAGTGCACTTGGAACAGTCTCAAAGGGCTTGGGAAAGGAGACGAGTCCTGGAGACTTGAGGAGACTTGTTGTCACTCAAACTGCAGTGTAAAATCATCAGTTAACACTGATGTGAAAAACTCTAAAGGAGTGAAATAATAATAATATACAAACGGATATCCAAATCTTGACCAGACGAACAGACCTTACAATAATCAACAAAAAAAAAAAAAAAATTTTTCAAAATTGTCGACTTTGCTGTTCCGGCTGATCACAGAACAAAACTGAAAGAATGTGAAAAGAGAGATAAGTACCTTGACTTTGCTAGAGAATTGAAAAAAATATGGAACATGAAAGTGAGGATTGTACCAATTGTGTTTGCTGTTTTTGGCACAGTAACTAAAGAATTATTAAAGGGACTGGAAGATTTGGAAGTTGGCGGCCGAGTGGAGACCATCCAAACGAAGACGGCCTGAATACTGAGAAGAGTCCTGGAGACTTGAGGACACTTGCTGTCTCTCAATCTCCAGTGAAAGATCATCAGATAACGCTGATGTGAAAAACTCTAATGAGTAAATAATAATAATATCTGGCGTTGTGGTGCAGGAAGAGCACAAAGTTGAAGATAAAAGAAAGGGAAAAGATGGACTTATACTAATGTTATACCGGAACTATACACTCAGTGACTCTTTTTAGTATGACACCGGTAAAGATATAAATGGACGGTGTCTGACTACTTCAGGGGGAAAAGCGTAAATCGCTCTCTGAAAGACTTGCCAACTCTTCGGCTTGTACCTGTGGAATACCGCTATTGAACCAACGATACAACAACTAAGACCTTGCAAGAGATCAAAAACAACGGTATAATATGAGGGTGACGGTGATGCCAATAGTAATTAGCAGATTTGGAATGGTTCATAAAGGCTTGGAAAAACGTCTGGTCGAATTTGACACCAGAGGAAGAATCAACACCATCTAGACAACAGTATTATTTAGATCGGCAAGAACAATGGAGACCTGAGAGAATTTATTTTCTAATTCACTCATGAAGAGTAAAATAACAATTTGAATTTTAAAAATGGTTATTTTGGCACCAACCGAATTCTTGTAAAATAAACAAAATTCAAGATTGGTAAAAAGTACGAATGATTTATGCCAAATTCAATGAGAGCTAAATATCCCTGATTTCAAAGTCATTCTAATTTCTTTTTTTCCTTCTATGAAAGAGAATTATTTGTTAATAATATTGAAACAACTCCCCCGACATTACTGCAAACAGCGTTGTTTCTCTACAAAAAGAAAATAATTGTCTCTGGGGTGGTGATTCATCTCAAAATATAAGATTATTATATTATGATTCACATGACTTATCAGCATAATTATATATATATATACGAGGTGCGTTCGAAAAGTTCTAAACCTTAGCCAGAAAAGAACCATAGCTGAACATTTTAATCTGAGATTTTGGGATAAGTTAACTGTCTGCATGACTGACTCCACGAATTATGACGTCGGAGAACGTGCTGAAAAGGGGTGACGTTTCCTGGACACTTCTAAATCTCGACATCTTCTGGGTGAGGTTAAGAATTCTTTGAACAACCCTCGTATATAATATAAAGTTCCTCACCGAAAACAAACAAAAAAAAAAAGAAAAGAAAATGTTTTTAAATTCTTAAAGAAAAATATGTGTAATATTTTTATTCACATCAAACATTTCTGCAAAGAGATGGAGTCTATTATTGAGGCTTTTGTTAGCGCCAAATACGCAACTGTCTGTCAAAATGCCAAAACTGTCGCTGTTGACAAGGTATTTTACATGCTTGAATTATTTTGTTCATTTGTTTGTGTATTATTTAATGGCACATCAACCTTCTCGGGTTATTTAATGCTAAATCCATCCTTTTTTTTTCAAAAAAAACAGTATTTAACTTATTTCTGGGAGGATAAGGGAATACATACCTTTCACAAGGATATTTGTCCGAAAGTGAACGTAATAGCGCGACCAGAGTTCGAACTCGCGTACTACGATTTTGCAGTCCAGCGCTTTAACCATTATTTAAACCCCTGAATTATTTTGGCAAAACTCGCGTTCTATGATTCTGCAGTCCAGCGCTTTAACCATTATCTAAACCCCTGAATTATTTTGGCAAAACTCACGTTCTATGATTCTGCAGTCCAGCGCTTTAACCATTATCTAAACCCCTGAATTTTTTTGGCAAAACTCGCGTTCTATGATTCTGCAGTCCAGCACTTTAACCATTATCTAAACCCCTGAATTATTTTGGCAAAACTCGCGTTCTACGATTCCGCAGTCCAGCGCTTTAACCATTATCTAAAACCCTGAATTATTTTGGCAAAACTCGCGTTCTACGATTCCGCAGTCCAACGCTTTAACCATTATTTAAACCACTGAATTATTTTGGCAAAACTCGCGTTCTACGATTCCGCAGTCCAGCGCTTTAACCATTATTTAAACCCCTGAATTATTTTGGCAAAACACGCGTTCTACGATTCCGCAGTCCAGCGCTTTAACCATTATCTAAACCCCTGAATTATTTTGGCAAAACTCGCGTTCTACGATTCCGCAGTCCAACGCTTTAACCATTATCTAAACCCCTGAATTATTTTGGCAAAACACGCGTTCTACGATTCCGCAGTCCAGCGCTTTAACCATTATCTAAACCCCTGAATTATTTTGGCAAAACTCGCGTTCTACGATTCCGCAGTCCAACGCTTTAACCATTATCTAAACCCCTGAATTATTTTGGCAAAACTCGCGTTCTACGATTCCGCAGTCCAGCGCTTTAACCATTATCTAAACCCCTGAATTATTTTGGCAAAACTCGCGTTCTACGATTCCGCAGTCCAACGCTTTAACCATTATTTAAACCCCTGAATTATTTTGGCAAAACTCGCGTTCTACGATTCCGCAGTCCAACGCTTTAACCATTATCTAAACCCCTGAATTATTTTGGCAAAACTCGCGTTCTATGATTCTGCAGTCCAGCGCTTTAACCATTATTTAAACCCCTGAATTATTTTGGCAAAACTCGCGTTCTACGATTCCGCAGTCCAGCGCTTTAACCATTATCTAAACCCCTGAATTATTTTGGCAAAACTCGCGTTCTACGATTCCGCAGTCCAGCGCTTTAACCATTATCTAAACCCCTGAATTATTTTGGCAAAACTCGCGTTCTACGATTCCGCAGCCCAACGCTTTAACCATTATCTAAACCCCTGAATTATTTTGGCAAAACTCGCGTTCTACGATTCCGCAGTCCAGCGCTTTAACCATTATCTAAACCCCTGAATTATTTTGGCAAAACTCGCGTTCTACGATTCCGCAGTCCAACGCTTTAACCATTATCTAAACCCCTGAATTATTTTGGCAAAACTCGCGTTCTATGATTCTGCAGTCCAGCGCTTTAACCATTATCTAAACCCCTGAATTATTTTGGCAAAACTCGCGTTCTACGATTCCGCAGCCCAACGCTTTAACCATTATCTAAACCCCTGAATTATTTTGGCAAAACTCGCGTTCTACGATTCCGCAGTCCAGCGCTTTAACCATTATCTAAACCCCTGAATTATTTTGGCAAAACTCACGTTCTACGATTCTGTATTCCAGCGCTTTAAACATTATTTAAACTCCTGAATTATTTTGGCCAAACATTTGAAAATGATCTTTCCCACAGTGAGATGAGTTTAAATGACTAAATCACTCGTCATCATATTTGTTCCGAAATACAGAGACATTGGGAAGTCAATCAATTTCAGTATTAGTTTCAAGTTTTTTTTTTACAAAACTGTATCTTGAAAGTCATTATGTGGGTCATTCAATAAATATGGTGAAATATTGCTAAAGGATTTGGCAATAGAAAGGAGTGTTTACAGTTGCACCTTTTTCAAGGACATTAATGTTGACGGGTCTTTTTATTACTGACCACTGCGCCTGAAACTTTTTCTTTATTGGAGAGTCAGTACATTTCCACTCCATGGTCTGTCATTTCGACACATGTTTGTAGAGGCAAACATAACTTTACTCCATTTGTAGACATCTTTGGGGCTAAAAGATGGTTCTCCATACACAATACACATGGTTCAGTAAATTTCACATGATTTGCACTTCTCAGCAACTAAAAATTTGATGACAGAACTCTGTTCAAATGAATTAATTTCGGCTTTTAAAAAAATCTTATTGTTCATTGAACAACCATCATATATATATATATATATATATATATGCGTGTATGTGTGTGTATGTGAGTGAGTGAGTTTTTGTGCGAGTGAGTTTTTGCATGTGTGTGTTTGTGTGGGCGACTCCCTCTCTCTCTCTCTCTCTCTCTCTCTCTCCCCTCTCTCTCTCTCTCTCTCTTTATATATATATATGTATATACTTATTAGCTACTGACGCTGTTTATAGTAACAAATTCGAAAAGTAAATGCTACACAATACAACAGTATAAACGCTCTTCTTCTTACAAAGTAGTAACGTACATACAAAAGTTACATCCTCCCCTGATGATGGCCCAAAGTTGGGCAGAAAGTACTTGGGAAATAACTAACAATGGAAGATTTATCAACCAATTCCCGCCGAATATCATCAGATCAATACGGCAATTCGAAAGGATCAATAAAAAAAAATATGTAGACAAAAAATGTCTATAATGTTCAATCAAATATGTATTAATGAAGAAATGCTTCCAATATATATATATATATATATATATATATATATATATATATATATATATATATACCGGGCCATTGGTCTGTTGGGTATAGAGTGTTCGCCAATGATCCGGGAAACGGGTTTCAGTCCCAGGTCAAGTCATACCTAAGACTAAAAAAATGATGCTTGATGCAACTTTGCTTAAAGCTCAGCATTATAAGGTACGATCAAGGGTAAAGTGGAGCAATCCAGGAAATGGAGTAGCGCCCTCCCCTACACCTTGGTGTAGTAGCTAATTGAAAAGGGAGCTTTCAGGTAGCCCTCGACTGAAGGGAGACAACCTTACTTTTACTTTATATATATATATATATATATACCGCCCACTCCGGCGGTTGAGCACTCTGGCGAAGGAATTAACGTCTACCACTCGCATAATGCAAAGCTCTTCGAATGACTTGAGCACTCTGGTATCCGGTAAGGCAAAATTTAAACAAGGGAAAGCTACAACATAATGCCTTATAATTCCCGCGCTGGCGTACGTCGACTATGGCTGAGCGGTATGATACTAAGTCTAACGTAAAGTTGGGTGGGTTTCAATCCCAGCTTGAAGCGTCCTGCGTGTCTAGCCACACTGATGAGTTGTGACACAAAGAAAGAATATATCTGTGGATGACAATATATATATATATATATATATATTTACGATGGTTATTCAATGAATCAGGTGACTTTTGCCTAACGCATAGGAAAAGAGAGCAGCGGCAGCAGTTTTTCAAGAAAAATAATTGCGATGAGTCATTTCATATTGTTATATAATTAAGGAATGATTTTTTTTTATTTCAATCATTTTTCATTAATCCTATTTATCATTCAGTTTGGTTGGGCTTTGAACTATTCGGGTGAAGAGTTCAGCTGTGTAGTCAATTGGTGCAGTTTTCTATATTTAAAGAGACACGTTTAATTAGGATTTTTGATCGACCACCGAGTGACTAGAAGTATGACTTGAATCTCTCGAATGAATGTTTACTAAACAGAATCGATCGGGTGGGCGGAATATCAAAGGCTATATATATACTGGCGCGGAAGCAATACTAGCAATATTTTAGTAAATAATAAATGACTTAATCAAAAAACAAGAATAGTTTTAATTTAGAAAAATAAATCACAAAAAAGAAAATTTAGACAAAGCAGTAAATTTACTCATTATGGCCACCATTTCTTTTTTCAATTATTGTATCAACAAGCCTTCGAAACGATTTGCATACCTTCAAAATAAATTATTCAGATATTTTATTCCTTTCCTCCTCGATAACAGTCTGAAATGAACAAATACTCAAATGGGAAATTGCATATTTTTGTTTTCTAAAACACCTCATATAGTGTAATCAAGGGGGATATGGTCTGGGCCCGATGGAAGCCATAAAGAAACTCCAATTATTTCAGAACTTTTTTTAGCTTGATTTCGGCGTTAAACAAATCATAAATTTATTGTTGTTTCTTGTTTTGCTCACCCACTTTGGACTGAATTTTAATGAAAAAGTGCTTGAATATTAGAACAAATAATGAAAATTTAGATTCATCGCTTTTTGTTTTGTTTTGTTTTGTTTGCAAAATTAGACTAATCAGACAAAAAAAAAACTTTTTAAAGATTATTCCATATTTTGCTTGTGCACCCTATATATATATATATATATATTGGTAACGTTTCTTCATTGATTCATATTTGATTGAACATAATAGATATTTTTTGTCTACATATTTTTCTTGTTAATCCTTTCGAATTGCCGTATTGACCCTATGATATTCGGCGGGAATTGGTTGATAAATCTTCCATAATTAGTTATTTCCCAAGTGTTGCATGCAGAAGCATAACGACGCAATGAAGACGAGCGACACGGTTCTTTAGAAAAATTTACCTCCTACTTTATATGAAAGGGTTGTGTGTGTGAGGGAGTTGGAGACCGAACAGAACTGTAATATATTGACCCCCACTCTTATAGCCATAACAGTGTTTCTTTACCGTTCTCCTGGGCTACTCAGCCGGGGCCTGGTGGCCCATTTTGCTGGGTGCTGGTTTTCTCTACCGCATCTTATCTCCAACTGATTGAACTTCCTGCGCACCGAGTTATATAATAGTTCGACATCCACCTTCTTCTTGTGGGCGTCACAAATCGCACTCATTCAACCCGTCCTCGGTCAAGGTTATATTCTGATATTCCTCGACCGGATGCACCTGTTATTTACACAGGTGCATTTCCTATTTTGACAGCCCGGCCGGGTCGGAGGTCAATATACAACACCAAGTACTTATATATATATATATATATATATATATATATATATATATATATATATATATAAAACAGACAAAAAATGTTTTAAAGCTTATTCCAAATTTTGCTTGCGCACTATATATAAATATAGATCTATATAGCGCGTAAGCAAAATAGGGAATAATTTTTAAAACATTTTTAGTGTGATTAGTCCAATTTTTATATTAGTCCAATACACACACACACACACATATATATATATATATATATATATATATATACGATTAGTCCTATATATATATATGTATATATATATATAACTATTACATAATAGGTGCCTTATATATCTCGTTTGAAAAGCCGACCAGTAATGGTAAATGGATGAACAGAGAAAGCGATAAACAAAAAACAGGATGAAATCAACCAATTGCATCATCATTAATAGAAGAAATTTCCCCATAACTCATTTGCTTATTCGATAAGGAAAACAGAAATTTCAAGGAGAGAGAAAAGAAAACGATTTTATAACCCTTAGAGAATAGGGCTAAACAACCATTTTTTCAACCGGAAGTTAGGCATAAAGGAAAATGTCTGCATGGACAGAAGGCCTTAAATTTCATTTCTGGCTCAGCTTCAAATTCGCCATGTTTTCCTTTTGTCTTTATATTATATGAAAAATTAGTCGAACAGGGGGAAGTATAACTATTTCAGTACATTGATAAAATTATGGGTCATTTCGATCCAAATATGTAAATTTAACCTATTACAGCATCACATGCCCAGTCGTTTGGGGATTTAGAATATGACGATTGCTCCTCTGCAGAAGAGATAAGACCCCCCCTCACATTGGCGAGTGTATTTCACTAAACTATCAGATGGTGAGGCTCTAATAATGGAGATTTGGGAAGTGTAGAGTACTTTTTCACTGCTATTACTCCCAGGTCCATTCTAACCGGGACTGGGAGGAACAGTTTGGGTCCAATTTATGCGTCTAATAGAAATATTTAATCTTTTACTTGAAAACTTTCAACTGGAGGTAAACAAATAATTAATATTTCTTAGAATTATTGTGAAGCTATTTAACTGTATGCAGATAAATGAGCTAAGGGTCGTTTAAAAATAATATTACTAATAAACTATTCTCTTACAACTTGTATATATATATATATATATATATATATATATATATATATATATATGCGTGAGCGAGTGTGTGAATAAACTGGATTTGGCTTCAAATGACTCACAAGGGTTTATTGCCATAGACCCAACCGAACCAAACCTATTCGCTCACAAATTATATATATATATATATATATATATATATATATATATGTGTGTGTGTGTGTGTGTGTGTGTGTGTGTGTGTGTGTGTGTGTGAACAGGATTTGACTTTAAATGACTCACAAGGGTTTATTGCCATAGACCCAACCGAACCAAACCTATTCGCTCACAAATTATATATATATATATATGGAAGAAAATAATGGATAATAATCCGACAATTTGTGAAGAAAAATTGACAACAAATAATCCAAACAGAAAGTGGGGATTTATAGAGAAACAAAGTCAGTCGACACTATAGCGTATATATATATATATATATATATATATATATATATATGTGTGTGTGTGTGTGTGTGTGTGTGTGTGTGTGTGTGTAAGTGTTTATAAATAGGATTTGATTTTAAATGACTCACACGAGTAGATATGTTATAAAATGCATCCAAAACCTTAAAACATCGCAAGTGATTCCGTACATATTTCTGAAGAATAGGTAGTGGTATCTCACTGAATTCTCATCGAAGGATCATGGTTTGCGTATATCATTATTATTATTATTTTTATTTTCATTTTTACTCATTACAGTTTTTCACATCAGTATTAGCTGATGGTTTTTCACTGGAATCTGAGTGAGAGCAAGTCACCTCAAGTCTCCAGGACTCGTCTCAGGATTCTGGCAGTCCTCAGCAATCCTGTCATTTGGATAGTCTCTACCCGTCCGCCAACTTCCAAGTCCTCCAGGCCTTTTAATAATCCTTCAGTTATTGTGCCTAAAGCACCAATCACAATTGGCACAATCGTTACTTTGATGTTCCACAGCTTTTTCAATTCTCTAGCAAGGTCAAGGTACTTTCCTTCTTTTCACTTTCCTCCAGATTTATTCTGTGGTCCGCCGGGACAACAAAGTCGACAATTTTGCAAATTCTCCTTGTTTTTGGGTTTTTTTGTTGATCTTTATAAGGTCTGGTCTTCTAGCCGGGATTAGGTGATCCGTTTGTATGTTAAAGTCCCATAGGTGTTTATGCGTGTCATTTTCTAGGATAGGTGCTGGGTTGTGCATATACCATTTGTTTGTATGGGCAAATTTAAATTTCTTACACATTTCCCAGTGAATCACCTTGCCGACCCACTCGTATCTAGTCTTGTACTCCTTCTGTGCTAACTTACTGCATTCGCTTATTATGTGATTGATTGGTTCGTATCTGTCACTGCATTGCCTACATTTACTGTTTTGTTGCGTCTTATCTATTCTCACTTTGATATGATTGGTTATTATGGAGTTGTCTTGTGCTGCAATTAGGAGGGATTCTGTTTCACTCTTAAGGTTTCCTTTTCTTTGCCAGATTAATATTATTATTATTATTATTTCACTCCTTGCGTTTTTCATAGCAATGTCAACTAATTGTCTTTCACTGGAGTTTG
This sequence comes from Sepioteuthis lessoniana, assembly GCA_963585895.1. NCBI lineage: Eukaryota > Metazoa > Mollusca > Cephalopoda > Myopsida > Loliginidae > Sepioteuthis > Sepioteuthis lessoniana. The sequence continues at coordinate 3,533,500 of OY757937.1, read as the reverse complement.
AGTGACAGCAAGTCTCCTCAAGTCTCCAAGTATTCTTGCCAGTCTTCAAAAATATGGTGGTTAGAATTCTTTCTCTGATTTCCAACTGTTAGTGCCCTCTTTCGAAGCCTTTGATAACGATTCCAAGCGTACCAATTACATTTGGTCTCACAGGTACCCTCATGTTCCGCAGTTTTTTTTTTTAATTCTCAGGCAATTCTTTACAGAACGGCAAAATCCACAAAATCTTAAGTTTTTTCTTTCTTGTTTATCAAACCTAGGCCAGGTCTTCTGATCGGGATTAGTTGATCTGGTTGTATCTCAAAGTTCCTGAGAACAGATTCTGATTTGTTCATATACCATTCGGTAGTTTGGTCAAATTTTAATTTCTTACACAATTCCCAGTGGAACACTTTTCCCATCCAATCGTGTCTAGTCTTGTACTTCTATCGTGCCAGTTTGCGGCATTCAGCTATTTTGTAATTTACCGTTTCATCTGTCTCCACATTACAAACACTCGTTGTTCTCTTGGGTATTATCAAGTTTCGGTTTAATATAGTCGGCTATGATCGTGTTGCTTTATCCAGAAACAAAAAAGATATTCAGTTTCTCTATTGATCTTTCTCTTTCTAAAGAACGTCCTGTTCTTCTCGTGTGTATCTAGTTTTTATCTTAAAAAAGTTCATTTTAGTTATCAAGTTTTCGTCGATTTCTATATTTTCAAGTTTTTCACCCAAATTTCAGCTCGTAAATAAAAGAAAAGTTGGCAACCTGAGTCGAGGGTGTCCTGAAGGCTCCCTTTTCAATAGCTACCACGCCGAGGTATAGGGGAGGGCATTACTCCATTCCCTCTATTGCTCCACTTTACCTTTGACCTGTAACTTATAAAGCTGAGTTTTAAGTAAGGCGGCCTCAAGAGCCATTTTTAAGTCTTTAGTATGACTCAACCTGGGATTGAGCCCCGGTCTCCCGGACCATTGGCGAACACTCTACTCATTAGGCCAAAAGACCACTAAAGTCTGAATAACTACAATTCTCTTCATATCTCATGGTCTCCCCACTATATTGTTGATAATGTCAACAGTGCTTTGGTCAAAACAGTCTTAATTCTTCCTGAGATACCCGGTTCCAGCCGTTTCTTTTCCAAGTTCTGGGGGATTGTTCCAAGGATTGACTATTATTATAATTATTATCCTATTTACCCAACCCCTCCGCTCGGGCAGGATATGACACAGGGTCAATTCTTTAAGCGGAGTTTAACAGGTTTGAATTCAGAGTTTTCCTTCTCCTGGGTCACATAACATTACCGGGCCATTGACCTAATGAGTAGAGTGTTCGCCAATGGTCTGGGAGATCGGGATCAATCCCTGGTTGTGTCATACCAAAGGCTCTAAAAATGGTACTTGATGCCGCTTTGCTTTACACTCAGCATTATCATATTTACCCAACCCCTCCGCTCGGGCAGGATATGACTCAAGGTCAGTTTTTTAAGCGGAGTTTAACAGGTTTGAGTTCAGAGTTTTCCTTCTCTTAGACTAGTTGCCTCACAAAAGCTGAAGAACCTAGTCTGTCCTACTATTTACCCATAGCTGGATGGAGAATAATTGTATTAATACCTTTCCCAAGGGTATTAGTGATATGTGAACAGCATTCAGTCCAGGATTTGAACTCGTATCGCCGTGTCCATTTCCTACGACGATAACAATTACACCACAGGCACCTCTATTATTATAATTATTATTTTACTTCTTGCGAATTTTTCGCACCAACCTTATCTGATGGTCTCTCATTGCAGTCTGAATGACAGCAAGTCTCCTCACGTCTCCAGCACTCTTCTCAGTATTCTAGCCGATCTCAACAAGGCTGTTGGTTGGATTGTTTCCACTTGTCATCCGATTTTCAACTCTTCTAGTCAGTCCTCTTTCCAGGCCTTTGCGGAACGTTTTAAGTGCACTAATTACCATTGGTCTCAAGGTACCCTCGTATTCCACAGCTTTCTCAGTTCTCAGGCTTGGTCATAGTACTAGTTTCGTCTTCTTTAATTTTCTTTCTGTGGTCCGTTGGGAAAGCAGATTCCACTTTACGGAAATTTCTCCTTTTGGATAATAATCACTAGGTCTTTTTTGGGGGCCAAGATTTGTTGATCTGCATGTATCACGAAATTCCAAATTTTATGCGTCTCATTCTTCGAGAGTGCCCAATTGGCTGGGACTGTAGAATACATTTCTGCAGAAGGGTAAAGCCCCACTCCACAATAGGTGTCCTTGATATGAAACGAAAAAAGGTGATGGTGGGGCTCCACTATTAAAACTTAGGGGAGTGTGGAGTACCCCTACATTGCCATTACTCCCAGGTTCACTCTGATACGAAGTGATAGCAGCTGATAGGGTCCTAACTGTGAGTCAAGCAGAACCACTTGACATTAAAACTGTGTGCAAACAAATGACTTATGCTAAATTAGATTGTTAGAAATAGAACAGTTTTATCATTTCCCGTTTGTAATGACTGATATTGAATTTAATTCTTAGTGATACACAGCAATACTGGAAGCCATTTAACTGTGTGCAAAAAAAAAAGATCAGGCTCGTTTAAAAAGGTTATCAACAAAATGTGTTTACAAATCATTCTTCAGCCCTCATCAGGCTTATATTCAGTGAATAAAAGAATAAACACATTCTAAAACATGTAGAGATATAACAGTATGAGTATTTTACATAACGAATTTCTCGAACACGATAGTCAGTTATCTGTATAGTGGAATTATCAGTGAAATATGCCGATAATTTGTCTTTAATTGGAATCATTTTGCTTCTTAATCTGAGAATTAATTTTTTTTTTTATTTATTACGGACTTTTTGTCCTCATCTTGGTAGTTTTTTTTTTGGGGGGGGTGTTTCTTCTTTCACTACGTTTCGGCCAAATTTCACCTCTGGCCTTCTTCAGGTGATTTACCGCGACCTCGGATAGGAATGCTGAGTCTTGTAACCGTATCCCCAGTAATTACTGCCTTCCATAGTTGTTGTCTATCGCACCACGTTTTTTGAACAAGTAAACCTCTGGCCGGCTTGGGTAGGATTTGAAACCGCTATCTTCTGACAATGCTCACCTGGAACCGTAGAGACTCACCGCTGTGCCACGGGCCCTGAAGGGCAATCAAGGATGGATTTTTGGGTCTTATGAATCCTAATCTGGTCTTCCAGAGTCGGGTCCGTACCGAATTTTTGTACATGTCTTTAATTGGAATCATTTTGAGATGAGGCTTCTTAATCTGAGAATTAGTTTTTTATTTATTGCGGACTTTTTGTCCTCATCTTGGTAGGTTTTTGGGGGGTTTTTTTGTGTAGTTTCTTCTTTCACTACGTTTCGGCCAAATTTCACCTCTGGCCTTTTTCAGGTGATTTCGGAAATTTGGCCGAAACGTAGTGAAAGAAGAAACTACCAAGATGAGGACAAAAAGTCCGCAATAAATAAAAAAATTAATTCTCAGATATGCCGATAATGTTAAAAATATGTTAAGAGCAACACATAAGAAATGTGTTATTGTGATTCTCGATTAAAAGAATGTGTAAAAGTTTTGCTCTGCAACTAATAATCTATGACTTCAAAGAGATGTCCCATATCTAAGGGCCTTAAAGCCGAAACACTACTGCATAGTTTGGAACGAGCCGCCGCAGGCATTGGCGTCTATGTCAATGCACACAAAACTGAATATATGTGCTATAATCAAACAGGTGACATTTCCACACTAGACGGAACCTCTCTGAAACTAGTTGACAAATTCACCTACCCAGGAAGCAGCGTCGCATCAACCGAAAAAGACATCGACACACGGCTAACGAAGGCATGGACTGCTATCGATAGGCTATCGATTATATGGAAATCAGACCTGACCGATAAAATGAAACGCTGTTTCTTCCAGGCAGCGGTCGTATCGATACTGCTATATGGATACACTACTTGGGCGCTAACTAAACGGCTGGAGAAGCTAGACGGCAATTACACAAGAATGTTGAGGGCAATAGTGAACAAGTCCTGGCGGCAACACCCCACAAGGCACCAACTATACGGCCACCTGCCTCCCATCACGAAAACTATACAAGTTAGACGAACCAGACATGCAGGACACAGCTGGAGAAGCAGGGATGAGCTCATAAGGGATGTACTCCTATGGACCCCCGCATATGGCCGAGCAAAAGCAGGACGACCAGCTTGAACATACATATAACAGCTATGTGAGGATACGGGATGTAGCCTTGAAGACCTGCCAGAGGCGATGAATGATAGGGAGAAGTGGCGTGAGAGGGTCAGGGATATCCGTGCTAGCGGCGCGACATGATGATGATGATGATGATGAAGGGTCTTAGACTTGTTTTAAGCTTGGAATCTTTGACCCTAGCTTAAGACATTATGTTCACTTGAGTCCTAAGATAATGTAATGTTATAAAAGCTATTTAAGATTAAAAGAAGAACTTGGATTTGTGAAAAGACCGAATGTATAAAACACTCGTATTTTGTAGAAAATTAACGTTTCCTTCATTGTCCATTTCTGTCTTCGTAAAAACAATTTCTGTTTTTCTACCTCTTAAACTCAACTCGCATATATATATATATATATATATATACATAGATATGTACGGGGATCGTTAAATACGTTTCCAGACTTTTTCGTATAGGCACTTTTATTGATTGGACACACATGAATCTCTCCTCCCTTCGACGTGATCTTCTCCAGCTGCAATGTACTTGTTGTACCGTTCAAACAACTTCTGGAAGGCCCCGTGAAAGTCCTCTTGTGTGAGCGTCTCAATGACCTTCATCACAGCTTCTTTCATCTCCTCAATTGTTTCATAACGAAACCTCTGAGCTTAAGGAATAACCAAAAATCACAGGGAGCAAGGTCTCGACTATAGGGACGGTGAGGAACTGTCTTGATGTCCATCTTGGTCAAATAGTCAGTGACAAGGATGGGATTGTGGACTGGTGTATTGTCCTGGTGGAAATGCCACTGATCCGATTTCAAGAGTGCTGGCCTCTTCCGACGGAATCTCTTTCTGAACTCCCTTAAAACCTCAACATAATAACCCTAACCCTAACCCTTTGGCCAATCAACTCTGGTGTTCTGACTTCCTTACTCCTCCCACACCTGTCATCATCCCTCACAGACTCCCTGCTTTCCTTGAATCTCTTATGCCACTCAAAACTGATGCTCAATTCATGCAAGATCGTCCAAAACAGTCTGAAGCATTCCATACATTTCTGTGGCATTTTTCCAAGTTTAAGACAGAATTTTATTGCATATCGTTCTTCTAAAGTGTCTTCACGTCCAGATTGCATTTTTGAAATTCACCAGCTGTGATAATCAGGCTTTAGTAGGGTGTATTCCAATTGCTGCTTTAGCTGTTCATTTGAAGCTGAAAACATAAAAATTGGTCAGTCATCCCATAAGATGTGTAACAATTATATACTGAATTTTCAAGAGTCTAGGCCAATTTTAAATGCCCGTACAAAAAAGTCTGGAAACTTATTGAATGTACGACGTATATATATATATATATATATATGTGTGTGTGTGTGTGTGTGTGTGTGTGTGTGTGTGTGTGTGTGTTGCTATTGCCTTACACATAGATATCTCTTTGAAAATGTCTGCTTGTATATTGTTACAAACCGACTCCGATTGCCAGTTCGCCTTTTAAATCTACAGTGCTTACTGACTTTTCAAGTCAGGCGCTGATAATTGAAGCTGCCGAATTTCGTAACCAAAAACCTGAGGACAATGATACGCTATAACTTTAACGATAATATGGAGAGCAGAAAAATAAAGCTTAATAAGAGAAAGGGAAGAAACCTCCTTGTCTCTATTCAATAAGTGGATGGACGTTGTACAATTGTCCAAAGGACTGCCGGCTGCTAGAATTAGAAAATAAAGCAACCACTGCAACGACGTAGAAAAAAGAATCTTAAGAAAAAGTAGTAACAAAAAAATCGAACACACCCTTGAAAAGTTTAGTTATACATAACAAAAGGAGGGTCCTTCTTCAAGTCTTAAACTCTCTCCTTTTGTCGAACAGTCTCCTTCTTTTCTCGCCTCCACGACTGATTCCTTTGAACTGTGTCTAAAACGCACACTTTTCCGGTGTTTTCGACAGAAACATGGTTCTCTCTCTTCTTCTTGTACTGTAGTTCAAGCTAATGAAAAAAAAAGAAAGAAAGAAAGGAAGGAAGAAAGAAAGGAAGGAAGAATTCGCATTCATCAAATTATTACAATTGTCAGGTATCAGATACATCCCTCAAAAACTAAACAAATATCCCTTTAAGTAATAATACAGGTGACCACTGCTGCTAAAGTTACACAAATCTGTCATAATTCTGTAAATAGATGTAAAATAAGAGAGAGAGAGAGAGAGAGAGAGAGAGAGACTTACAGACAGCCAGAGACAGAGACCGACAGACAGACAGCGATAGAAACAGATTGATTAGAGAAGAATAAGGAAGATGCGAAAAGATATTCAGCTTAGTCGGTTAGGGTTGTACAATACGAAGGTTGCATTTTTGCCGAAGGGTAAGAGCCCGCAAAGAGTGTCCTGACTCTGACAATAAACTGCATATAAGGGTGAGGATCCAGTCCTGGAGATTTGGTGAATGTTAAGTATTCCTTCATATTAGTATTACAAAGAAATACTTGAAAATATTTAACTATGTGCAAATAAAACTATTGGTGTTAGATAACAATACTCGAAACCAATTACATGTAAACAAAGGAGTCCTTGTTCGTTTAAAAATTGTTACCAACAAATTATGTCTAAAAATATATTTCAACATGAACGTGTAAAGAGAATTTGGCATGACATAATTCATAAGAGTTGATCTTCCGTAAAATCCAACGAACCAACCAAGTAACCAAACTTCAAACGAAAGAAATTTAGGGGTTTAAAGTATGTAAAACTCTCAAGAGGGTCCGTTGTTTAGGTTTTATGGCATATCAACCTTTGAAGGTTATTTAATGCCAAATCTATTTTTATACAAATAATCAGTTCTATTTCAAATAATTTAGTTTACCATGAGTAGACAATTTAATTGTCAAAAACAATTCTATTTCAAGCTATTCAGTTTAGTCACACAGTTCTAATTCAAACAATTTAGTTTAGTATAAGTATAGTTTTTGTCCACACACTTAAATGTAAAAACAGTTCTATATTAAACAATTCAGTTTAGCATAAATATAGTTTCGATGTCCAAATCAGTTCCATTTCAAACAATTCAGTTTAGCATAAGTACGCAGTTTAAATGTAAGTACACAGTTTAATTGTCAAAAGCATTTCTATTTCAAGCTATTCAGTTTAGTCAAACAGTTCTAATTCAAACAATTCAGTTTAATATAAGTATGCAGTTTAATTCTACGTGTATTTAACCCATAGATAGGACCCTATCAGGTGCTACCAGTTCGGGCTAGAGTGGACCTGACAGCGATGGCGATGAAGGGGTGCTCCGCATTCCCCAAAGCTCCAGTATTACTGGAAGCTCAACATCAGATTGCTTAGTGTCATATCCAAGACACTCATTGGTGGAGGGGTCTTACTCCTCTGCAAAGATGCAGTGTATTATGCAGCCCCAGTCGACTAGGCAATCTCAAGAGGAATGAAAAGGAAAACAGTCTTAAAAAAGGAGGAAAAGCAACAATAGGCAGATAGGGAGTGGTAGAACTAACAGAGTATAAGATTGGGCAATGTGCCCTGGAGAAATGAAAGAGCGGGGAAACAGTAAGGGAAGAATAAAATCCACAAAGAGGCAGGAAGAACACAGGAAATATGGCGAGAGAGATGGAAATAGATAAAACAAAAGAAAAAAAACAGAAAAAGTTTATGTGAAATAAGACCAACTAAAGTGTGTGTGTGTGTGTGTGTATGTGTGTGTGTGTGTGTTGGTGTGTGCGTGTGAGCGCGTGTGTGTGTGTGTGTGTGCATGAGAGAGAGAGAGAGAGAATGAAAGAGCACTTCTTATAATAAGAAAAAAGGGAAAAGCTGATAGATAGTTAGTTGGAGAGAGAGAGAGAGAGAGAGAGAGAGAATGAAAGAGCCATTCTTATAATAAGAAAAAAAGGGAAAAGCTGATAGATAGATCGATAGTTAGTTGGAGAGAGAGAGAGAGAGAGAGAGAGAGAGAGAGAGAGAGAGAGAGCTTCTGATAGTAAGAAAAGCAAAAAAGAAAAGACAGATGAAGAGAGAAAGAGAGAGAGAGAGTACTTCTTATAGTAAGAACATAAAAGTAAAGCTGAGAGAGAGAGAGAGAGAGAGAGAGAAAGAGAGACTACTTATGCTAATAAGAAAGACAATGGGAAAATTTTGATAGAGAGAGAGACTAAGAGAAAGAAATAAAGAGAGAAAAAGATATGAATTTGGATAGGAAGAGAGCGAAACTGAAATCTGATTGACAGTAAGATATGAGAAAAAGAAGTTGAATAACGAATCATGTTAGTAAGAAAGAAGAAAGAAAAGAAAAGACTGAATGTCAGAAAGAAAGAGATAAAAAAGAAAAAGAAAGAAGCCTTAAAAGAACGAAAAATACGAGAAGAAAAGACTTATATGTTACTGAATGAAAAAGTTTTAGAAATAAGTTGAATAAAATCTGTTTAAAAGACTAAGTCGTAAGATTAACTAACACAGACGAGTACAGCACAAATGGGAACGCATATCTTTGGAGGGGAAATAAATAAATGCTTGATGGGAGAAAGAAACTAAAAAGAACTAGACTACCGGAACGGGACGCTTTAACCCAAACAATATTTCCCTGGGTGATCAGTACTGGGCGGAAGCACGAACGATTAAAGGAATGAGATCACTTTAAGCAAATAGAAACGTTGAGAGAAACGAGCTATATTTCACTAATAGAATTCACTAACATGAAACGCTTGCATGAATCAATGAAGAGGTAGTGCAATAAATGTTGAAGGAAACGGGGTAAGATGGGAGGTGGAAATTTATATATCTGAATAATAGGAAAGAAAAAGGGGGCGCGAACGCGGGTGAAGGGGAAGACGTTAACTCAATAAAAACGCCGAAGAAAAACGGCTCGCAAACTCCCTTAAGAAATTGAAGAAAATAAAGAAAATACCATCGGAAGGAAGTAGTAGTAGTAGTAGTAGTAGTAGTTGTTGTTGTTGTTGTGGTAAGTGCGAAATTAGAACCAGCAATAACATTTCGGGTAAGTGCTATTTATCAGCGAATCATTTTCCATTCCAGTTCTGACTCAAAGAATGTTATGGGTTTTCTTGGAGAGGAATTGAAGATATTGAAATGATTTGGTTGTTTTCTAGAAAAGAAAAAAGTACAAAACAAAACAAAACAAAACAAAAATAAAAAGAACTAACAGAATACATACAGATATATATATATATATATATATAGAAGTAAAGTTGGCGATCATAATCGAGGGTGACCCGAAGGCTCCCTTTTCGATAGCTACTACACCAAGGTGTAGGGGAGGGCGCTTCTCCTTTCCCTGGATTGCTCTACTTTACCCTTGATCCGTACCTTATAATGCTGAGTGTTAATCAAGGAGGCATCAAGTACCATTTTTTTTTAGTCTTTGGTATGACTCTACCTGGGATTGGACCCACGTCTCCCGGGCAATTGGCGAACACTAACCGCTAGGCCAATGTATATATATATATATATATATAGAGAGAGAGAGAGAGAGAACAAAAAATAAATAAAAAAACACAAACCAAAAATCCCATGATTAATGACAGCGAAAACCCTCTTTTCAATTTTTCTTTAACTTCATTTGCATATATATATATATATATATATGCAAATTGATTGAAATGTAACTCCTTCACAAATGAATTCTGAAATGTACCTCACCATGCCGCAAGTGTGGTCGGTTGTTAGTACTTCAGAAAATATTGAGCACTTGATTTTTCAAGAAAGATGGAGCTCCTCCATATTTTTTCAGTCGGTGTTTATAAATGAACGACTGCCTACTTTACTAGGAGATAGATGGGTCACCAAGGTCCGTATGAGTGGCCAACCAGAAGAGCTGGCTTAACGTCCTGCACCTTTTTACCTTGGTTAAAATAACAAGTTTATTTTACCAAATCAACGACATTAGAACTTGAAGGGCGAATACGAGAAGTTATGTCTTCGATCTCACGAGAGTTCGTGGTAAAATAAGTTAATGCGGTTTCCGTGCGGCTAAAGAAACTGGTAGGAAATGGAGGTACACATATTGAATTTTAGATAAAGCTCCTTGCTATACAGTCTCAGAGAACTACCGTTTAGTGTGGAGATGTCACCTCTTTAATTAAAGCACATGTATTCCATCGTGTCTGCGTTGAAATGGAGGCCTATGCCAGCAGCTGCTCGTTCCAGACTATGTAGCTTGGGCGGGTGTATTTGCCAGAAGCGCTATGTCATCGGCGTAGTCCGCGTCAGTAATTGTCTGTGAACTGTTGAACCATTTAACTGTGTGTAAACTAATGAGAAATGTTATGCGGAATTATTAATGTTACATAGCAGTACTTGAAACTCTTTAACTGTCTGCCTGAATTTTAAGGATTAGTAATTGATAGTAATACTTGTAACAACTTCTCTGTGTGCAAACAAATGTTAACTGTTGAATAGAACAAGAAGTGTTAGATAGCAATAATTGAAACCATTTAACTGTGTTGAAAAAATAGCAAAACTAGTGTACAAAAAAATTACTGCTAACACATTTAAAAATGAAATTACCTCCAAACTATGTGTGCAAAGAAATGACTGATGTTAAATTGTGACTTTTATATAGCTATACTTAAAACCACTTAACTGTGTGCGGAAAAGTTCTCTGGTTCGTTTCGAAATGATATCCACAATATGTGCTTAAAATCATTTATTTAACATACATGGTACATTCAATAAGTTTCCAGGGTTTTTTTTTATACAGATATCTAAAATTGTCGTAGACTCTTGAAAATTCACTATGTTATTGCTATACATCTTATGAGAAGACTGATCAATTTTTATGATTTCAGCTTCCAATGAACAGCTACAGCAGCAAAGCCTGATTGTCACAGCAAGTGAAATTCAAAATGCAATCTGGCCTTTAGAAGAACGATATGCAATAAAATTCTGTTTTAAACTTGGAAAAAATGTCATGCGATGAAAGCTGGATCAACTGCTATGACCCAGAGACCAAGAGACAGAGTTCCCTGTGGGAGCATGCTGGCTCTCCCAGACTAAAGAAGGCCAGACAGAGGAAATCCACCCACAAACTTTTGATGATCCCTCTTTTTGACAGCACTGGCATGATCTATATGCACTGGGTTCCCACTGGACAGATAGTCAACAAGGAATACTATGTAGAAGTTTTAAGGGAGTTCAGGAAGTGATTCCAAGGGAGAGGCCAACACTTTTCAAATCGGGTCAGTGACATTTCCAGCAGGACAATGCACCAGTCTGCAACTCCATCCTCGTCACAGACTATCTGACCAAGATGGGCATCAAGGCAGTTCCTCAGCCTCCCTATAGTCCAGACCTTGCTCCCTGTGACTTTTGCTTATTCCCTAATGTCAGAGGCAGTCGTTATGAGACAATTGAAGAGGTGAAAAAGGCTGTGACGGAGGTCATTGACACGCTCACACAAGAGGACTTCCATGAGGCCATCCAGAAGTTGTTGGAACGGTACAACAAGTGCATTGCAGCTGGAGAAGATTACTTCGAAGGGGACTAGAGTTTCATGTGTACTATCAATAAAAGTGCCCCTACGAAAAAAGTCTGAAAACTTATTTAAGAATCCTCGTATATATGTAAAATATAGGTTTTGGCATTAAATAACCTACAATGGTTGATGAGCTATAAAACTCAACCAACCCATCCAAATAACCAACCAGAATCCATGAATGACATCATGCCTGTTGTTTCCAGTTTAGTACTTTTTTTGATTGTTACTCTGAGCGATTTTAGGTCTTTGTTTACCTCAGTTCCCTTTTCGAGTCATTGTAATTCTTTTTCTGTTTCTTGTAATTCTTCTTCCATGTTATCCATCCATTCTGCCTTTCTGCAATCTTGTTTTCGTTCCCATAATCTGTTCCAACATTGGTTTGTTTCCTTTGCTTCCTGTCATCCGTTTATTCTCGTGCATTCTCCACCTACTTGTTGGTAAAATTTTCTCTTGTTATTTCGTTATATCCTGTTTTGTTTGTATTGCTTGACCCTGTCTCGGTATCTTTTGAGCCTTTCTGCCAATATCTTTTGATTTTTTTTTTCTTCTTGCTGTATTGACAGACTTGTCTGTTGTTTTGTCTTGGTCTTTTCATCCCAGTGTTTGAATTTCTGAGACAAAGCTTAATGATTTTTACTATCTAGTGTATTCAGACTATTGTCTTCATCGTTATTGTTATATTCCCAACGTTTCGGCCGATATGTCCTCCAGCCTTCTTCATGAGTTTCTTGTCGAACTCTGGAGCCTACACAGAACTTCGAACCCCTCCTTTATTTAACTCACAGGTTTCGCTTGCTCTGATTCCGTTAACCATAACTGGGCACAAGTGTAAAGTATCCTTCTATTGCTACTTTCCTGCAGTCAAGATGGAGCCTGCAATCCCCCGATGATTGTCCCTTAGAAGCTTAGGGAACCAAAGCCTATAATCGTTACGCTATATTCAGCAGGACACGAAAACCCTGAATCATAAATGTCCTTGTGTGTTTTTCCTTCTTTCGTCCTTTACTTGTTGCAGTTTCTTTCATTACCTGTGATTATTAGCCTAATTTCCGATCCAGGTTTTATGTTTATGTTTGGGTTATTTCAGGGAACACCGGTTTTTATCCCAGACTAGTTTCACTCCTTCATAAACTAGCTCGTTTAGTTCTGTGATGTTGCCCTTTGGAATGTCCAACAACTCTGCTCGGGCAAGATATGACAAAAGGTCAATTTTTAAGCTGAGTTTAACAGGTTTGAATTCAGAGTTTTCCTTCTCCTAGACTAGTTGCCATACTAAGGCTGAAGAACCCAGTCTTCCCTACTATTTACCCATAGCTGGAGGGAGAATAATTGGATTCATACCTTTCCCAAGGGTATTAGTGCCATTTGAAATGCAATCAATCTCGTCCAGGATTTGAACTCGTGTCGCCGTGTCCATTTTCTACGACGACAACCATCACTCCATTACACCACGGACACCTCCTGTTTAGATATCTGTTAATAATTTGTTTACCTTTTGGGGTTTTACATTAACTCTTTTCCTAACTTGCTTCCTGAGAGATGGTAATAAAATCTTCATTTTAGACATGGTTTTCTTTATAAACGGGGGAGGTGTCCTCGTGGTGTAATGGTTAAAGCGGTGGACTGCGGAATTGTAGTAAGCGAGTTCGTACTCCAGTCGCGCTATTACGTTCACTTTCGGGCAAATATCCTTGGGAAAGGTATGAACCCCCTTATCGTCCCAGCTATGGGTTAAATAGTACCACTACTGTTCCTCTAGGAGAATAGCATTGGCATTAAATAACCTACAAAGGTTGATATGCCATTAAACAAAGAAACCAAGCCCAACCATTATAAACTCTGCATTTGTTTTCTCTCTTTTTGATCACAATTGTTTTGTGGTTGTGGAGTGTTTGGTGTTTTGGTTTTCAGAATTTTGCTTTTCAATTCGTTTCGGGGTCTCTTGTTTTTTGTCATTTCATGTTTCGATACGGGTTGGGTGATCTTGTTTATATTCCTCACTATCTATTGGTCCACATATTTCTAGTATCTAAGGGTTAGAAAAGCAACCGTTCTCTAAAATCATTCAAGCTTGTTGAATTAAAGCTAAAGGGTTCTGCCTAAAATTCTTTTATTCTTTTTCTATAACCGTCTTGTACTCTTAAAATAACAGTGAAGTAAATTCTTGTTTTCTTCTCTCGTCCATCATTTCATTTGGTTGGTTGGTTGGTTGGTTGGTTGGTTGGTTGGGTTTTATGGCGTACCAACCTTTGTAGGTTATTCAACGCAAAATTCTGTCTATATGTATATACATTCAACCAAAGATTTCTAACCGAATACTTAGTAGGTAACATTTTCTATAAGCTGGATTTCATTTGTTTATACATGATTAACCAGTTTTAATTCGTCATATTTTTTCGTACAACCCTGACTCTCAAGAAGGACAGAACGTCATCTAATCGGTTAAACTATTCACTTTGAAAAAAATTAATTTGGTGTCACTTAGTCAAGTAGTTGCTTTGGTCGTTTTTCCCACTTGAAATTAGAACATCCAACATTCGCAAAAAGGCGTTCGGATCCTCCATGATTACTATTAAGGGAGCACCAGCCAATCATGACACTCAAATCTTACATCTGAATTCCACGTTGATTTGAATTCGGATTTGTCATTTTTCATGAGTTGTATAATGTGACTATATCAAACCCAAAGTTTGATTCTTATCAATGTTCCAGTCACAGATATAGTCTGGAATGCTTTCAAGAAACACGAAACTCGAGTCAACTACAAAAAGAAAAAGGATTTTAAAAAAGCTGTAGTTTTATCTTAGAAAATATACATCAGTCTCTTTCTTTCACTAAACCTGTTGATTTTAAATCTTCATTCGTTACTAAAGTTGTCACTTTTTGTTTAGTTTATTGGGTTTTATGGCATATCAACCTTTGCAGGTTATTTAACGCCAAATCCATTTCTATGTAAATAATCTGTTCTATTTAAAACAATTCAGTTTAGCATAAGTACACAGTTTAATTGTCAAAAACATTTCTATCTCAAACTATTCAAGCAGTTATATGTAACTATTCAGTTGAGTGTAAATACAGTTTTTATATCAAAAAACAGTTCTATTACAAATAATTCAGTTAAACATAAGCACGCAGTTTAAATATAAGTACGGTTTGATTGTCAAAATCATTTCTATTTCAAGCTATTCAGTTTAATCAAACAATTCAGTTTTGCATAAGTATGCTGTTATTTCTATTTAACTCATGGTTAGGATCATATCAGGTACTACCACTCCGGGCCACAGTGGACCTGAGAGCGATGGCAATGGAGGGGTACTCCGCTTTCCCCAAAGCTCTTGCACTGCTGGAACCTCACCATCTGATTGTTTAGTGTCATATGCAGGACACTCGTTGTGGGGGTTTTACCCTTGTGCAGAGGTGCAGTCAATGTATTGTACAGCCCCAGCCGACTGGGCACGTCACTTTTTGTGTCGATTAGCTCATCAATGCTCCAACTGTTTATTGGTATCATTAGTATTATGAATTTTAACGAGACGTTGACTCAAAAGTGACCCTCTATCTCTAATAATGCATGAAATGGGAAAGTTCCTCAAACACTGTGACAAGGGAGACCATTTCGTTTCGTTTCAAAACAGTATCAACCTGAGCCATTTTCTGTTCGATTTTTGCTCACTCTTTGACTTATACTCAAAAAAAATTTAACAAACCCTATCCGTCACATTTTCCTTAATGACTTCTTGTCAAAAATGTTCCGGTCACATGACTTCGAGAGTAGAAGAGAAAAGTGCTTCGAGTAAAATTTCTTTGCTGTTCATGTTCTTTTCCCACTTATCAAATTTTCCATCTTTTTTTGTAGGGAGTGTTCCAATATATATATATATATATATATAAAGAAAACAATAATTTTGCTTCGATAGTACGGTGAAGATTTTTTGAAATATTTAAAAACAAGCACAAATTTCAGTATATCAACGAAGATAACAAATTTAGAAATTTGCAAGTATGTACTTACCGTAGCATTCACTTATATTTTGAGTTTGTCTCATCGTTTCGCTTTTATTGCAAGCTAATTCAACAATGCCATTCAGTCACTTTTTCTTAACGGCATTTTGTTAAAAAAAGTTCCAGTCACGTAACTTGTGGAGGTGATGAGGAAAGTACAAATACTCAAATTTCTTTGCTCTTCATATTCTCATACTTCTTATCAAATTTTCTTGCGTTCTTTGCAGGAAGGGGAGTTCCAATATATATATATATATATATATATATATATATATATATATATATATATATATATAAACTTTTACTTCGTAAGTAGTAGTGCAGACTAGGTTCTTCACCCTTAGTGAGGCAACTAGTCTAGTAGAAGGAAAACTCTGAATTCAAACCTGTTAAACTTCGCTTAAAAAAGGAGGTGCCTGTGGTGTAATGGTTTTCATCGAAGGAAATGGACATGGCGACACGAGTTCAAATCCTGGACAAGACTGATTGCATTTCACATAGCACTAATACCCTTGGGAAAGGTATGAATCCAATAATTCTCACTCCAGCTATGGGTAAATAGTAGAGCAGACTAGGTTCTTCAGCCTTGGTGAGGCAACTAGTCTAGGAGAAGGAAAAACTCTGAATTCAAACTTGTTAAAATCCGCTTAAAAATTGACCTTGTGTTTGTTGAATATCAATGATTCTATTTGACCTATAGCTGGGGGTTTACCTTTGCAAAGGGTATTTATCTGAAAGTGAACATATTAGCACGATTGGAGTTCGAACTTGCTAACTTCGAAACAGCAGTTCAGCCCTAATACAATGAGAACCCCTTCTGTGATGCGCAGGTTCATAATTAGTTCATTGTTGGATACAAGGGTTTTCCAAATGTCAATATATAATCTTTGATTTGATTTTTAAATATTATTTTACAAATGGGTATTTTGAGCGTAAGATATAATTTGATATTAAGTGCTCCCATAATTGCTTGAATATTTAACAAAATATTTATTTATATTTTAATAGTGTTTGCCAATGGCCCGGGAGACCCGGGTTCAATCCCAGGTCGAGTCATACCAAAGACCCAAAAAATGTTACATGACGCTGCTTTCCTTAACACACAGTATTATAAGATATGGATCAAGGGTAAAGTGAAACAATCCATGGAAAAGAGTAGCGCCCTCTGTCGATGTAGTAGCTATTGAAAAGGGAGCCTTCAGGTCGCCCTCGACTAAAGGGAGGCAACTTTACTTACTCATTTATATCTAAACTTTGGAATACTGTAAAAAAAAGTAATTGTTTTTATTAGTCGCCAAAACATTTTTTACCGCTTTCAGATTAGTTTCTTTGTCATTGTTGTCTTAATTAAAGGGTTTCGTCCGATGTATCCTCCTCTGACCTTCTTCTGGTGACTGTTGCATTCAGTAAAAGAGCATCTCTAATTGATCACTCAACCTTCGTTATGAAAGTGATCCGGCACTCCTATAAGCCGTTGCCTGGTTGGATCTTTATTTTAAGTCTATGAAGTTGATGGGGAGAAGTAAATGATCAGCAAAACTGCTTTCGGTGGTGATGCTCCAATTCTGTTGCTCTAGAAAGGGAAGAGTCGTCCTCTCATTACCATTACTCCCAGATCCACTCTTACCCTGAGTAGTAGTGCATTGTGAACTAGAACATTGATATTGCAGTCAAGTATGTATTTACCCAACCCCTTCAACACGAACAAGATGGTACACAAAGTCAATTTTTAATTGAAGTTCTTCTCTCAATTCAGGGCTTTCCTTCGACCAAAATATGAGTCAAGTCTGACATGCTATTTACCTATAACCGGTAGGAGAACACATGGATTCTTGCTTTACTATTTACCTATAGTTGGAAGAAGAACACAGGGATTCATGTCTTTCTTTAGCTGGAAGAAGAACGTATGGGTTCATCATGCCTTACTAAAGGATGATGACGTGAAGGAAAAAGAAAAAACAATTTCCTCTAGAATTTGAATTTGTCTCATGGTATCCATTTCCAAAGTTGAAAACCGTAATGCAATAAGTGTTATTGAAATTAAGTATAAAGTCTTTACCTCTTCAAAACGATTGTGATCATTTTCAAAAGATTCTCTCTTAAAACATTCACATTGCAACTATTTAAAAGGATTGTAAAGATACAAATGTGTAACCTACATAATTGGAGAGTCTCATGCTTAAAATAACCCAACGAGGTTTGACATGCCATAAAAATAACCAACATAACGTACCGACTTAATCCTCAACAACAACCAATTAACGATAGATAGATAGATAGATAGATATGAACAAATCGATGATATGTAGATAGATAGATTGATAGATAATGAAGAGAATGAGATAGATAGATAAATAGATAGATAGATAGATAATGAAGAGAATGAGATTGATAGATAGCTAGCTAGCTAGCTAGCTAGATAGATAGATACGAACAAATCAATGATAGATAGATAGATAGATAGATAGATAGATAGATAGATAATGAAGAGAATGAGATAGATAGATAGATAGATAGATAGATAGATAGATAGATATGAAGAATTCGATTAGATAGATAGATAGATAGATATTGATCAGAAGAAGATAGAAAGAAGATCTTGAAAAGAACATAGTTGAACTTATTGATGTGAACACCCACGTTTCTTCCAATGACAGACATCCTGCTCTCTTTGAACTAGACATTCTCATATGCTCCTAACAAGTGTCTAAACGCCGGACAGTTGTCATCGTTTCATCCGATGAGGAGAAAAAACACAGAAAGAAATTATATACATAGAAAAGTGTCTCCGTCAAAGAAAGAAAGAAAAATGTGTAGAAAATAAAAGTACTTCCGATACAAAAGGCATACTAATTACCTTCGATATTCTGATTTTAAAACTATTTCCTAAGCTGACACAAGCAATAAGTATTGGGTACCCATTGACATTCGAACAATGTAAGGGCCCTTGTTTACAGAACCTAAAACACGCCAGCTACTTCGACATTGTTGAAAGAATATTGCAAGGAGACACACTAGCCCCATACCTCTTTATCATCTGTCTAGACTGTGCTTAGAACATCGATTGATAAAAGCAAAGAAAACTGTTTCAAAAACAATTACCGACGCCGACTACGCCGATGATATAGCAATTCAGGCAAATGCACCCGCCCAAGCCGAAACCCTATTGCAGAGTCTGGAACAAGCCGCTGTAGGCATTGGCCTCCATGTCAATGCACACAAAACGGAATATATGTGCTTTAATCAAACATGTAACATTTCCACATTAAACGGTAGCTCTTTGAAACTAGTTGACAAGTTCATCTACCTAGGAAGCAGTGTCTCATCAACGGAGACAGACATCGACACGCGACTAGCAAAGGAATGGACAGCTAACAATAGTCTATCGATCTTATGGAAGTCAGACCTGACCGATAAAATGAAACGCAGTTTCTTCCAAGCAGTGATCGTATCGATACTACTATATGGATGCACTACATAGACATTAAGTAAACGGATGGAGAAAAGGCTTAAGGGCAACTACACAAGAATGCTGCGAGCAATATTGAACAAGTCTTGGAGGCAGCACCCCACAAAGCAGCAGCTATACGGCCACCTACTATCCATCACGAAAACTATCTAAGTTAGATGAACCAGACATGCAGGACACTGCTGGAGAAGTAGGGACGAGCTCATAAGTGATTTACTCCTATGTACCCCTTCACTTGGCCGAGCAAAAGCAAGGTGACCAGCTCGAAACTACTCTGTGGGGATACCAGGTGTATCCCTGAGGACCTGCCGGAAGTGATGAACGATAGGGAGGGGTGGCGAGAGAAGGTCAGGTATATCTGTGCTGGTGGCACGGCAAGATGATGATGATGAAAACGCGCCAATTCTACTTCTGGAAGAGGGGTAAGACAACCTCAAATAAGGTATCTTAGGCATGGCACTAATTTGCATCAGGTGGTGAGGCTCGACTTCAGGAGCTCTGAAGAGTGCGAAGTCATCTCTTCGTTGCCATAGCTTTAAGTTAGTTTAGCCTTGGTAAGGCTACCAGTCTAAGAGAAAACTCTGGATTCAAACCAGAATTACTACGCTTCAACAAAAGGAGACACTCGTACTGCAACGGTTATCATTGGAGGAAATAGACATGGTGATCCGTGTTCCCATGGTGCCAATATCTTTGCGAAAAGTATGAATCTAATTTTAATTGCTCCAGCAATGTGTTATTAGTAGGGCAGGCTAGGCTTTTTAACATTGGTATTGCAACCGGTTTCGGAAAAGGGAAATTTAATTTAAACCTATTTAACCCTACTAAAATACTGACATTAGGTTTTGTCCTGTTCATGCAGAGGAGTTGGGTAATTACATAGTCCCAGTTCCCCACCGACCCGTAGGGAATTGTATCTTTTTGAAAAAGACAGACTAGGAGATAGATGGGTAGATTATTGAAGGACACTCGCAGATAGATAGATAGATAGATATGAACAGACTGATAGATAGATAGATAGATAGATAGATAGATAGATATTGTAAAATACATTAATACAATGGCTCTTAATGAAGGAAAGAGAAACAGGAGGAAGAGAGAGACATAGAAAAACGGAGAAAACTAACAGAAATCTAAAAGTAAAGAAAGAAATAGACATTAAGAGTAAAATTGATCTATTTGAAAATTATTTGTATTTGATTGGAATACTTGAAACCATACAATTATTTTCGAATTATTAGTATTAGGGATAGTCATCATCTTCATCATTATCATGTTGCGTTTTCAGCTCGGATTTTCCTCTCTCTTTCTCTCTCTCTCCATACGTCCCAATCATCCATCACTCCGGCAGATCTTCCAAATTCCATAATATGTCCACACAGAGCTGATGTACATAAGTTCTTGTGGGTCGGCTAACACGGGCACGTCCATGTGTTGGGGTCCATTGAAGAACGTTACTTATGAGTTCGTTCTTGTTTCTCCAGCGATATCCTGTGTGTCTTGTTCGTTACACTTGGATGGTTTTTGAGATGGGAGGTAAGTGGCAGTAAGTTATATGAAGCTATATATATAACACTAAGCTATGTATAACACAAAGCTATATATATAACACTAAGCTATGTATAACACGAAGCTATATAACACTCAGCTATATAGCTATATAACACTTTTTCTTGTTCTTTGACAGAAAGCATAATTTCCCAATTGTTTATGTCTAAAGTAAATAAAAAAAGACCAATTTTCATCTTCAAACTTTGTTTGGGGACCTGTGTAAAGAATTTCTTAAAACATGATGGAGACAATCTTTGTGGGCTAATACGTGAAAATGACTTACAGTACAGTCGCGTATCTCGGGAAAAAAATACCGACTTCTAAATATTTGGGGTTTTTTTTTTAATATCTTTTATTTAAATGAATGTAAATTTTGTTTCGTAAGTTGTTTAATTCTGACTTTATGCAATGAAAATGTCGAAATTTTCCTGTTTTTCCATAGAAAATAAGTTAATTTCTAAATTTCATATTCCTGGTCAGAAAAAAAATTTCTCTCTGAAAGATATCTCATTAGAATTCTACCTCAGTTAATTTTTCCTCCCGCGATCAATTCCACTTCCCAGTTTTTCATGGCTTCCCTGATGAAATTTATGACTTAGTCGGATATCATGTACATTTTTAAACAATATTTGAAACTATAAAACTGCGTTCAATCAAATGAGCTCCGGCTCTTTTAAAAATAATGCCGTTTGTTTGTTTTATTTTACGGCATATCAACCTCATCGGTCATTTAATGCCGAATCAAGTTAAAGAAAATAAGTCTGAAAAGAAATTCAAAGGAGAGGTCTTAGGAATTAATGATAAAATTTAGATAATTAGTTGGTTATTTGTTTTTTTTATTAGTTTATTTTTGGGGAATCATGATCATAAAAATCAAAAAAAAAACTAATGTTACCAAAAAACTATTCTTATACAATTAGACACGTTCTTAGGACATTTGAGTCTCATTGGGTGCCCCTTTCATATGGCCTTGTGCCACATCTAAGCAAAAAGCTTAGTAAATATCCATTTGAATCATGAACGCTATGTGCACGTTTATAAATCTTTTCGTTGTATATTTCTTTATTTGCTCCTGTCATCTCATCGTTTTTTGGCGATGCTTTGTGTCCTGTGGTGGGGCGCTCTCGACCGGCTGTGGTTGCGAGCTGCACAGTCAGTTCGGGTGTGTTCCACCACTGGATACATCACCTCTGGCCTCAGGGGGCCGTCCCCCCAGGCTATAACCCTCTTCGAAAAGGGGAATGCCGACGGGGTCCGAGGCATTTTTGGAACTACCTATCGCGTTGGGCTTCGGCCCTGCGACAGGACCCACCTTAAAAACGGCCTTGTGCCATATTCGTACGCTGGTGGGGCGTAGAATAAATACAGCTCCTGTCATCTCAGCAAGCATCCATCGCTGTATGAAATATTTTGATATCCAAGTCCTGATGATGGTTACTGAAACCGAAACGTTAACGTCGACTTTACATCATAATATATTCACCTATTTGGATTATGATTTTTTTTTCTGCTACCTTCACATCTAAGGATTTGGCATTAAATAACCTGCAAGGTTTGATATGCTATAAAACACAACCAACCAACTTGGGTGAGTCCAAAGCTTTGCAATATTTTGGGAACCTGGGATACATTTCAGCAACTCCAAATGTTTTTGACAAGTTTAGTGAAGGAGACGAACCGCACTGGACAGTAAGATGCCAAGCTCGCCTGATACACTCCAAGTGCTACTCGCCGGATTTATCTCGATGATTTATTGCATGGCTGAGGAAATCATGGCTTTCTCCTTACCTAACCATGGCTGATCATCGATTTTCTTGAAACCTGAGCGAAACTTCTTCACCCACCAAGTTACTTTACAGGGATTAACCATATCTTCATCTTTGCCACCAGAAATGTTTTTACTTCCTTCTGTATCATTCGGGTCTAGATTGAACTCGTAAAGCCTAAGTTCCTGAATTAGACTACATTGCACTTTCATCTGTGGCGCTTTCAAATCACTCATGAAGCATACATGCCTGGACCAAGATTTGGGTCCAAGACAAGCTAGGCTCATCAGGCCCACATTGCACTAGGTGGGTCGATAACCGGCACAGACTAGCAGAGTTCGAGCCTCGGCTCGTGCTCGACCTTCCCCTCCCCTAAATCCCCATTTTAAGCCGACATTCGGGTCATTGATCTTGTGTCAAGTCCTGTCTGGTGGAAGGCAGCGACAGATATCATATTTACCCAACCCCTCCGCTTGGGCAGGATATGACACAAGGTCAATTTTTTAAGCGGAGTTTAACAGGTTTGAATTCAGAGTTTTCCTTCTCCTAGACTAGTTGCCTTACCAAGGCTGAAGAACCCAGTCTGCCCTACTTGTTGCCCATAGCTGGAGGGAGAATAATTAGATTCATACCTTTCCCAAGGGTATTAGTGCTATGTGAAATGTAATCAGTCTCGTCCAGGATTTGAACTCGTGTTTCAGTGTCCATTTTCTACGACGATAACCATTACACCCCGGACAGCAACAGATATAACTCATGAAGTGAAACAGTGCACAACTTGTCAGCGCACCAACTGCCACAATACTTAAAACCACAGCCGGTACTTTTCACGGCTTGAACAGCTTCAGTCACGTGATATACGCAAAGAAAACTAACATCTACCAAAATATTGCCAAATTCTTTACTCACTCAAGCAATTTGTGCAATGATTTTTAGATTTGAAGTGATTTATTAATGATTTTTCAAGTTGAATTCTCTCACTCGCAAGAAGAAATCCAAAAACCTAAGGTGCAATTCTAGCAGGCCATTAATTTCAAAACAGTACCTCCCCTTTGATTCGGGTTCAGGTCTTTCAATCTACAGAATTTTTCTCATACATATAAAATAGGTTTAGGCATAGTATGCCTTGGCCTAAACTAACCCCACACATTGCCGCAAAAAATGATCGAATCAGACTCATCACACCCATAATTTGATGCCAGTGGCGTCCCAAAATGGAAATGCCGACGGAACTAGAAAATGTTTGCATGATGTTTCTAGCAGTAAACTCAACTTTGGGTAACATTTCAATTCCTGGATGAGTTGGAAAAAAAAGAGACAAAATTATTGCGTTAAAAATATTTAAATGATGACATAATCTCTGAAATTCTGAAATTTAAAATTCTTAGAATTAATAAGATCCAGTTCCTTTAAAATCCTTGCCGCAAAAGGTGTTGCATCGCTAAACATCTGCAACTAGAAAAAATACTCAAATCTGCATCAAACTAGAATTACAACATGATGGCAACGGTTGCAAGCCAATTGCATCAGTTTATTGATTTACACGCCATGATTGTCCAGTCGACTGGGGCTGTAGAATACACCGACTGCACCTCTACAGAGGGGTAAGCCCCCCCCCACTTAATGAGTGTCCTGTATATGACACTAAACTATCTGATGGTGAGGTTCCAGTGGTGCTGGAGCTTTGGGAAATGCTGAGCGCTCCTCCATTGCCATTGCTCCCAGATCCCCTCTGGTCTGGACTGGAAGCACCTGATAGGGCTCTATCTCTGGGTTAAATAGAACTAAACTGCATACTTATGCTAAACTGAATTTATTTGAATAAGAACTGTTTGAATGAACTGAATAGTTTGGAATAGAAATGTTCCTGACAATTAGACTATACTTACATTTAAATGGCTTGCTTATGCTAAATTGAATTGTTTGAAATGGAACTGTTTTTGACATTGAAACTTTACTTACACGAAACTGAATTGTTTAATATAGAACTGTTTGGAAATTTAACAGTGTGTAAAGAAAGCCTGTACTTATACGAAACTGAATTAGCAGAATTAGAACTGTTTGACTAAACTGAATAGCTTGAAATAGAAATGTTTTTGACAATTAAACGGTGTACTCGTGCTAAACTGATTTTTTGAAAATAGAACTGACTATTGGCATAAAAATAGATTTGGCGTAAAATAACTTATATAGCTTGATATGTTATAAAACCCAAACAAACAACCAACCTACACGGCATGAAAACTCACGTTGGGTTATTTTATGCCAAGAGGTTAGGGAATCGATTTAGTGATGAAGTTTTTATTGTCCTTTTTCTTTTGACTATCGAGATGTCACAACTTTAGATGAAGGCTGTTTAGAATTGGCCTAAGATTCTAATGTCAATTCCTTATCTGTCACCTTTAACGAATTTATGCCTACAATATATATATATATATATATATATATATATATATATATATATATATATATAACTCTTCCCTCTGCGAAACAGGTTTTTAAACTTCGGTTTGTTTAAGGATAGTTGGTTGATAAATTGATGTATTTTAACGGCATGTCAACCCGTCAAGGATTAATTTGTACCGAGAGGTTAGAGAATTGCATTCATTTCATGTTTATTGTATATTAATATTTACCTATTTGGGTAGCTGTTTCTTTAGAGATTTTGTGTCGCTTTTTGTTTTGAGGATGTATTTATTTATTCATTTATTTTTCTCACGAGATTACGAATGATTTAAAACATTTATTTAAAACCGTAGCAGGTATTACCACTTCGGGATAGAATGGAATTGGAAGTATGGAAGTGATGGTAATATTGGAGTACTCTACATTCCCCAGAGCTCTAGA
The DNA here is from genome assembly GCA_963585895.1 of Sepioteuthis lessoniana. Lineage (NCBI taxonomy): Eukaryota > Metazoa > Mollusca > Cephalopoda > Myopsida > Loliginidae > Sepioteuthis > Sepioteuthis lessoniana. The sequence continues at coordinate 3,508,189 of OY757937.1, read as the reverse complement.
ACTGGAACCTCACCCTCAGATACGGATTAGTGTCACACCCAGGACACGCCAGAGGTTTGCACTTTATGAGATTTCATTGATTTTGTAAATGAAGCTTGAAAAGCTAGTGTAAGGGAGACAACTTGTGCTGCGATTTATTTTCTTTTTAGACCTCTTTGATGCAGGGTAGGTTTGCGCATGCGTAGAAAACTCCAGTTTGAACTTCCTCCTATTTCGCCCATTCCACGCCCTCTGTCATAATTGATCCCTCCCTCTTTGCTTATCAACTTTCTTGGCATCTAAATTGAAACGTTCACATTTTTTTTTTCTTACCTTCTTTTCGTGAATCATTTTTCATATCTACGTTCTGCTTTCTCTGATATAATTCTATTTTGTCTTTCATACCTCTCCCTCTCCCTCTCCCTCTCCCTCTCCCTCTCCCTCTCTCTCTCTCTCTCCCCCGTCTCTCTCTCTCTCTCTCTCTCTCCCCCGTCACTCTCTCTCTCTCCCCCGTCTCTCTCTCTCTCTCTCTCTCTCTCGAGTTTTCCCCCGTCTCTCTCTCTCTCTCCCCCGTCTCTCTCTCTCTCTCCCCCGTCTCTCTCTCTCTCTCCCCCGTCTCTCTCTCTCTCTCTAGTTTTTCCCCGTCTCTCTCTCCCCCGTCTCTCTCTCTCTCTCTCTCCCGTCTCTCTCTCTCTCTCTCTCTCTCTAGTTTTTCTCCGTCTCTCTCTCCCGTCTCTCTCTCTCTCTCTCTAGTTTTTCTCCGTCTCTCTCTCTCTCCCGTCTCTCTCTCTCTAGTTTTTCTCCGTCTCTCTCTCCCCCGTCTCTCTCTCTCTCTCTAGTTTTTCCCCGTCTCTCTCTCCCTCCTCTCCCTCTATCTCGTTCCCCCCCTCTCTCTTTCTCTCTCTCTAGTTTTCCCCGTCTCTCTCTCCCCCGTCTCTCTCTCTCTCTCCCCCGTCTCTCTCTCTCTCTCCCCCGTCTCTCTCTCTCTCTCTCTCTCTAGTTTTTCTCCGTCTCTCTCTCTCCCGTCTCTCTCTCTCTCTCTCTCTCTCTCTAGTTTTTCTCCGTCTCTCTCTCTCCCGTCTCTCTCTCTCTCTCTCTCTAGTTTTTCTCCGTCTCTCTCTCCCCCGTCTCTCTCTCTCTCTCTAGTTTTTCCCCGTCTCTCTCTCCCTCCTCTCCCTCTCTCTCGTTCCCCCCTCTCTCTTTCTCTCTCTCTAGTTTTCCCCGTCTCTCTCTCCCCCGTCTCTCCCTCTCTCTCGTTTTTCCCCGTCTCTCTCTCCCTCCTCTCTCTCTCTCTCTAGTTTTTCCCCGTCTCTCTCTCCCTCCTCTCTCTCTCTAGTTTTTCCCCGTCTCTCTCTCCCCCGTCTCTCTCTCCCCCGTCTCTCTCTCTCTCTCTAGTTTTTCCCCGTCTCTCTCTCCGTCCCCTCCCTCTCTCTCTCTCTCTCTCTCTAGTTTTTCTCCGTCTCTCTCTCCCTCCTCTCTCTCTCTCGTTTCCCCCGTCTCTCTCTCTCTCTAACTCTCTCTAGTTTTTCCCCGTCTCTCTCTCCACCGTCTCTCTCTCTCTCTCTAGTTTTTCCCCGTCTCTCTCTCCGTCCTCTCCCTCTCTCTTGTTCCCCCCTCTCTCTCTCTCTCTCTCTCTCTAGTTTTTCCCCGTCTCTCTCTCCCCCGTCTCTCCCTCTCTCTCGTTCTTCCCCATCTCTCTCTCCCTCCTCTCTCTCTCTCTCGTTTTCCCCCTTTCTCTCTCTCTCTCTCTCTAGTTTTCCCCGTCTCTCTCTCCCTCCTCTCTCTCTCTCTCTCGTTTCCCCCGTCTCTCTCTCTCTCTCTAACTCTCTCTAGTTTTTTTCCGTCTCTCTCTCCACCGTCTCTCTCTCGCTCTCTCTAGTTTTTCCCCGTCTCTCTCTCCGTCCTCTCCCTCTCTCTTGTTCCCCCCCCTCTCTCTCTCTCTCTAGTTTTTCCCCGTCTCTCTCTCCCCCGTCTCTCCCTCTCTCTCGTTCTTCCCCATCTCTCTCTCCCTCCTCTCTGTCTCTCCCGTTTTCCCCCTTTCTCTCTCTCTCTCTCTCTCTAGTTTTTCTCCGTCTCTCTCTCCCTCCCCTCTCTCTCTCTCTCGTTTCCCCCGTCTCTCTCACTCTCTAACTCTCTGTAGTTTTTCCCCGTCTCTCTCTCCACCGTCTCTCTCTCTCTCTCTAGTTTTTCCCCGTCTCTCTCTCCGTCCTCTCCCTCTCTCTTGTTCCCCCCTCTCTCTCTCTCTCTTTAGTTTTTCCCCGTCTCTCTCTCCCCCGTCTCTCCCTCTCTCTCGTTTTTCCCCATCTCTCTCTCCCTCCTCTCTCTCTCTCTCTCTCGTTTTCCCCCTTTCTCTCTCTCTCTCTCTCTCTCTAGTTTTTCTCCGTCTCTCTCTCCCTCCTCTCTTTCTCTCGTTTTCCCCGTCTCTCTCTCTCTCTAACTCTCTCTAGTTTTTCCCCGTCTCTCTCTCCCTTGTCTCTCCCTCTCTCTCGTTCTTCCCCATCTCTCTCTCTCTCTCTCTCTCTCTCTCTCTCTCTCTCTCTCTATGTCTATTTTTCTCTTGCGTTCTTTCTATCAAGCAGTCTTTCTTTCTCTTACTTCCAAACTAGCCTTCTCCGTATGTTTTATTCTCTCTCTCTCTCTCTCTCTCTCTCTCTCTCAATCTCTCAATCTCTCTCTCTCTCTTTCTCTGTCTCTTGTCGTAAATAGATTTCTCTTCTGCATTCTTTCTTTCCCTTTCTTTCTCTTTCTCTTAATTTCTCTTTAGTTTAATGTATCTATAACTTTCCTCCTCTCTATTTCTCCCTATGACTTCTGCCGATATTTCTTTCACTCAAACATACATTCTTTCACTCTTTCTTTTTCTCTATCTTTCTTTCTCTTTTTTCTTCATATTTGGCGTTGTTTCTCTATTTTTCTATCCACTTTCCTTTCTCTCTTTCTTGTTATCTAGTTCTCTCTCTCTCTCTCTCTCTCTCTCTCTCTCTTTCTCTCTACCCTTCTTTTATCCCCCACCTCTCTCTCTCTCTTTCTCTTTCTCTCTACCCTTCTTTTATCCCCCACCTCTCTCTCTCTCTCTCTCTCTCTTGCTCTCTACCCTTCTTTTATCCCCCACCTCTCTCTCTCTCTTTCTCTTTCTCTCTACCCTTCTTTTATCCCCCACCTCTCTCTCTCTCTCTCTCTCTTTCTCTCTACCCTTCTTTTATCCCCCACCTCTCTCTCTCTCTCTTTCTCTTTCTCTCTACCCTTCTTTTATCCCCCACCTCTCTCTCTCTCTTTTCCTTTCTCTCTACCCTTCTTTTATCCCCCACCTCTCTCTCTCTCTCTCTTTCTCTCTACCCTTCTTTTATCCCCCACCTCTCTCTCTCTCTCTCTTTCTCTCTACCCTTCTTTTATCCCCCACCTCTCTCTCTCTCTCTCTCTCTCTCTTTAGTTTTCTTTCGCTCTTTTTCTTCCTATGTAGCTTTTTTTCTTCTTTCTGTCATATTTCTTTTACATTATTAATTTCTTCTCCCTCTTCATCTTTCACGGTTTTATTATTTTCTCTTTTTTTTTTTTTTTCGTCTTCTTTTCTTTCTCTCCATATCCACTTCTATCTATCTTTCTCTGTCCATGTTTATTCCAACTTAATTCTTTCTTCGTTTCTTCCGTCTATCTCCCGCCATCTTTCCTTAGATCTCTCTTTTTGATCTTCATTTTTTTCCACCTCCATATTTCTCTCACATTTTCTCCTTTCTCTCTCTCTCTCTCTCTCTCTCTCTCTCTGGCACACACACATACAAACACGCACACATACAGATACTTACTCTTCTTCACTCTCTATCTCTATGTATATACCTCTCGCACATACACACATGCATTCTTCTTGTCACTCTCTCTCTCTCTCTCTCTCTCGCTCTCTCTCATCTATCTCTATTTCGTCAGTAACTTGTTACCAAATCAATATCGACATTATAATAAGGATTATTTTCCAATAAAACGAAATGAATCTACAATAATTTCCTTGAAATAAATCACACCTTGTTGGCAAGGGCTGTGCATCACTGCCGAGGGGTAACACCCCACCTAACATTGTGTGTCCAGGGTACGATACTAAACAACATCAGATACTGAGCTTTGAGAAATGGGAAAAACCCTTCACTGCCATTACTCCCAGGTCCACTATGACCCGAAGTGTTTGTTCCTGTTAGGGTTTCATCTACGGGCTAAGTAAAAATGTTCCATCATTTACTTAGGAATATTATTATTGGTGTGATCCTATGCTAGTCACGGAGCCCAATATGCTGTGACTACTAGTCACAGTACTTGTTGTGACTGTTGTGTTCGTGACTATCACATTACCTTCTGACTGTTTGCTTTGTCAAATCCTTCCGTGCCCACGCTGTGTTTGAAAGATGCATGAAGTGGGATTGACACAATTCTTCTGACGGTCAGGTAATATGATTAGCTAGATTATCTAGCAATTCAAAGAATAGAGAAAATCTGTTCTTAACAAATAACAATTTTTTTTTAATCGAAACACTTTTGTGAGACAATAAATAACAAGCAAACAATGTTTGCTTTCCTGGCAAAAAAGAAAAAGGAAGAATATCGAGAGAGGAAGAGTGGCGATGAGTTGTGGTTAGAATCACACTAATATCTCTAATGCCTGGGATTTTGAATTTTTTTAAAGTCTGAAGGTTGTTCGGAGTGCCTTGGGTCTAGAATGGAAAGGATGCTTCTTTGGCAGTCTTGAGTTTCTTCTTGATCCCTTTTCTCATCCTTTCTGATGATTTGTTTAACAATCCTGTTTTTATAGATCAATATCTGGACTAAAAAAGGGTTCTTATTGGTTGTCCAATAAGAGACAATTAGGATTCATATTCCCATTGGTCCGCCTATCCTTGTTCAGGATTATATCTCACAGGTATTGGGAAAACTCTTTTTAGATGCTTTGACCAATGGGAACAGGTTTAGAGCAATGCGGTTGAACCAAATATTCTCAGCCTCACCTGACTGGATGAACCATGCCCTGCTCACCTTTATTTAGGGTGGAGCAAAATTAAATCTCCCTTTTGACATTGACCTTTAAGATAAGAAAAATGTGTTTTACGAGATGACCCATTTCATCATTATGATCGATGAAATTAGTTGACAACCGAAAATTAAATAAATTCGCTGACCTTTAAAATCAAAGACAATTGTTTCGTTCTTAATTGACCTTTAGGAACAATTAATCGGCTTTTTAGGTCAATTTAAGCCAAAAGATACTTTTTTAAGGATCTTTTTGTTTTTGAGATATATTAATTTTCATATATTTCATAAATTTTATTTTTTACATAATAATTAAGTATTAACCACACATCGTATAACATTGGTAATTTGCAATGAGACAGCTGTGTGCAATTATTTATATTACAATAGAATACTTGAAAAAAAAATGACTAATATTAAATAGCAATACTTGAAAGTATTTAAATGTGTGCCAACAAATGATTGAGGTTAAATATAATTATTAGAATTAGATAGGAATACTTGAAACCATTTACCTGTGTCCAAATAAATGATTTCTTAACAACTCTTTTAAAAATAGATCAATCTACAAACAATTCCCTTACTTATACACACACACACACACACACACACACACACACACACATATATATATATATATATATACATATATATAACTCCAATTGAATTTCCTTTGACGAAATCGAATGAGCGAAATAGATCTATAATGGAAATGAATACTATTTCTAGATTTCTTGTTCTTTATATATATATATATATTCTTCAAAGAAAAAACCAAAGACCGGTTACTTTAGGATTATAAATTTATTTCCATCCTGTTTTGTGTTTCTGATGTGAAACCAAAAACACGAAGAAAAATATAACATGACTTCTTCAGATCTTATGGATAAAATAAAACCGAATAGACACGGGGCGGGAGGAAGAGAGGTGAAGAGTTATCTCCTCGTTTTATTAAACTTCGGTTTTTTTTATTTTTTTTATTTGCTTTTTTATTTTATTTATCTTTATTTTTCTAATTTTACCGTCGGTTGGAATTATGGTAATTTAACTTTTTTTTTTATTTATTTGTCTATTTTCTTTTTTTGTTTAGTTCGATAATTAACTTTTATGTGTTTTGTTTATATAATAAATTTTTGTAAGGGAAATATTAATACTTATATTAATTTCGAGTCTATTTCCTCAGTTACCAATTTTTTTTGTGTCATCATCATCATCATCATGTCGTGCTGGTAGCACGGATATCCCTGACCCTCTCTCGCCACTCCTCCCTATCGTTCATCGCCCCAGGCAGGTCTTCAGGACAACATCCCGTATCCTCACATAGCTGCTGAATGTATGTTCGTGCTGGTCGTCCTGCTTTTGCACGGCCATGTGTGGGGGTCCATAAAAGTACATTTTTTGTGGTTTGAGTGTGGGTCATGGTTATCTTTCGATGGCTGTTTTATTCTCTTCTATAGAAGCCACTCTTTACTTGGCATTAAATAAACCAAAAGTGTTGATATGCCATAAAGTACTGACCAGCTAACCTTGAAATAAATCACCGCTCTACTCGACTCCCAAAAATACAGAAATAGGATTACGTATGCAGAATATTTTAGCCATGTACGGAAGTCTTTATATGTCATGTGAATGGGTCAGTGACTATTTGCTTATTGAGTTTTGCAAGCGCTTTAATTCGTAGAACTTATTAAGCTTTGTTCAATCTGATGCACAGACCTTAGAAAGCGTGCTTATTGTAACGCTTATCGTGTTGTGGTGAAGTTGACTGCTAATAATTTAACAGCTTTTAAGAATATCGAAGTTATAATTGTCTTCACAGCTGTCTATGAGTGTTCAATAGGAAAAATCCGTTTTGTATTTTCCTCAGATACAGATTGATTGATAAGAAAAACTGGTGCAATCCAGTATTGGAAGAGGTTATACAATATTGTAGATTTTGAAGCTGGCTAGATGTAACGGTGGACTGACAATGATGGAGAGTTGTTTTGGGTAGACAAGTATCGACGAAATGCCCCTTGAAACTGATTTGAATGATAGCTGGTTTGGGATGTATTTTCGGCGCGGGAATAGATTTGGATTATGAAGAGATGTACATGCAACGACAGTTTTTGACGTTATACGTTGGTTGGTGTTTTGAGTTCAAAGAGAACGGATCGACTCATATTGAGAGAGTTAGAGGACATGCATGATTTTCATAACAATCGCCCGATATATACGAGGTGCATACGATAAGTTTCCAGACTTTTTTCGTTTGGGCACTTTTATTGATAGTACACACATGAAACACAAGTCCCCTTCGAAGTTATCTCTTCCGGTTGCAATGCACTTGTTGTACCGCTCCAACAAGTTCTGGAGGACCCCATGGAAGACCTCTTATGTGAGCGTGTCAATGACCTTCGTCACAGCCTCTTTCGTCTCCTCAATTGTCTCATAACGACAGCCTCTGAGCTTAGGGAATAACCAAAAGTCACAGGGAGCAACGGCTGGACTTTAGGGAGGCTGAGGAACTGTGTTGATGCCCATCTTGGTCAAATAGTCTGCGACAAGGATGGAGTTTTAGACTGGTGTATTGTCCTGGTGGAAATGCCACTGACCCAATTTAAAGAGTGCTGGCCTCTTCCCAAGGAATCTCTTCCTGAACTCCCTTAAAACCTTAGCATAGTAATCCTAACCCTAACTGTTTGGCCAATCAACTCTGGTGTATTGATTTCCTTACTCCTCCCACACCTCTCATCATCCCTCACAAATTCCCTGCCTTCCTTGAATCTCTTATGCCACTCAAAAACTGATGCTCGATTCATGCAAGATGGTCCAAAATCAGTCCGAAGCATTCCATACATTCCATACATTTCTGTGGCATTTTTTCCAATTTTAAAACAGAATATTATTGCATATCGTTCTTCTAAAGTGTCCTCACGTCCAGGTTGCATTTTTGAAATTCACTAGCTTTTATAATCAGGCTTTAGTTGGGTATATTCCAATTGATGCTGTAGCTGTTCCTTTGAGACTGAAATCATAAAAATTGGTCAGTCATCCCATAAGATATATAGCAATAACATAGTGAATTTTCAAGAGTCTACAACAATTTTAAATGCCCGTACAAAAAACTCTGCAAACTTGTCGTATTCACCTCGTAATTCCGAATAAGTGTAAAAGCCCCAACTAGCCAACTCACGTACCAACTCAGTCATCAGTAAATGACTCGATCATTTCACTATGTTGTTGAAAGTTTACTTAAAGCTGATACGTAAATGACCAGTTTTCTGTTTTGTATAGCTGTAAATGCCATAGGATAGATAATTGTATTTCACTTGATATAATGTCATAATCTATATTTAATCAAATAACATTATTGTTCTTCCGAGGTAGGGATCGACTTATCCTGTACAGAATGTTCGTCAAAAGGGATCAACATGGCTTATCGGTTTGGAGAACATTCGTTTCCTTAGCTTATAGGAATTGCAACATTTTTTTGAATATCAAGATGGACGATCCACGACTCAGGCTGCGTCATCCGGGAGTTTCCAATTATAAACGCTATACCATTCCGACAGCTGTGTAAAAAGTGAAATTTCACACCAGGCTTTGAATTAAATTGTGCATCGACGAGAAATGCGACGTATTTGGATCATTTAGCAGTGATCGGTATATGTAAACCAAGAATGGAGAGGGTTGAGTTTAGCGTGGTAAGAAATTGAATAGGTAATTCTAGTTAAAAACCCTAGAGGAAAATGTCATTCATTTCGTGCTAATACCTTTGTAAAAAATATCAATCGATCGGTTCTTTTCTTGTCACATTTAGTCTATGCCATCTCTTGGAGAAAAGCCTTGTGCATCGTCATCAACTTTCTTGTCGTTTGATTCATTTATCTAAGTTCTTCTCTCCTCTATTATAAGAGTTGTCCAAAGTACTTAGTGCCTTCAATAAGACTTTCCAGACTTTTTTTTATACAGGCATTTAAAATTGTCGTAGACTCTTGAAAATGCAGTATCTTATTGCTATACAACTTATGAGATGACTGACCAATTTTTGTCAGGTTCAACTGAACAGCAGGAGCAGCAATTGAAATACAACTTACTAAAGCCTGATTGTCACAGCTGGTGATTTTCAAAAATGCAATCTTGACATGTGGACACTTTAGAAAAACGATATGCAATAAGATTCTGTTTTAGAATTGGAAAAAATGCCACAGAAACCTATGGAATGCTTCAGACTGCTTTTCAACCATCTTGCATGAATAGAGCATCAGTTTTTGAGTGGCATAAGAGATTCAAAGAAGCCAGGGAGTCTTTGAGGGATGATGAGAGGTGTGGAAGGAGTAAGGAAGTCAAGACACCAGAGTTGATTGGACAAACGGTTAGGGTTAGGGTTACTATGTTGAGGTTTTAAGGGAGTTCAGGAAGAGATTCCTTGGGAAGAAGCCACTACTCTTCAAATCGGGTCAGTGGCATTTCCACCAGGACAATGCACCAGTCCACAACTCAATCCTTGTCACAGACTACTTGACCAAGATGGGAATCAACACAGTTCCTTACCCTCCCTATAGTTGAGACCTTGCTCCCAGTGACTTTTGGTTATTCCCTAAGCTCAGAGGCTGTCATTATGAGACAATTGAGGAGATGAAAGAGGCTGTGTCGAGGATCATTGACACGCTCACACAAGAGGACTTCCATGGGGCCTTGCCGAAGTTATTTGAACGGTACAACAAGTGCATTGCAACCGCAGGAGATTACTTGGATGGGGACTAGAGTTTCATGTGTGTACTACCAATAAAAGTGCCCAGACAAAAAAAGTCTGGAAACTTATTTAATGATCCTCGTACCTTACAAGAACAGCCCATATGTTAATTCCTTTGATGAGATTTTCACTGCAGAGTCTAGTTCCGCAAGGTTTTCTCGTTCGTCTGAGGAACGGATGCCTTTTTTCTTTCCTTTCCGCTTATTTGATGGTGTCCGCATCCAATATTCCTAAATACATGTAATTTTCCTTTTCTTTTTGAGTTCTGATTATTTCTTGATTTGATCGTTCAATTTGTAATTTGTTTTTTCCACTTTTTATTATGAGCATGACACATTTCTTAATGCCAAATTCCATTTCTATATATTAGCTGTATATTCTTGTTGTTTTTATCAGGGGCATTTTTTTCAGCAGGACTGCGGAATCGTAATAAGCGAGTTCGAACTCCAGTCGCGCAATTACGTTCACTTTCGGACAAATACCATTGGGAAAGGAATGGACCTCCTAATCCTCCTAGCTATGGATTGAATAGTGCCTCTACTGTTCTTCTAGAACCATGGCTTATATAACCCAAGAAGGTTAATACGCTATTAAACAAGCAAAAATTCTTTTTCGTTTTTTGCAAACAGTTCGACGCCGGATGTGTATATAATGCGATTAGTTTTCTTGCGATTTTGTTAATTTTGTTACTCCCAATGCATTTCCCAAGTATTTACTTGCGTGACATCATTGCTATTACAAATGGTAATGGCTAAAATGCATCTCCCTGGAAGACGCCACTCTGGATTTTCACCTGTTCTCACGTTTTTCCTCCTACGGTTAATTCCACTTTCCAGTTTCTCATGGCTTCCCTAATAAATCTTATTACTTAGTAGGATATCTTGTACATTTTCAGAGAATCTATGACCCAGAAATACGAAACTATATCAAAGGCTTTTTGTACTCAATGCACGTCCTACCAACATTTTTCTGCATAACTTTGCTCTTCTTGTGGATTCGTTAATCAGTGTCCAGTAAATCACCTCTATTCCCCTTGTCGTATCCGTTCTGTTCTTCGGGAAACTATCCACGGCATAATAGCAAGTTATAGAATTTCTATCTAAATTGTTACGATTTTCCATGTCGTTAGCAGACAGGTTATTGGTCTATAGTTGCTGAAGAGATTTCCTTTTTGGGGGGTATTTCTGGATAACGGCAATCTTCCTTTTCGCCACCTATTCTGGTATATTTGCTTCTTCAAAGCATCTAGTCGGTTCAAGAACCAGTCCGTCGTACATGAACGTTAAATCTTTGAACCAGAATCTATGTACGATATCATGGCGGGGCGTTTTTCGGGTTAAAGACTTTCTACGAGTCCTTGCAATTCTTTCTTCGTGTTATTCATCTTTTCTGTCTTTCTGTTATTTTCTTTGATATTTTACTCTAGAATTGCTTTGCTTTCTTTGCACCCATTTCTTGATTTGTCTTTATGCATTCTACTCCAACTTGTAGGTAGAATTTTCTTTCATTATTTTGGAAGGTCTCGTTTTTTAATTGCTTTACTCTTTTGAGTTTCCTTTGTTTGCCAATATATTTTGATTTATCTCTTCAAGTTGTATTCTCAAACTTGTCTGTTGTTTTGTGTTGGTCTTTTCATCCCAAAATAACCTCGCGTGATTATTATAATTCTTTAATCATTAGAGTTTCTTGCACCTTTCCCAGTGGATCGCCTTGCTGACCCAATCATGTCTAGCCTTTTATTCCTCCTGCGCTTATTTTGCTGTATTGGCTTATTATGTGATTGATGGTTTCATCTCTATCACCGCATAGCCTACATTTACTATTTTGTTGAGTCTTATCTATTTTCGCTTTGATATGATTGGTTCTTACGGTATTGTTTTGAGTTGCTATTCGAAGAGATTCTGTTTCTCTCTTAAAGTTTCTTTTTCTTAACCATGTCCAGGTTTAGTATTATTATTATTATTATTACTCATTAGAGTTTTTCACATCATTGAAAACTGATGGTCTTTTACTGGAGATTCAGTGACAGCAAGTCTCCTAAAGTCTCCAGGACTCTTCTCAGTATTCTGGCCGTTTTCAATAATGCTGTTGTCTGGATGGTCTCCACTCGACCTTCAACTTTCAAGTCCTCCCGTCCCTTTAACAACCCTTCAGTAACTGTACCAAAAGCACCGATCATTATTATTATTATTGTTATTATTAAACTAATTTGAGAGTTTTTCCCACCAGTATTAGCTGATGTTTTTTTTTACTGGAGTCTCAGTGACGACACGTCTCCTTAAGTCTCCAGGACTACCCTCAGTATTCTGCCGATCTCATTAATGCTGGAGTTTGAATGGTCTTCACTAGCCCTCTTATTTTCATACTCTCCAGTCCCTGAACTAAACGTTCGGTGGCTGTACCGAGCGCACCTATTACAATTGGTGTCACCGTAACTTTGATGTTCCATAGTTTTTCCCGTTCCTTTGCAAGGTCCAGGTACTTATCTCTCTTTTCACTTTCTTTCAGTTTATTATTATCATTAGTATTTAATCTACAATTTTATTTTCGGTTTATAACAATCCTTCACCGGGTCTTTGCCCAAGACCTAGCGTGAGGGAAGGTATTAATTATATGTATTCTATGTATTAATGTTTCTGCTGTCTCTTCTAGATGATATTTTTCAGTTATATTGATCGTACGCTTCTAAGGAGATGACCGGTTCCGCAAAGTGCAATTTTTTTTGTATCTCATATAGGCTAGAAGTAACAGATATCGAGTTAATGTGTTTATTGGTCCCTTTTTTTGTCATACCCAGGGCGCCCATGATTATTGGCACGATTGTTGTTTTAAGGTGCCACATTTTCTTACTTTATTATTTTACTCTTTGCCAGTTTTTTTCCCGCACGCGTTGGCTGATGGTCTTTCACATGGGTCACAGTGACACCAAGTCTCCTCCGGTCCTGAACTCTACTCAGTATTATGGCTGCTCTCAACAATGCCGTAGTTAGGATGATGTCATTTCCACCTCCTTTTTTTTCTAAGCTTTTCGGGACTATTCCAAGTGCACTAATTACTAAAGATATCACAGTCACCCTCTTTCCTTCGGCTTTTTATTTCTTAGATAAGTATAAATAATTAAGTTAACCGAGCGTAGTCATGGGTGGCCCGAAGTCTCCCTTTTCCTTATCTACTACACAGAGATGTAGGGGAGGGCGCCACTCCTTTCCCTGGATTGTTCCACTTACCCTTGATCCGTACTTTATAATGCTAAGTGTTAAACAAGGAGGCGTCAAGTACCATTTTTTTTGAGTCTTTGGTATGACTCGACTTGGTATTGAACCTCGGTCTCTCAGGCTATTGGCAAACAGTATCCATTTATATGTATGCAAATTATTTGTGTTAAAAATACTTACTTGAAGCTATAATTGTTTATTAAGGATTATTATTTACTCCTTTGGAGTTTTTCACATCAGCGCTAGCTGAGGGTCTTTCACTGGAGTTTGAGTGACAAGTCTCCTCAAATCTCCAGGACTCTTCTCAGTATTCTGGCCGTAATCAATAATGCTGTCGTTTGGATGGTCTCCACTCGGCCTTCAACTTTCAAGTCCTCCCGTCCCTTTAACAATCCTTTAGTAACTGTACCAAAAGCACCAATCACAATCGTCACTTTCATGTTCCACAGTTTTTTTTTTAATTCTCCAGCAAGGTCGAGGTACTTATCCTTCTTTTCACTTTCTTCTAGCTGGGACAGTAAAGACGATAATTTTGCAAATTCTCAACTTTTGTTCATTATCATAAGGTCTGGTCTTCAGGCCGAGATTAGGTGATCCGTGTTTACGTCAAAGTTCCAAAGGAGTTTTTGTGCGTCATTCTCCGGGATAGGTGCTGGGTTGTGCATATACCATTTGTTCGTAAGGTCAAATATAAATTTCTTGCTCATCTACCAGTGGACCACCAGGCCCATCTAGTCGTGTCTAGTCTTACATTCCTTCTGTGCTAATTTGCTGCATTTGCTTATTTTTTGATTGACGGTTTCATCTCTGTCATTGCGTAGCCTACATTTGCTATTTTGTTGCGTCTTATTTGTTCTCGCTTTGATATGATTGGTTCTTATGGCGTTGTATTGTACTGCTATCAGGAGTGATTCTGTTTCTCTTTTAAGGTTTCATTTTCTTAGCCACGTCCATGTTTTCTGTATTATTATTTTTATTGCTTACAAATTATTGAACTTATATCGGAATACTTAAAACCATACAATTGTTTACGATCAAATGATTATATAAATTATTAGTATAAAGTAGAAGTACAGAAAACTATACAAATCTGTGAAAAATTATATTTATAGGATAATGATATTATTACAGACAAACGAAAATTTGCAATTAAAAAAGAGAAAGAAGAAGATAGAAAGAAAGAGGACAACGTGAAAGAGTAGCGAGAGAAAGAGAAAGAGGTTTTTTTCCAAAACATGAGAAAGCATTAAAGATAGATTAGTTCACCACGTAGATGACTAACAACCTCAAGTGAGAGATGATAAGATAGATAGATAGATAGATAATGAACAGAATGAGATCGATAGATAGATGGATAGATAGATAATGAACAGAATGAGATAGATAGATTGATAGATAGATTGATAGATAATGAACAGAATGAGATCGATAGATAGATGGATAGATAGATAATGAACAGAATGAGATAGATAGATTGATAGATAGATTGATAGATAATGAACAGAATGAGATAGATAGATAGATAGATAGATAGATAGATAGATAGATATGAATAGACTGACATAGATAGATAGATAGATAGATAGATAGATAGATAGATATGAATAGACTGAGATAGATAGATAGATAGATAGATAGATAGATGTGTTCCAAACCCCTCCACGCGAGCAGGATATGCCACAAGGCCAAGTTTTTGCCAAGTTTAACAAGTTTGAAATCAGAGCTTTCCTTGCCATAGACTGGTTACCATACGAAAATCAATAGGCCCAAACTGCCCTACTATTTACCCATAGATTGTGCAAGAACAGTATGATACATATATATCTTAAGACCATTAACGCCATGTGAAATACAAACAACCTATTCCTAGTTAGATAGATATGAATACAACTAAGAAAAACAGAAAGAAAAAAAACAGAAATATTCTTTTTTAACTTTAGCGAGACAAGAAATTAAATTTGAAAAGATTCTAAACCGAACGCTAAAATTAACACGTTAATAAAAATGAAATAATTTCTTTGCTCGGACGCGTTAGAATTCAACCACTTTACGCCTCCAATAATCTCAGCATTTTACTTTGACCATTACTTCCCATTCAAATAGTTGCTATTCAATCAGCTATTTCGGATTTAGGAAATCATTTATTGACAGAATTCTTTTCAATTATCTGATGGCTTCTTGGAAATTCTTCATTTGGTAATGAAAAATATATCTGAAACCCAATAGCACGAGTGAATTTCGCCTACAGGAATACAGTATATATATATATATATATATATATATATATATATATATATAAAGAGAGAGAGAGTGGGAGAGTTTAAAAACTTTTCAGGTATGTTTCTAAATAGTACTAAAATGTTATGAGAAATTGGGCCAGAAATGGTCGACTGTAAGATGTACGGACGGACTGACAGAGAATCATTTACTGAATAGTAAGATTCGTTCGCCATTGCATTTGCTTCTTTCCAAAGTATTCTTATAATAGGTTTTTCAGTGATATTATATGAAGGATTGGGTCATTAATTAAATTCCGAAGCTAATACATTACTTTTGAAATTAATTTATTTTTTGTTTGTTTTAAATTTTAGGGGCGATTACACAATAATGATGGTAATCATAGTCATATCTTCTTAATGTACTTGCGTAAATCGAGCTTCATGTAGATAGATAGATAGTATTGTGGACCAGGAAAGGGCCCGGAAGAATAACACAAATCTGGTTTATGTGGAACAAAGTATATCAACGAAGTATAATACAACATATGTACGAAAGTTTTAGACGTCAGTCCGACTGCCAAGTGTTTGGCGGGAATAAGTACAGCTCCACCGAGATGACTGTTCTCCCGGTATCAATAATCACGGAAGAGTTCACTACCGTCCGCAGGTTGGGTACCATAATAGATAGATAGATAGATAGATATGAGCAGAATAGGATAGATAAATCTGAATAGATTATAAGATTAGATCAGGTGAGGATAGATAGATGAAAAATAAATTAAAATCGATAGATCTATAGATAGATAAATAGATAGGAATAGACTGGGGAAAATGTGAATTAATTGATAGTGAGCACGCGTGCTCGAAAGTAAGCAAGATAGATAGATAGATAGATAGATTGATAGAAGTTGGTGTAAAATATGTCAAATAGAACAGAAACGCTAACGTCGAAGTGAACGGACATCCTTTTCGTCGCTCCTCGAAAATGGTACATTTAACGTAAATAAGGAAAGTAGTGATTTTTATATATTTACTTTTGATTCTATATATCAATTCTTTGTATCATATATGTTATTCAAGTAAAACTAGATATAAATCATATATATATATTAATTACGTAGAAATGTTTTATTACTATTTGATTTTGCCAGACGGCTAGGGCTGTAGAATACACCGACTGTATCTCTGCAGAGGAGTAAGACCTCACCACCAACGTGGATATGACACTAAACAATCAGATGGGGATGTTCCGGTAATGCTGCAAGTTTGGGGATCGCGGAGCTCTCCTTCATTGCCATCGCTCAAAGGTCTACTCTGGCCCGGAGTGGTAGTACCTGATATGGGTCAATTAGAACTAAAATGCGTACTTATGCTAAACTGAATACT
This sequence comes from Sepioteuthis lessoniana, assembly GCA_963585895.1. Classification (NCBI taxonomy): domain Eukaryota; kingdom Metazoa; phylum Mollusca; class Cephalopoda; order Myopsida; family Loliginidae; genus Sepioteuthis; species Sepioteuthis lessoniana. The sequence continues at coordinate 3,491,642 of OY757937.1, read as the reverse complement.
TGAAATAGAACGGTTTTGATATTTAAACTGCATATTTAGGCTAAACTGAATTATTTGAAGTAGAACTGTTCATTTGTATAAAAATGGATTTGGTATTAATAATCTACAAAGGTTGATATGTCATAAAACCCAACCAAACCAACGCATATTTATTTAATATATATGTATGAAGAAGATTTGGCATTAAATAACCTACAATGGTTGATGTGCCATAAAACACAACCAAACCAAATCATGTATATTTAATATGTATGAAGAGGATTTGGCATTAAATAACCTACAATGGTTGATATGCCATAAAACCCAACCAAACCAAATCATATATTTAATATATATGTATGAAGAAGAAGTGGCATTAAATAACCTACAATGGTTGATATGCCATAAAACCCAACCAAACCAAATCATATATATCTAATATATATGTATAAAGAGGATTTGGCATTAAATAACCTGCAATGGTTGATATGCCATGAAACCCAACCCAACTAAATCCTATAAATCTAATATATATGTATAAAGAGGATTTGGCATTAAATAACTTACAATGGTTGATATGCCATAAAACCCAAACAAGCAAACACACAAAACTATTAGATTATTCAAGACATAAAGCTGATAGATAAATTCCTCTAGTTTTGAAACAAATTTAACACACTAACCGGTAATATTTTCCAGTATAACTCTAGCCCCGGTCACCAACCCATCATTTCGGTCGGCCGTGCTATCGGGGCGCAGATCCGGCCGGGTGTGGCTTGGTGACTGGTATATTTTCATTCGGCCTCAGGGGGCCTTCCCCCCAGGCTTTTACCCCCTTTCGAGGGGGGTTGGGTTAATTGCCCGGCGCCTGTGGCGCCCCTAACAAGGGGAATGCCGACGGGGCCGAGGGCATTTTGGGGAACTCCAGGCGCGTGTGGGCTACGGCCCTGCGCCAGGTCCCACCTAAAAAAAGGCCTTGTGCCATACTTGCCCGTAAGGTGGGGCCTTCAACAAATACCCCAAATACCTCAGTATAACTCTAGCAAATGAAAATGAACAATATATTTAACTTAAATGTAAATTCGGTGCAACTCAGTGAGATTTACTTATTTGTTTTTGTACCAATCTATTTATTTATACATCTATGTAGAAAATAGAAAAAAAAATCAAAAATTATTACTTTTATTCGTCTATTTTATTTTTGTAATAGACTAGATAAACTTTATCCGATTAATTTTATTATATTTTTAACTACAGTAATCAAATATATTTTAACTGTAGTTTACGTTAATTTAACTATCATCATCATCATATCGCGCTGGTAGCACGGATATCCCTGACCCTCTCTCGCCACTCCTCCCTATCGTTCATCAAACAAATTTAACTATAACCCAAATATATTTTCTTTTACACGTTATTGACTTTTTTAAGTTAGGTTTCTTGAATCGTAAGTAAGCGTCTGGAATTCTAACGATCATTTTTTCGCATTAACATATCGATAGTATTAGAAGTAGTTGTGGTGAGATAATTAAGCTGATGAGAGAAAAGACAAAGTTCTTTGAAGGCTTTGATAATATTATCTCCGCTGCTCCCGCTGCAGACAAGCTCATCATTCTTGATGACTTTAGTACTAGAGTTAGACAAGACAGCGCCCCCTGGGAAGGAGTACTTGGTAAACACGTGACCGGAATATGCCACAGCAACGGCCGACTACTTCTTCAGACCTGCGCCAAACATAATCTTCATATCACCAATACGCTATTCTGCCTTCCGACTCGCAACAAGACATCCTGGATGCACCACCGCTCTAAGATCTGGCATCTAATAGACTATATCATTGTGAGGCGGAGAGTTAGGTGGGATGTGAGAGTTACGAGAACAGTGTGTGGTGCAGAATGCTGGACAGGTCACTGCATAATCATTTCTAAACTAAGCATCAGAGTCCAGCCTAACACAAGACCACAAGGCAAAAAAACAACCAAAGCAACTAGATATCACGAAGCTAAAAGACGTTCCAACCGAGTAATCATTTGCTGAGGCCTTAGATGAGAGGCTTGATACAATCCTTTTGGACGACCAAGACGTGGAAGCAGTGTGAATCACTCTCCAGGACACCATATAGAGCACAGCTATGGAGTGTTCAGGACCATCTACCAGAAAACACAAAGACTGGTTTGATGAGAACCATGCCGAGATCATGGACCTCATTGAGAAAAAGCGCGCTGCCACCCTGGCATATTTCCTCAATCCTCAGTATATTACCAAGAAAGACGTTCTAAGGAGTATCCGCAGAACTGTTAAGCTCAAGCTGCACGAATGGAAATTTCTTGGCTGAGCGCTTGAGCTGATGACATCGAAGGTTACGCTGTCAAGAATGACATGAAAAACTTTTACAGCTGTCAAAAGGAGGTCTACGGTCACATCAGTACCGGCTCATCTCCGCTTCTGAGTGCAGATGGAACCAAGCTCATATCTGAGAAGAACAAGGTCCGAGAGAGGTGAGCTGAGCATTTCGATGGTGTACTAAACGGGTCGTCTTCTATCAACGTCAAGGCCATTAAACAATTGCTGCAAGTCCCAGTAAATGATTCACAGGATATCACTCCAATCAGGGGAAGTTCATATAGCTATCCGTCAACTATCCAGAGGTAAAGCACCGGACCTGACTAAATTCCTGTGGAAATCTATAAGTAGGGTGGGTCAGTGCTGATGGATAAAATTCTGACCCTCATTCATTTTATATGGGTGAAAAAACAACTTCCTCAGAACTTCAAGGACGCCTCCGTCAATCATGTTTACACGGAAAGGGAACCGACAGACATGCGATAATCACCGCGGAATCTTCTTACTTTAAATTTCGAGCAAGATCCCAGCCAGAGTCCTTCTGAATCACATAAACAACCATATCGAACAGAACACTTAACGGAGAGTCAATGCGGTTTCGGTAAGGAACGTGAGACTGTTGACATGGTGTTGGCTGCTATACAGCTAAAAGAGAAGTGTCAGAAACAGAACACTGACTTCTACTCGACTTATGTTGAACAGACCAAGACATTTTATACGGTCAGCAGAGACGGCCTTTGGAGAATCAAGGCAAAATACGGCTGTCTCGAAAATCCATCACCATCGTTGGACAATTTCACGATAGCATTCATTCAAGGGTACAAGACAACAGAGAAAGCTTTTGTTAGGACGATCTAACGGTCAAAGAGAGCTAAACCCTTTTCTGTTTCAGGTGGAGTTACCTTCTCCCTTTTGATCCTTACTGTTTTGAGTTCTCGTGTAAATATGCGAGAACGGGAGGAGATTTACGTGTGGGAGCGCGGGAAAACAAATGTGGAATTAATTTACCTTTTCCCGAGGGAGCCGTGACACACAGTTCAACCTATATTGATAAATACCATCAAAATGTGTTTTTCCTTGCAAATAAATGTTCTCATCAAGTCAACTGTGAGTACTCGATTCATTTTCCACTACTATGTATGTCATCGATGTGTTATACACACACACACACACACACACACCATATTCTTCTTGGGATTAGATCTTCTGTAAGACATTATTAGTTATGGTGTTTCGACACCTGCAGATGTAACAGCTTTATAGACTTTCCCGTCCCAAATGGGGGTAAGCAGAGATGCGTCCTGGTCCCCACTCTTTTTAGCATCATGTTTTCTGCGATGCTTTTTGATACATTTAGTGGCTGGGATATTGGAATCGACATTCGATACCGCACTTACAACTCTGTCTTCAACCTCAGAAGGATTCAAGCAAAGACCAAAGTGAAGACTGATATCGTCAACGAGTTTCTCTCCGCCGACGACTGTGAAGTGAAAGCTACCAATAAAACCAACATGCAAAACTCTGTTGACAAGTTTTCAGTGGCCTGTGACAACTTTGGCCTAACAATCAGCACAAAAAAGTGATACACCAGACAGATCCTGGAAAACCTTACCTTACATTTATGTGCTTTAATCAGAAAGGTGACATTTCCACACTAGACGGAACCTCCCTGAAACTGGTTGACAAATTCACCTACCAGCACAAAAAAGTGATACACCAGACAGATCCTGGAAAACCTTACCTTACATTTATGTGCTTTAATCAGAAAGGTGACATCTCCACACTAGACGGAACCTCACTGAAACTGGTTGACAAATTCACCTACCAGCACAAAAAAGTGATACACCAGACAGATTCTGGAAAACCATACCTCGAACCCAACATCACCATCCAGGGACAACGACTGAAGGTGATAGATAAGTTCACCAATCTCTGCAGCACCCACTCTAAGTCTATCGTTATGGCTGATGACGTGAACACCAGACTCGCAAAAGTGAGTGTAGCCTTTGGCCGACTCAACAGGAATATATGGAATCGAAGAGGCATGTCGGGGGCAACCAAAATCAAGATCTACTGTGCTGTTGTTCTTACCATTCTCATTTACGGCTTTGAAACGTGCACTACTTATCAACGACATATAAAGAAGCTGAACCACTTTCACACAACCTGTCTGAGGAAGATTCTCGGTATCACATGGCAAAAACACATCCCCTACACCAAAGTTTTAACTCGGGCTTCTCTTCCAAGTATCAACACTATCTTGATGGAATCACAGCGTCGTTAGGCTGGTTATGTCTGCATGAAAAATCACCGCCTCCCGAAGAAACTGCTTTACGGCAAACTGTCTCAGGGCAAGCGCTCCTATGGAGGCCAGAAAAAGCGCTTCAAAGACACATTGAAGGTCTCCATGAAATCTTTTGGTATCACCCCTAATTGTCTGGAATATCTGGCACTGGACAGAGAGGAATGGTGTAAAGTTGGAGCGAAAGTCTGTGAAACTAGAAGAAACGCAGCAACTGAGCAGCTCTGGAAACTTAGAAATGGCGTTGCCACATCAGCCACTGCTCCACCATTCCTTGTTGTCACTGCCTAAGACTCTTCCGCGCACAGATTGGTCTCATTAGCCATCTGTGCACTCATGGATCCCGTCCTCAATCGTAAGTTGATCAGATGATCCTCATTGACTACGATGGACAAAGAAGAAGAATTGAAAGAGTGTTGAATCGTTTAATTCATCATTTTTTTAAAACTTTGTCGACATCGTCGGGTGCACAGAGCACGATAAATAGAACAAGAGACCCCAAACGATTTCATAATTACGCAAAATTTTTAATCTTTCAGTTGAATAAATTCTTGTTGCCAAATAACTCTTAATTTTTGAGATTTGATAAAAATAAAATTATAGCAAATGTGACGTTAATCATTATCATCATGTCGTGCCGCTAGCTCGTATATCCCTGACCCTCTCTCGCCACTTCTCCCTATCATTCATCGCTTTTGGCAGGTCTTCAGGGCTACATCCTGTATCCTCACATAGCTGCTGTGTGTATGTTCAAGCTGGTCGTCCTGCTTTTGCTTGGCCATATGTGGGGGTCCATAGGAGTACATCACTGATGAGTTCGTCCTTGCTTCTCTAGCAGTGTCCTGCGTGTCTGGTTCGTCTAGCTTGTATAGTTTTCGTGATGGGAGGCAGGTGGCCGTATAGTTGGTGTCTTGTAGGGTGTTTCTGCCAGGACTTGTTCAATATTGCTCTCAACATTCTTGTGTAATTGCCGTCTAGCTTCTTCTTCAGCCGTTTAGTTAGCGTCCAAGTAGTGCATCCATATAGCAGTATCGATACGACCGCTGCTTGGAAGAAACTGCGTTTCATTTTATCGGTCAGGTCTGATTTCCATGTGATCGAGAGCCTATCGATAGCTGTCCATGATTTCGTTAGTCGCGTGTCGATGTCTTTTTCGGTTGATGAGACGCTGGGTAGGTGAATTTGTCTCCTAGTTTCAGAGAGGTTCCGTCTTGTGTGGAAATGTCGCCTGTTTGGTTGTAACACAACTAAGGGAATTCTGATGTCAGTGGTGATGTATCTTACCGACAATAAGACATATAATCTCCGATATAATAAGATAAAATCTGAATACTAATTACGTCACAAATCTTATAAACGGAACGCTGTTTATGGAAATAGAAGGAAAAAAGCTTTCTCAAATTTTCATCATACAACGTGTGAAAGCACGTGCGATACCCTAACCTCATCAGCTGCCAACCAGGGTGATAACACAGTTTCGGTAGTTCAAGGCGGTACTGCCACTCCTGGCGCTACCGAGCAGCTTTTGCCACCGGATAGGCTATTTAAAAGAAATATATATCTATGTATAAACAAGATCAACTAAAAGCAGACATTACATTGGACGTTCGTTCATCTTCATTTTGGTGCAGTTTGTGATTTAAAAATGCGTTTACTTACGGCAGTTGATGTCATAGCAACCGTTTCTTGATTTTGCGTAATTACACGAGAAAGGTAGTTCTGCATGTATAACATTCATGTTGAAATCCTTTCTATATCCGTTATCTATTCGGTTCGTTTTCTTTCATTTATGCGTTACTGCCCAAAAGCACTCGAGACAAACGTCTTATATAATTTACTACGATGATGATTCTTTCATGAAAAAACAAAACGTTTGATATGGGCAAAAAATTTAACCTTGGTATAGCAACCAGTCTCGGAGAATGAAAACTCTGAATTCAAATCACATTGACAACTGGTGAGAGATGGGATCATCCATGCTATTCCTGCCTGCGACACGCCATACGATTACCACCCACAAAACCAAAAAAAGCCAGCTTACGAGATAAGTGATGACGGTGACCAGGATTTTATTATTGCAAGTGGAACTTCATGCAATCAAAACAAATCATATAAGCTACCATTTATAACCAACTGTACATTTTTCGTTAAAGTGAGCGTGCAAAAACTAGAATTGAAAATCTAAAATTGTAACTCTAATATTTAAATTCCATTCTATAACGAGTCGGTATTTTTGAGCCACTACTTATATGATTAATTACTCAGTTTCGACTCACTAGAGGTTGGTAAAAAATGATCGCTAATATCATCCGTTTTTAATACTAACTAAAGTTGATGCATTTATAATGAAACGGTCAAGTTTTCTTTTACTCAAGGTATCACCTTTCTTTGTCACGCTTTTATAAAAGTAGATTTCTTTTTAGAAAAACTATTTACAACCCTAAATAAGTTTTCGAATAGAAAGAAATGATAAAAAAACTGATTTCTATTTTCTAATGGAGTGATTTGAATAGAGATATGAAATATATGGCGAATATTTTACTAAACTGCCTCCGGTGGTGTGGCTACAGTTCTGGAGTCCTGTCGAGGGTGAAGTCACCCCATTGTTGCCATTACTCCCATGTCCACTTTTACCGGGAGTGGTAGTTACTATCAGTGTCCCATTTATGCGCTAAATAAATCAGCTTGAAAATTAATAGTAAAAAAAAAGAAAATATAGTAAGGTAGGCTGACCTCTCTGACCTTGGTAGAAAAACGGCAAAATTTCAAGTGGACACCGCACATAGCTAGCAGAGAGAGTACAAGATGCTAGTAGAATTGTGCCTAAGAAATAACAAGGTTAGGATGAAAAGATCAGACAGAGGATGGAAAGCTTCATCTGTAAAATGTTTCACACCTGTGAAACAAGGTTCACAGTCCCTGTGAACCTTGTGACCGTCTGTTAGACCGACTACGTAGGGTCAACTAGAAACACTCTCTCGGTAAGGGTGAGAAACGGTCTCACGCGAGTTGATTTTTAAAATGGTTCTGCAAGGCGATCATTTATTGACCGGTCGATGTCAAGAAAGGATCTAAGATTTTGAAGCTGTCGAAACGGATGGGTTAAGAGTTCAAGAAAATTAGTATCTTTCTGTTATCGACTCAAAAATATTACGTCACGTCTTCTAAATTTGATACCGGTTTAGAGGGAGGCTGAAATACACTGATGAAGTGAGTGATATTTTTCCTTGGACCACGTGTCTGACTTCTTTTTTTTCTATGAAATTGTTGTCATCTCTATATCTCGGCTTTGTTTCTGATAAATTTTAACAAGACACGGAACAATAGTCAGGCTTGCTGGTAAAACATGGCAGAAGCTATACTCTCGATAAAATCAACTTTCATATCTCATTTTCCGATATAACCACTGGATAATACTAGAGAAAGTAAAAAATTATGCAGTATTTTCGTACGTGCTAGTTTATTGCGGTAATATCACATGACCGAAGCATTTCAAGTTTTTTGTGGCAAGTACCCATTGTAATTGGTAGTATTCTGTTTGATGGTGCGCGGTCACGTTCTGCGTTGCTTCACTACAGGGTGTATTTTGATAACAACACAGATGAACGTGAAAAATAGTCGAATTTGGTACCTTATACCTTACGAGTTCGAAATGGACTATGACGCCTTGGTGGAAACAACCAAAAACATTTTACTACTGAAGGTCCTCGGACTTAATTTAATAAACTCTCATCATGACATCAAAAAGTATTTTTATTGGATAACCACTAGGTGTTTTAGTCATTAACTCTATCTGAGAGTGAGCTAACAATTAACTTTATTCGTTTGTTCATTTGTAGATCTGTACGTTGATTTCTTGGGTTTGACCGGGTCATTCATTTATTTATTTCTGACTGGAGAAAAATTGACAGAATTGTCCGAAAGTGATGAATTTATTAAGCAGGAAAGTCGACGATACAACGTTACGGTATTAATATACCATCATCAGGATATTAGTTGTCTAAATTTCTGAGACGAAGCTTGATGATTTTTATCATTAAGGGTTTTCGAACTCGGGAACCTTCACGGAACTTCGAACTACGTCCTTTATTGAATCCACAAACACCTGGAGAAGGCCGGAGGACATATCGACCGAAACGTTGAGAAAATAACAATAAAGATGAAGACAATTGTCCGAAAGCCCCTCCATCATCAGGACTTTAACAGTTGACATCAAATGTTAAAGAAATAACGAGGGATGATTAATAAAATACAGGAAATAATGAAGGAAATATGTAAACAAAGAAAGAACATACAACCGTTTAACCATTAAATCAGCGTTCACTTATTTCTTATTTCTTCATTTAAAAATCGAAGTTAAACTAGGCAGTACTAGGGAGAGTTCTCGTAGCGTAATGTCTAAAGTGTTGGACTGTGGCTCCGAAATAAACAAGTTCGAACCGCAGTCACGGTATTGCGCTAAATGTAGGACTAGTACCCATGGGAAAGATGAGAGTAACCTCATCCCTTCACTTATGGATAAAATGTGGTGCGAAATGTGAAGGCACGGTTGTTATCTGTACGGTAACTTGATGACTGAATAAATTTTGTAGAGGTTGCAAGAACCTTGACGTTTCCGGCAGGAGAAAAAAGGTTGATACCGAAGCCGTACGCCAAGCTATTCAGACAAATCCGGCGAGTAGCCCAAGGAGAGTATCAAGTGAGCTCTGCATCACACAGTCCAGCGTGGTTCGTCGCCTTCACATCAATAAAAGTATCCGGAGCTACCTAACTGAGCTTCACGTTACAAAAATATCGACTCAACGTAAAACTGGGACTAATAAAACATGGTAGTTATCTAATTCGCTAAAAAGTAGATTAATAGTCACACAGAAATCAATGGAAAGGTTTACGCAAGGTACAACTTAAAGTTAATAAGAATTAACAAGTATCAATGAGCAGAGAGTAAATCAAGGTGTGAGGAGTAGAAATTACTCGTATTAAACAATAAAAAAAGTACAGTTGTCGACGGTGACCCAACAGCTCCCTCTTCAATAGCTACAACACCGAGGTGTAGTGGAGGGTGCTACTCAATTCCCTGGATTGTCCCACTTTACCCTAGATCTGCATCTTATAATGCTGAGTGTTAAGCAAGGAGGCATCAAGTACCATTTGTTGAGTCTTCGGTTAGACTCGACCTGGGACTGAACCCCTGTCTACCGCACCATTGGCGAACATTCTACTCATTAGGCCAATGGAAATTAACAGGATACAGCTAGAAGAAAGGATATTGCCCAAGAAATAACAAGCGTAGTATGAAGTCCTAACAGAATATGGGGAGGGGAAATTGTGGAGTTTTTTTCCAAACATGGCAGAGGCTAGTACAATCAAGTTCAGGATAATTTCAGATCCCTGTCGTTCGATTGCATTCCTTTTCAGACAAATTCCCTTGGAAAAGGCATGATAATCCTCATCCCTCAAGCTATGGGTTACATTGTATCTTTACCATATTTACCCAACCCCTCCGCTCGGGCAGGATATGACATAAGATCAATTTTTAAGCGGAGTTTGACAGGTTTGAATTCAGAGTTTTCCTTCTCCCGGACTAGTTGCCTAACCAAGGCTGAAGAACCTAGTCTGCCCTACTATTTACCCATAGCTGGAGGGAGAATAATTAGATTCATACCTTCCCCAAGGGTATTAGTGCTATGTGAAATGCAATCAGTCACGTTCAGGATTTGAACTCGTGTCGCCGAGTCCAATTTCTACGACGATAACCATTACACCACGGGCACATTGTATCTTTACTATTATTCAACAAATATGGCATTGGCACAAAATAACCCATGAAGGTTGATATGTCATTAAACAAAGAAACCAAACTATGCAAGGTCGACATAGATAGAACTTAGTAGGTCTTTATCCAGCATAAATTGCTGTTCCTGCTGATAATGATGATAATTATAAAAAATAACTATATTGCTTTCTTGGGGAGTTTCCTAACTCAATCTCTTCGCCAAGCAGAGCGCGTGTAATTTCAAAGTTTTCCTTCTTTGTTTGCCAAAACAAAACTAAAGAAACTAGTCTATCCGACTATTTACCCATAGCTTGCAAGCTGGGGAGGTTAGAATAAATGGCTTCATGCTTTTCTCAAAGTGATTAACGCCAAGAGAAACAAAAATAGTCTAAACAAGGTTTTGAACCCGTGTCACCCGCCTCCATTTCGTATGTTGATAACCGTGAGCGCGCGCACCGTGTTGATAAGATTGAAATGAATTTGGCACGGTATCACCTTGCAACCAACTAATAATCTTCCCGTAAAATTGATCGACGTTTGCCTCACTTCTTTCGCTTCAAACGGGCTATTTTTTTACTTCATTAACCTTTCTAACAATCCATTCTAGCTATTCTTTTTTTCATCTTTTTTAATTTTTTTTTTTTTTTTTTTTTTTTTTTGAGGAGTATCCTCATAATCTTTGTAATCACTTACGTTACTATTGCGGGATGACAGTCCGTTTCGTTTTTTCCTATTAAGCAAATTTCACGCTGTTTCCCCGGAAGATTCTTCTCTTTTCTTTCCTCCATTCCTTCTCCCCCTACATCCCTTCCTCTTCTCTCTCTCTCTCTCTCTCTCTCTCTCTCTCTTTCTCTTTGTCATCACCCTCATTGTCAGCATCTTAAATAGGTTGGCCGACTTGATTGTTTTAAATAGCTATTATAAAAGATACATTTATATTTTATTTCTCAAGTCTTTTTCTCTAAGATTAGATAAATTAATATTTTTGTCTGATAATTCGTTTTTTTTTTATCTGAATATTCAAATAAGCCTTTTGTGTATTTTTACTTTGGTTCGCTTTCTTTGTTTAATGGCATACCAACCTTTCTTGGGTTATTCAATGCCAAAATCATCTTTGTGAAAGAAGAGTAGTGGTACTATTTAACCCCCTTATAGCTGGGGAGATCAGAGGGTATTAATTAATCTTTACTTTAATTCGCATATCTCGCGTGTTTCGATGAGTCTCTTTGAAGTTCCGTGTTCGTATATCCCATTTCTAATTTGTTGCCTACTAGTCTTTTTTTCCTTGGTCCAAAATATTATTAAAAAAATTTGATTGAGGGGCGTTTTACAACGTGCATGTTTTAAATGAAATAGAAAACGATGAACTTGTAAAAGATATCTGATGAGAACGAGCTGAAGAGTTCTCAGTTCTACATTTTTGTGATTAAAGTAACTTAATAAGCTTATTGTAGTATAAGGTACTGTTAGGGTATAGGAAGTTCCTTGGACTTAATTTAACATTCACTTATTTATTTCTTCTTGGAGAAAAAT
>OY757937.1:3457209-3474709 GCA_963585895.1 Sepioteuthis lessoniana | reverse complement strand
TTGAGGGGGGGTCTTACCTCTCTGCTGAAGTGCAGTCGGTGTATTCTACAGCCCCAAACGACTAGGAAATAAGCAGATGTGATTCGTAAACTAAGTCCTCAAAGTTAAATCGTTCCATGTATTGCTTTGCATCGAAAACAATTCAGTTAAACCTCAGACATTTGTTTACACCCAGTCAATTTATCAAACAGTTCTATTTCTAACAATTTAATTTAGCATAAATCATTTGTTTGCTCTCAGTTTAACCATTTGAGCTATAGATATGATTCTATCCGGTGCTACCTTTCTGTGCCAGAGTGGCCCGGAGAGCGATGGCAATGAAGGGGTAATCCGTATACTGTATACCCGCATATATATAATACACATACAAATAGAAGCGGAGACATAGTCAACAATAATGACGTCTTCAATGAACGAACGAACACACTTCTTTATAAAAAATATATCTCTCACACTGTATTCTTGAAAAGGTTGATGTTGGTTATGTGTGAGAGGTGAGCTGTAGAATACACCGACTGCCCCTCTTCAGAGGGGTAAGAAACGAGTGTCCAAGATATGACACTAAACAATCTAATGGTGAGGTTCCTGTGATGCTGGGGATTTGGTAAATGCGGAGTACCTCTACATTGCCATTGCTCCCAGGTTCACTCTGGCCCGGAATGGTAGCACCTGATAATCCTATCTATGGGTTAAATAGAACTAAACTGCATACTTATGCTAAAGTGAATTGTTTGAATCATTAAACTAAATAGCTCTAAATAGAAATGTTTTTGACAATTAAACTGTGTAATTACATTTAAAATGCGTACTTATGCTAAAATGAATTGTCTGAAATTGAACTGTTTTTGACATTGAAACTGTAGTTTCACTGAAGTGAATTGTTTAGTATAGAACTGTTTGGTCATTTAACTGTGTGTAAACAAAATGTTTTTGATTCTTTAATGTAAATTATAAAAGAAATCTATGCTTATACTAAACTGAATTGGCTGAATTAGAAATGTTTGAATAGACTGAATAACTTGAAATAGAAATGTTTTGATCAATTGAACTGTGTACTCATGCTAAACTGAATTGTTTGAAATAGAAGTGATTAATTGTATAAAATGGATTTAGCATTAAATAACCCAAACAACCGACCAATCATTATATATATATATATATATATATATATATATATATATATATATATATAAATTAACATAAAATAAAAATATGTATAATATTTTTATATGCATTTTTATCTATTTCACTTGTTCTCTCCTATTTGATATAATATTTTATCACACAAAGAATTAAATATTTGAACACGGTGTTTGTTGATTTTTTCCAAATCTTTCTGTAACACCAAGTGTATTTCCTAACCTTTAAAACACACACATATATATATATATATATATATATATATATATATATGCCAATAACATATAAATGAGTAATATCTACGGCCTTGAATTTCCGTAGAGACATTTGTGTGTCTTTGTGCAAATAGATAATACTTGAACACAATTCAGAAATGGATATCGCTTGGTCATTTTGAAAGTCAATACTTTAATTTTAGTGCAAAAGAATCGTCATAGTTATATTTTGTTTCCATTCTGGTCATATATATTTACCCAAACTCACCATCACGACCAGGATAGGACACAAGGTCAATTTTGGCGGAGTAAAGTTAGTTCGAAATCAGTTTTCCTTCTCTTAGACTGGTTGCCTCACCAAAGCTAAATAACCGAGCCTGTCCTACTACTTGCGCATAGCTTGGAGAAGAACATATAGTTTTATGCTTTTCTCCTAGTGAAACGCATATAGCTTTGTCCAGGATTTGAACTCGGGTTCCCGATTCCATTTCATACGATGATAATCATTATGCAACATGTTGGGTATCACCTACCTTTTTCCACACAATGCACTAGTCCATCTACCATATACAGCAGTAGCTACTAATACCAGGGCGGACTAGAAGGTGAAGAGCAGCTTCTTATAGGAATAGTATTAGAGCGTTGGAGACTGGAGATCGTACGAGATCACCTTACTTGCTACCGTAATAACGGAAGCCAATACTATCGTTGGACTATATCTTTATTCTGTATTCACTAATCGTATGTTCTTGTCTACTAATAATCCCTCTATTGTATATACTTTTTCCCCTGAGAATATATCTCTATTTCCTCTCATATTGTGGTTTGTCCTTTATTTAATATTACAAGCGTTCACTAATCCTATGTTCTTGTCTACTAATAGTCTCTCTATTGTATATACTTTGTTCCTGAGAATATATCTCTATTTCCTCTCATATCGTGGTTTGTCCTTTGTTTAATATTACAAGCGTTCACTAACCAGGACGCAACACACGACTTCGTTTTGGCCTTGTACAACACTAGACTGAATTTAGTAAATTTACACACACACACATACACACACACACACACATATATATATATATATATATACATGAGTGGAAGAAAGAAAGAAAGAAAGAAAGAAAGAAAGAAAGAAAGAAAGAGATATTTATGTTTACCAACATGAGCTTGAAAGAATATAAATTAGAGGCTTGGGACGAGTTAGACGCATCTTCGTTATTTGAAATATTCAATTCAACCGTTTCTTTTTACTTCCATTTTTATCGAGGATTTTTCTATTTTTATATCGTGTACCCCACGAAATTATAATTACTGTGTCCATCAGACTAAGAATAGACATAAAAGAAATGTCGAAGAGAAACAGATGCTACCGAGCTTTTATTTCGCTTCCCACTGGATCAACTATTATCGTGCTGTGGTTGGCGTGTTTCTTTCATGGACGTCAGCGATAATTCCGTTGGAAAAAAGGCACAAATATGTACCCGTTTCCAGTCAGCTAATTTCTCGGACAGGACTATAATGCTTTGCACATAATTCTCACTTAATAGCAACTGACAAAATAAAAGATCTAGCCGTATCAGTACTACTGTATGGTAACTACACTTCAGTTTTAATGCTCGGAGAAGAATCTTGATTGGAACTAAACAAGGATGTTGCATATTGTTTTGAACAAATCATGGGAGCTGTAAATCTCAAAACAACAGTTGTACGGCCACTAAACACTCATCTCACAAAACATCCAGATAAGACAAGCAAGACATACTGAGTTGTGTTGGAGAAGTAAGGGTTGGAATGGAGTCTTTGGAGTGTAATGGCTAAATTGCAGCCGTGAGGTAAGCGAGTTCGAACTCCAATCGTGCTGACTCATACACTAGGAAAATGTATAAAACCCATTATTCCTCATCCATGGATTAAATATGATCACTATCTGCAAGGATAGCTTTGGCATTAAATAACCCACAAAGGTTGGTATGTCATTAAAACAAAAAAAAAACTCAGCTGTGTGTTATATAGTACGACTACTGTCCTTCTATAAGGATAATTTTGGCATTAAATATCCCACAAAGGTTTGTATGCCATCAAGCAAAGAAAGAAAGAGAGAGAAGTAAGAACATGTTCATCAGGAGCGTTCTACACTTGGACCTCTACACTTGGACACACCAATGTTGGCCGATCAGCAAAAACTCTGTGCGGAAACTGGGTACCGTCTAGACGACTTACTAAGAGTGATGAGCAATAGGGATGGATGGCGGGAAACAGAAGAATGCATGATATCGGCATTCCCTGGTCATGATAATGATGATATATGCGTTTGGTACAAGGCATAACAGATATTCGGTGAGCCGAGTTCTACATTAAACGAAGATTCTGTTCACTTTACACTAATGTCTATGCTGAAAGGCATGAAACAATTTTTACTTGTAAGATTACATTTCAGATTGTTGTCTAAAGTTTTGAGGATGAAAGCAATCTAGGAGCCCCGCTGGGATTTCAGAATCAAGTCTAGTCAATCCTACCGCGGGTGGATACTTGGGATCAACCAAAATTCTTTCAGGGGCCTCCTCCATTGTAAACATCTGTCCTTTCCCTTAAAATTGGCAACGACTGGATTTATTGCACCATGCCTGAGGCGCCACTCCAAAGAGAATGCCGACTGACTCTAAGCAATTTTAAAACCCACCACAACGAGAAAATGATTTCTTCTCTGGTACTCCCTAAAAATGAGCTTGCGTCCATTTTAGCTTGGTGGAATACTAAAAAAAAAGTCTATCTTCCCTGGCACAACAGTTGCGGATGGGGGAGAATAACGGTTTGGTTTCAAAGAGCCTTTTCTGCTCTCAGCTCCTGTCTCCTCGTCTAAATGGCAAGGTTTATTGTCCAGTGCTTGAGAGTCCCTTCCAAGGGAAAGCCGATAAAACCAAGCAATTTCAAAAACAAACCACGAATATGTTTTTATTCGTATGTTACTCCCACAATGAAAATAACCTTGTGTCTATTTTAGCTTGATGGGGAGCTAAAAACCTGATACTTGCCTGTCATTTTGGTGGGTGGATTATTGTTCTCAGTTATATGGGAGCTTCTACCCAGGAAATACCCTCTCTCTCGTATAAAAAAAAGAAAAAGATTGGATTGTTTGCCTGGCACCTGAGGAATCTCAGAAGATGAATTCCGATGAAATTGAACAATTTCTGAACTTGATCCCGGGCGGCTTGCTTCCAACAGGACACCCAAAATTAAATCAACCTTGTATCACATTTTGGCTGCGTGGGGATCCGGATAAATCATCTTTAGAAATAATTTCACACGGGCCCTTTGATGCTAACATAGGTGCGGAAATATTCACAGAAGTGCGTATATTTTCACATATATATGTATATATATATTTATATATATATATATATATATATATATATATATATATATATATATATATATGTATATATATATATACGTGGTGCATTCAATAGGTTTCCAGACATTTTTGTACAGGCATTTAGAATTGTCGTAGACTTTTGAAAATTCAGTATGTTATTGCTATACATCTTATGAGATGACTGACCAATTTTTACGATTCCAGGTTCAAATGAACTGCTACAGCTTTTCGACCATCTTGCATGAATAGAGCATCAGTTTTTGAGTGGCATAAGAGATTCAAGGAAGCCAGGGAGTTGGTGAGGGATGATGAGAGGTGTGGGAGGAGTAAGGAAGTCAATACACCAGAGTTGATTGGCCAAAGGGTTAGGGTTACTATGATGAAGTTTTAAGGGAGTTCAGGAAGAAAATCCGTCGGAAGAGGCCAGCACTCTTCAAATCGGCTCAGTGGTATTTCCACCAGGTCAATGCACCAGTCTACAACTCCATCCTTGTCACAGACTATTTGACCAAGATGGGCATCAAGAAAGTTCCTCAGCCTCCCTATAGTCCAGACCTTGTTCCCTGTGAGTTTCGGTTATTCCCTAAGCTCAGAGGCTGTCGTTATGAGACAATTGAGGAGACGAAAGAGGCTGTGACGAAGGTCATTGACACGCTCACACAAGAGGACTTCCATGGGGCCTTACCGAAGTTGTTGGTACGGTACAACAAGTGCATTACAGCCGGAGGAGATTACTTTGAAGGAGACTAGAGTTTCATACGTGTACTATCAATAAAAGTGCCCATACTAAAAAAGTCTGGAAATTTATTTAATAATCCTTGTATATATATATATATATATATATATAAATATATATATATATATATATATATATATATATATATATATATGAGCAGGTTTGATTAAATAAAATCGAAACGTTGTTATTTTTAAGTTTTTTTAGTTTTTTTTTTCAAGAGTCCTTGTTTTTTTTTATGTTACAGTCTTGAAATTTGTTGATGGTTTCCCCAAAAGAGCTATTTCTTGTATATCAAGTAATTCCGCTTCTTATCAGAACCATTATCAAGGTAATGTGTGTGTTTATTTCTAACTTAAAGCAGTTTATTATTTAAACCAAATTATTATTTTATTTTTAATTTCAACACTAACGTGAGGCTTATTTCAATCACCAAGGTGATGCTAAGCGGTTGTTATTGGTGACTGTAGTCGAGGGCGACCCGAAGGCTCCCTTTTTAATAGCTACTTCACCGAGGTGTAGGGGAGGGTGCTACTCCTTTCCCAGGTTGCTCCACTTTACCCTTGATACGTACCTGATATTGCTGAGTGTTAAGCAAGGAGGTATCAAGTACCATTTTTAAAGTCTTTGGTATGACGCGACCTGGGATTGAACCCAGGTCACCCGAACCATTGGCGAACATTCTACCAACTAGGTCAATGTTTTGCATCAATTAGTTCATCAAAAAAAGGAATTTTATTATTTGGTTCATAAGTAAATTTGAAGACAGAGTTATTTTGGAATGTTCCTTGTAATATATATATATATATATATATATATATATATATATATATATATATAATTTCCAGTGGCAGGTGGGGCAATTATGCATTTGAAGATGTTAGATCCTGAATTACTTGACCTATTCCTTTTCCTCAAAAAGAAATATGAGCTGAGGGATTTACTAGTTTCCACTCCCCCCAACATTTCCACCCACACCCAATTGAAGATCTTAGGATGGAATTTTCATAACTAACATCTGTCTAATTCATCAGTTTTATTCCTCATCATTAACTATTTGTTTTGTTGTGTTTAGTCTTTTCCTCCCCCTTCTCTCTCTCTCTCTCCCACTCTCTCTCTCTCTATCTCTCTCAGTCTATCTTCAAATTCAGTCTAGTGGTGGATAAATATCAAACTCTCTCTCTCTCTCCCACTCTCTCTCTCTCTCTCTATCTCTCTCAGTTTATCTTCAAATTAAGTCTAGTGGTGGATAAATATCAAACTCTCTCTCTCTCTCTCCCACTCTCTCTCTCTCTCTCCCACTCTCTCTCTCTCTCAGTCTATCTTCAAATTAAGTCTAGTGGTGGATAAATATCAAACTCTCTCTCTCTCTCTCTCCCACTCTCTCTCTTTATCTCTCTCAGTTTATCTTCAAATTAAGTCTAGAGGGGGATAAATATCAAACTCTCTCCCTCCCACTCTCTCTCTCTCTCTCTCAGTCTATCTTCAAATTAAGTCTAGTGGTGGATAAATATCAAACTCTCTCTCTCTCTCCCACTCTCTCTCTCTCTCTCTCTCAGTTTATCTTCAAATTAAGTCTAGTGATGGATAAATATCAAACTCTCTCTCTCTCCCATTCTCTCTCTCTCTCTATCTCTCTCAGTTTATCTTCAAATTAAGTCTAGTGATGGATAAATATCAAACTCTCTCTCTCTCTCTCCCACTCTCTCTCTCTCTATCTCTTTCAGTTTATCTTCAAATTAAGTCTAGTGATGGATAAATATCAAACTCTCTCTCTCCCTCTCTCCCTCTCTCTCTCTCTCTCTCAGTCTATCTTCAAATTAAGTCTAGTGGTGGATAAATATCAAACTCTTTCTCTCTCCCACTCTCTCTCTCTCTCTCTCAGTCTATCTTCATATTAAGTCTAGAGGGGGATAAATATCAAACACTCTCTCTCCCACTCTCTCTCTCTGTCTGTCTGTCTGTCTGTCTCTCTCTCTCTCTCTCTCTCTCTCTCTCTCTCTCTTCATTGAAGAAATCTCATCACATCACATTTCCGATGTCCTACGAGAAATTTGAATTGTGAAATTTTAAAAAGGAAAAAAAAACAATCGTAATTATTAATTCTAAGACATTAAAAAACACTTTCACCAATCACCTAATAAATAGATATAGTTCATCATGTGCAAACTTATATATATATATATATATATATATATTCCAACTCACCAACTCAAGTCTAAAATTAACGAACTCATTAATGCTAATAACGCCGACCCTCACAATATAAAATTACCAAAAATAATTAATGATTACAAACCTGGATACATCTATGGAACAACTAAGATTCATAAACCTGGCTATCCACACCGACCAAATATTTCACAGATAACTACACCTACATATCAACTTACATGAACTATCAACGATCTAATTAGCCCGTACCTTTCCCATAATTATAGCATTAAATCTGCAAAAGAACTTATCAAAATCCTTAAAACCCATAAACCAAACAAAGGAATAATATCCTCGCTAAACGTGGAAGATTTATTCACAAATGTTCCAGTTCTAGAAACAATCAATGTAATTGTAATACAATGGCCGAGGGATTTCGTTTTATAAATCTTGCCTTTCGGTTTAGTTAGGCTGAGAACCTTTCGCTTAGCGCATGGGTTAGTTAGGTGCAACATGAGCACAGGTGTTCACGCGCGTGGGGGGAGGATGTGTAATTCACAGATGTCAAAATAAAAATCCCAGATAGAAAATGAGACCAGGAGGTGTGAATGACGTCATGCAACGGAAGCGTGCGCAGGGGATTTGGGGGATCTGAGAAAAGTCAGTGAGTTGAGTTTTTGCCTCCGAAGAAGACGGTTGACTTTCGGAGCTCGCTGAGGCCTTGCGGCGGGTGCCGCACGTTGTTGGGGGTCAGCATAGAAAGATTGTGTATCTCTCTCCTGATGTCAAAAAACCTTTTAACTCAAAGGTAATAAAAATTTTCGTACCTGAACTAAGAGGTCGTAAGTGTTTTTTGTGTTTCGAGATTCCTATATGTTATCTATATATGAGTTATGAACATTCTATGTACATTTTACACATTCATATCTGGGTATGTTATATAATGATAAATAATATTTACCACCATCTCACGCTCCCTCGACTCAAAATCAACGCCAATACTTTACGAAAAATACTTTTACCCTACACTACTGAGGTACCATTTTACGAATTCCCATGGAAATATATTGATAAAAAAAGATGGAATTACGATGGGGTCAGTTTTGGGACCCATTTTCAGGAACTTCTTTTTCAGCCCTTGAAAATAAGGTCTGTGATACCATCAAAAAACCTAATAGTTATTTAAGGAACGCTGACGACATACTCCTTCTCACCAATAGCACTGATGAAAATTAACACAATACAAGAAACCTTTCAAAATAATTCTGTTCTCAATTTCAAACAAGAAATCAATATCAACAATAAAATCCCATTTCTTAGTGTACTAATAGACACAAGCAATATTGACCGATTTACCACCTCAACATATAAAAAAAAAAAACATTAATCCCAGCACCATCAATTTCCATTGTGAATGCCCCTTCTGTTATCAAAGAACAATCATGTGAACCCTTATTTTTAGATCTAAACTATTATCTTCCGCTCAAACTATCATCCTTAACGAACTTAGAAATATAAAACAAACCCTTATTAATAATGGGTTTCCCAACAAAATTGTTCATACAGAAATTAAACAATTCATTAATAAACCTGAACAACAAAACATAGACAATACCCTAAACCATAAACAATCAATAAATCTTTACTACAAAAACCTGTTTCATAGCAATTATAAGATTGATGAACATATATTAAAAAACCTTATCACAAAAAACGTTTTCCCTACCAAAAAAGTTAGACTTATCATTCACTATAACAAATTTAAAACCTCAAACCTAATTATTTCCAATAACACTTCCCCCTCCACTGAACTTCTTGATAGGACAAACGTCGTATATATGTCCAAATGTCATTTGGGAGACTAATTCTCCAAAGAAAATAATACGTATGTTAGTCTTACCACGACAACTCCTTCTAGACGGCTTACGATGCACCTAAATGATTCTAGCTCCTTACCCTTACATCTTAAAACCCATTCTATTCAAAAATCCAAATAACGAAAAATTCTAGTTGAAAACACCACTATAATAACACACAAAATAAATAAGTTACGACTACAAATCTTAGAAGATCTACATATATAAACAAAAAACCTAAAACCAATAGAATTAATTTTGAAAATAGTGACAATGTTTTAAAATGCATTTAGTTTGTTTTTTAATATTCCATATTTCTTTATAATATTCTATTTCCGTTGATAGCGTTCTATTTTTTAGATTCATCAGCATCTCAGTTTTATCCAACTCTGCATTTACGTAATTTTGTTGTTATAAAAAACCTAACAAAAACTTTCAAAAACTCTTTAGAAAACACTCTTTATACTTGCATGCGACCCCTGGTGATGGCCTATGGAAGGTTGGAAAGTATTCGGGACAATTTTGGTAAATTCATCCACCAACTCCAACCTTAAACCAAGACACTTATCAAGAAACTTGAAAGGATCTTAATAAAATTATATAGACAAAATGTGTCTTTATTATTTCATCAAACATGCTTATATGAGACACTGCAGCCCAACTACACCCCACACACATACACACACACATATATATATATATATATATATATATATATATATATAAGTATAATTTAGATATTATCTTAAGTTTAATTAACTTATATAAGTATGAGTTAGTATAGCTTAGAAATAGAGTCAACGTCGCTTAGTAACCGTCAGTTTCTCACCTATGGGATTATCGGTCTAATCATCTGTCTTAGATAAAAAGACAAGACGTTTCTCTTATATTTATATATATATATATATATAGAGAGAGAGAGAGAGAGAGAGAGTTTTTGCTTTTGTTCAGAGGCATATCAAGCTTCGAGAATAATTTAGGCAGCTTCGTAGAAGAACATTAGTGTTACTATTTAACCCACAGAAGTTAGGATTTTGGGGTTCATGCCTTTCCAAACGATATGAGTTCAAAAGTGAATCTAGTTTTGCAAATTGAGATGTTGCAGTCTGATAAGTTAGCCACTACGCCACGCAGACTCTCTCTATGTATACACGACGTTTCAAAAAATGTTAACGTTCTTTTCATCTTAAAGCCTGCTTAGATCTCAAATTATCAAGACTGTGCAGTTTGTTGAATGTTACATTTCAAATGATATCAGATATTTTAAGTACCCAGCAATTTGTCGACAGGACAAAAAAAAAACTTTTCATCACTTACGATGTATGTATTGATCCAACCCCTCTCCGAAGGGCAGTATTATCCCAGTTGACTGGGGCTGTAAAATACACCGACTTCATCTTTGCGGAGAGGTAAGATTCCCAACAAACGTGAGTGTCCTGATATGACATTAAATAATATGATGGCGGGGCTCCAGTAATGCTGGACTTTTGGAAAGCACGGTGTACCCCTTCATTGCTATCGCTTCCAGGTCCACCCTGGCCCAGAGTGGTAGCACTTGATAGGATCCTATCTATGGTTTAAATATAACTATTTGACATTTAAACTGGGAGCAAACAAATGACTTATGCTAAATTGAATTGTTAGAAATAAAACTGTTTGGTCATTTAACAGTAAACAAATGACTGACGTTTAATTGAATGGTTAGTGATTCATGGCAATACTTGAACTATTTGACTTTGTTGACTTTGCTGAATTGAATTGTTAGATAGAGAACTATTTGATCATTTTACTGTGTGTATCTACAAAATGTGTTCACAAATCACACATTTAATGTATATGTAAAAAAAAAGGACTTAGCATTAAATAACCAATAATACTGGATGTGCCATAGAACCAAACCAGACAAAAAAATAGTAATACTTGTGTACAAACAAATTAATTTTAACTCATTTTGAAAATGAAATTACCTACAAACTGTGTGGAAATGAATTATGGATGCTACATTGTAACTTACCAGGGTTCAATCCAAGGTCGGTTCATACCAAAGACTTTAAAAATGGTACTTGATCCCTCCTTGCTTAACACTCAGCAATATAAGGTAAGGATCAAGGGTAAAGTGGCGCAATCCAGGGAAAGGAGTAGCACCCTCCCCTACACCTCAGTGTAGTAGCTATTGAAAAGAAAGCCTTCGGGTCACCCTCGACTAAGTTCGCCACTTTACTTACTTGAAACCAATGAAATATGAACAAATAAATGATTAACAGTAAATAAAAATACTTGGAACCATTTAACTGTGTGCAAAAAAAAATTAGCTCAGTCTCTTTTAAAATCTTATCTAAATAATTTGTTTACAAATCATACATTTGATATATATGTGTAGCTCGGATTGGCATTAAATAACCAACAATGGTTGATATGCCATAAAACAAAACCAAACCCAAAGGCAGGACGAAATACAATGTAATTTTCTAACTTGTGTAAATCTGGTTAAAATTTAGACTGGTTGCCTATCCAAGGCTAAAGAACCCAACCTGTTCCACTGGTTGCTTATATTAAAACGCAAACTGCCTCATTCATGGTTTGAACTTGAATCGACGATTCTATTTCTTAAGACGATAACCGTTTTGTTAAGTGTGCCTTAGCGCACGAAGTATGGATACCCAACTGTCCAGTTAAATATCTGAACCACTAGACTATTCACATTTGTGATTAATTATAAAAATGCATACGTGTATATGTGTATAAATTATAACAATATGTGCTACTAAAATAATTATTTAAAAAAAAGAGTTTCTTTATTGTTTCTTACGATAATTCAATCAATATCACCTTGAAAATCCGCGTGTATGGTGGTGCTGTCGGAATACAATCACCTTGCACTTTGAAATCTATTTTCGAAAATCGAAGATCTTTTCTTTGCTACTCTTCAGTCATTAACTGACTTCGATTTGTCACCAATCATAGAAGCAAATCTATTTCCAACGTTCCCGACATGGGCAGCCCGCGTAATTGGCCTCTTAGACGGGGATTTTAAATTTAAAATGGCCATCGTCAGATTA
The DNA here is from genome assembly GCA_963585895.1 of Sepioteuthis lessoniana. Taxonomy (NCBI): domain Eukaryota; kingdom Metazoa; phylum Mollusca; class Cephalopoda; order Myopsida; family Loliginidae; genus Sepioteuthis; species Sepioteuthis lessoniana. Next base: position 3,462,173 of record OY757937.1, on the reverse strand, counting down.
AATTGCTTCTTGAGCTAGACTTGTACTATTCTTGTGTGTTAAGCTGGTTCATATGCACACTTAAAAGCATACGGGCCTTCCCCCATAACAGATGCAACGCCACCTATCTAACAGACCAGAAACTTTAACTTATAATAGATGCATATATAGGGATATTTACATCTGAGGTTACAAGCGGATACAACTTCTCGAACAGATATGTGTGCTGACATCCTTCAGTATCATTAGAGAATTGGTTCCAGGAACCACCACAGAGACCCAAACCCCTTATATAAAATGGCGTATGATTTAATCACAACCCACGCGTATCCTTCCGTACTCCTAATATCAAATATAGACCAGCGCGAGTGGTAATACGTGCAATGGTGTTGGTACACAAGTCATCGACTCTCGGTCCGTGGTGAGTTTCCAGTTCCCCATCTATATATAAAACAGTTAATATAAAAATGATAATACATAAAATATTCCAGGTTTGTTTTGATATATTTTTTTTCAATGCAACAGATTGAAACACTTAGAACTTGATCTAAAATGAAAGCCACTCAAAAATTCGCTTGCAATTGGCTGAGAACACGTAAGTAGCGTTAAAGAGACTATTTATTGTCGTAACAATTTTATACATTATTGTGACTTTCACAGGAATTCAAATAAACACAGATATCAATGCATGTTCAATCCCGCTCAAGAGAAAGTAGAATTGTGTATTATTTGATACAAGTTTTATGGTGATTGAAAATCCGATTATGATAATCTCCTCTATAATTGTAGATGAAGTGTACACCCTAATGTCTGCAGTAAAGTTCACGGGAACTGAGTGGGTTCTGAAAGACCTATAACATAAATCCTATCTCGAGTCTTGTCTATTGAAATTGGGTTGTAGATAATAGCAATTACCAGAACTGCCTCTCGAAAACACTATGAACACAACTTTTGCTTACTGATCGTATTTGTTGGCACTTGCCCGATACCAATGCTACTCTTAGTATTTCTGTTTAAGATTATTCTTTTCGCATTTTATGAATCAATAGAGCAAATAGAAATAATTGGATCTTGATCAAAGATCATTTAATAATATGGTAAAAATAGGGTACCTGTCTGTTGTGTTCTGGTTAGTGAACACAAGTAGTAGTAATAATAAGACAAACCACGATATGTGAGGAAAATAGTTATATTTCCAGAAAAGAGTATTTACAAGAGAGAGACTATTAGTAATAAGAATATAGGATTAGTGATAGAGTAATGATATACTTCAACAATAGGAACGGCTCTTCTGGTCTGACTTGTTGGCTTATTCTCAGACTGATCTCCGCTACCGCCATATTTGGCAGATGGAACAGCTCATTATGCTGAAAAGGTAGGTGATACCCAACACTGTCTTTGACGCGTTAGAAAAATATCCTGCTGGTACGCCACACCAGATCGTTTTAGAAACACTGGTCTTGAGTAAGTTCCCGTGGAGTCGTGACTAACGACTTGAACAGCAACATCGTAAGAAGGCTTCCAATCTATGTGTTAAATAATACCACAACGATTCTTCGACAAATATTGCTTTGGCATTAAATAACCTACGAAGGTTGATGTGCCGAATCACCCAGAAAGCACTGGTTGCTATCAGATCATTGAAGTTGGGCTCCAGTAAGCCTGATCAATATTAATGAGAATCGTTTTTGCAAAATTTGATTTCTTGAAAAGTAAATCTTATAGCGAAACATGCCCGTTTAATTTTGCGTTGTCTTCTTTACTAGCTCTCTCTCTCTCTCTCTCTCTCTCTCTCTCTCTCTCTCTCTCTCTCTCACACACACACACACACACACACACACACATATATAATATTGTTTACATTAACCGGTGAAAAAAATATGTAGCTCTGCGGCCAACAAAACTTCAATCAGATAACGACTATGCTGTCAGAAATAGTTTGTGGTTTCTTTGTTTTAAAGGCATATCAATCTTTGTATGTTATGAAACGCTAAAGCCATCCTTCTAGAAGAACAGTATTCCCATGGGTATTTGTCCGAAAGAGTATGTAATTACACGACCGGGATTCGAACTCACTTATTGCGATTCCGCAGTTCAGCATTTTAACAATTACACCACGACACCATCCACAGTCAGGACCACGTGATGTAATGGTTAATGAGCTGGACTGAGGTATTGTAAGCAAGTTCAAACTCCAGTCTTTTTATTACGTTCACTTTCTTGACAAATACCCTAAGCAAAGGAATGAACCCCTTTATCCTCCCAGGTATGGGTTAAATAATTCTACCGCTTTTCTAGAAGGATGGATTTGGCATTAAATAACCTACGAATGTTGATATGCTATTAAACAAAAAATCCAAACCAGACTGTGCGAATGTCAGATTAAAATGCAGCTACATCGTCAAAACCCTCCAGTAACGAAGTTTTGATTCAATATGTATTTATATATATATATATATAATATTAACGATAATTACTAAGAATTTACTATAGTTTCGCCTAAGCGGCTCATCAGGTTATGAGTTACCCTGAGAAGCCACTTAGGCGAAACTATCGTAGGTTAGTTCCTGACACACAAAGTAATTATCGTTACTATTTTGCTCTACTTAGTATTGAGCACTTTTTACATTGTAGCTTAGCAGCCCTAATGGTGTTTTTTTCTTTTGACCAACCAATTGAGTGTTTTTTGATTTTTTTTTTTCAAATGGTATGACAAGGTTGGTCTTTTCTTTTTTTCCAATATTTATATACTTTTTTCCCTTGACAGTGATTCGTTGTATATTTTCATCTTCAAATCACTTGCCGGGTTTTTTTTTTACCGTAAGGGCTATTATTTAATTTATAAACAAAAGCTACTAAAATGCAAACAAACAATACAAATAGCGACATTTAACGTTAGAACCCTAAATAGAATAGGTCAACTACCAGAACTTACCGCATCAGCCGTAGAACATAAGATAGACATAATTTGCATACAAGAACACAGATACACGCACACCGAAGATATCAAATATCACCAAACTGGCAATGTATGGACGCTGGTCACTGTATCAGCATGGAAAAACTCTGTCAATGCCACGGTAGGAGGGTTAGGAATGCTGATAGGACCTAGAGCGATAAAAACACTTAATAGCATTGAGAGAATACAACCTAGGATGATGACATCCACGTTTAATGGCAACCCCAGAGCAACAATCATCTCATGCTACAGTCCTACCAATGTTAGCGAAGAAACCAAACTCGCCACCTTCTACGATGAGTTATCCTCTCTAGTGCGTAGCATTCCGAAACACAACCTGCTAATCATTGGAAGAGATGTGAATGCCCAAATCGGGAAAAACAGACATAACAAATACAGCCTACACAACACATCAAATAGAAACGGACAACATCTAACAGATTTCATGATAGAAAATAGATTAACTTGCCTCAATACAAACTATCAAAAAAGAGAGGGAAAATTATGGACCTACACATACGCGAACAACAGTAAAGCGCAGATAGACTACGTCTTTATAAATAAGAAATGGAAAAATAGCGCGATGAATTGCGAGGTATACTCCTCTTTCGAGGGTGTGTCATCCGATCACCGAATAGTAACGGCAAAAATACGACTAAGCCTAAGAAAAAACGCCACACAAACAGCGACCACTAAACACTATGACTGGGCCCTCCTCAACAACAGAGATATTAGAGATAAATATGTATTAGAACTAAGAAACAAATTCGAGACACTACAAGAGAAGGAAGAAAAAATACCCCAAACGACGAATATGAGAATTTCGTTAACGCACACCTCGAGGCGGCAACAAAGTGTGTTCCAACAAAACCTAGAACGAAATATAGAGCCCCATGGGAAACGGAAGAGGTTAGAGAAAAACGTGCACTTGTGAAAACTGTCTCCAAAAGCTATCAGATGAACCCAACAATTGCAAATGGCCAAATACTAAAAAAGGGCACGATATCAATTAGCAGGCATATATCTAAAAAAAACAAATGGAATTCATACAAAATAAGACAAATAAGATTAGAGACTCGGTGGAAGATAGACAATCCAGGATAGCCTGGCAAACAATAAACGAAGTGAGTAGAAGGAAAAGCACAACCAAAGCAAACTAAAAGCGGCAAACCAGCAACAAAAAGAATAAAACTGTAGAAACAGCATTTTGGAAACGTACTAGCTAACCCTCCGAATGTTACGCAGGAACCGATCACCAGAATTATCAGTAAGCAATTGGACATTAAACTCGGACCGTTCACCAAAGAAGAACTCGACTTGGTTCTTAGAAAAATTAAAAATAGGAAAGCTGCAGGGCTTGACGAGATTCCCCCAGAAGTGTGGAAGACTAGACAATTCGACGACATACTGCTCCGACACTGCAACGCAGTCTATAACCAAAATCCAATAGACAGATGGACGAAGGGATGCATCCTCCCCTTCCCTAAAGAGAGGGAACTTGGATTAGCCAAGAACTATCGAGGTATAACACTTACATCCATAGCAGCCAAAATCTACAATGCCCTACTACGAAACCGCATAGTACCCCAAATTGACAAAATCCTGAGGAAAAAACAAAATGGCTTCAAAAGAAACAGGTCCACAACCTCACAAATATTGACCATCCGTAGAATACTAGAAGGTGTAAGGGCAAAAACCTACAGGCGACATTACGATTTGTCGATTTTACCAAGGCCTTCGACTCCATTCACAGAGGGGAGATGGAACAAATCCTTCTAGCATACGGCCTACCAGAAGAAACCGTAGCAGCAATAACGATTCTCTACAGAAACACCAAAGTAAAAGTGCGTTCACCGGATGGAGACACAGAATACTTCGACATTGTAGCAGAAGTACTACAAGGGGACACGCTAGCCCCATACCTCTTTATCATCTGTCTAGACTACGTACTTAGGACATCGATCGATAACATTAGGGAAAACGGCTTCGTGCTGACAAAGAAAAGAAGCAGAAGATACCCCGCAAA
>OY757937.1:3424709-3447209 GCA_963585895.1 Sepioteuthis lessoniana | reverse complement strand
CTTAGGATTCCATATTCGCGGTTTTCTGCCAGAGTGGATTCGCCAAATTCTTTCCTATCTCGCGTTAAAGCTCACTCTTTTGAATGTTTTTTTTTTTTTTCATTCAAAGAAGAATCAGGACATCTCGCTATTGACTGACTTATATATCTCCTGTTCCTCCTCAGACAATTTTATAAATACCATCTTGCTTATCTCTATACAGTTATACTATTTTGTTGTATTTATCCACAAAGCTTATATCCTGGTTTACCAGTTATCCTCGTTTGAACTCAGTGATCCGATTTCAAATCCCGGACGAAACGTTTTCCTTCACGCTAATGTCCTTAGAAAAGGCATGAGTCCTTTTCTTCCTTTCCCCCAGCTATTGATAAATAAAAGAACAGACCAGTTACGGCAACTGGTCTATGAGAAGGAAAAACTCTGAATTCAAACCAATGAAATATTGATCGGGAAAATGTGTACCATTCTGTTGTTATCAGCTCATCAAAAAAGTGTGGCTCGTCCTAAACAAGCTTTCGAAACCATAGCAACCATTCTGGGAGAAAACAGATCTGAATTCAAACCATCTGTGGTTGTTGTCGTTGGCGACCGTAGTCGAGGGCGACCCGAAGACTCCCTTTTCAATAGCTACTACACCAAGTTGTTGGGGAGTGCGCTACTCCTTACCCTAAGTTTTTCCACTTTACCCTTAATACGTACCTTATAATGCTGAGTGTTAAGCAAGGAAATATCAAGTACCATTTTTTAAGACTTTGGTATTACTCGACCTGGGATTGAACTTTGGTCTCCCAGGCCATTGACGAACATTCTACTTACTTCCGCTTTAAAATACTGATTTTAGGCATCCTGTGAGAACCGGGCTCTCTAAATTCTAACCGTTACACCATAGGAGATATAGTTTTTACCATACTGTGATTATCATTAGCTTAGTTTACCACAAGGTCAAAAGTATGACTCGTTGACCATCACATATTTTAGAAAGTTTTACTCAGTTTAACAAAAGAAAGACTAGAACTGGGTACATAGTGAGAAACGAGCTCAGTTGTATCATTTGTTAAACTAGTTTGATAACCATTATAAGAAGCCCTTTGTATACATTTTTTCGTTGATTGATCGTTAATTACACAAGGCTAGAAATTCAGAGTACCCACAGGAAATCGAAATCACGAGTAATAGTTGGATAAACTCGCTTACTAAGCATTGTTCCGGGGCAAGCAAATTTCTTTGTATATTGTAGTTAATGACCAGTAGAATCCGACACTTAACTAAAGTTGACCCTCTATAGGAGAAGAAAAAGAAGTCCTCGTGTTGTAGGGGCAAATGTTTCGAACTGGGAGTTCGTAGTAAGCGAGTTCGATTTCCAGTCGATCTATTACGTTCACTTTCTGTAGAATATCCAAAGAAAAAGTAGTAAAGTTGGCGACCTTAGTCGAGGGTGAACCGTAGGCTCCCTTTTCAATAGCTACTACATCGAGGGTAAGGGAGGGCGCTACTCCATTCCCTGGATTGCTTCACATTAGCCTTGATCCTTACCTTATAATCCTAGGTGTTAAGCAAAGCGGCATTAAGTACCATTTTTTGAGTCTTTGGTATGACTCGACCTAGGATTGAACCACGGTCTCCCGGATTATTGTCGAACACTCTACACACTGCAGCTTTAAAATACTATACTCATTGGGCCAATGGCCCAGTAGTGTTAGCCAATGGGCCGGGAGATTGGAGTCCAATCCCTGGTCGGGTCATACGAAGGACTCAAAAAATGGTACTTGATATCTCCTTGCTTAACACTCAGCTTTTTAATGTACGGATCAAGGGTAAAGAGGAGCAATCCAGGAAAAGGAGTAGCGCCCTCCCCTACACTTTGGTGAAGTAACTTTTGAAAAGGGAGCCTTGGGGTAGCCATCAACTACAGTCGTCAACAAAGAAAAGGTACTAACTTCTTATCTCCTCAGCTATGTGTCAAATAGTGCCATTAAGGGTCCTCAATAAGACTAGCTCGAAGCTTATGGTTAATTTTCTCGATATACTGTAAATTTTTTCGAGTATCTGTTATTATATGTATTTTCATTTAATTTTCAGGGTCATTTAGATGAGAGAAAAGGTCCTGAAGATATTAAAATGATCAGTAAGTAATCATTATTATTTTCTAAGATTTTGCGTGATAATATTTAGTTTCATACTAAGCTTAGCTTAGATGTGACACAAATTAGATGTATGTGGCACTGTAATATAATGGCCGAGGGATTTCGTTTTATGCCTTTGGGTTTAGTAAGGCTGAGAACCTTTCGGCTCAGTGCATGTGTTACTTAGGTGCAACATTAACACAGGTGTTCACGCGCACGCACGAAGCAACGTGTCGCTCAGAGATGTCACAGTAGACCAGATGGGAAACGGGGTTACAGAGAGCGGGTGACGTCACGCACCGGAAGCGCGTGGAGGATTTTGGGAGATTTTGAAAAAATTAGTGAGTCGAGTTGAGTTGAGAATTAGACACCGGACAAGAAGGGTCGACTTTCAGGGCTCGCTGACGCCAGACGAATTTGCACGCTACGGGCGCCGCACGAGATAGGGGGGAGGATGAAAAAGCCAGAATAAAAAGAATGTGTATCTCTCTCCTTATGTCTAAAAACCTTTAAACTCAAAGGTAATAAAGAGTTTCGTACCTGAACTAAGAAGTCGTATGTGTTTTTCGTGTTTCGAGATTCCTATGTTCTATGTATATATATATGAACATTATATGTCCATTTCGCATATCCGTATCTGGCTATGGTACAGCACCCTGTGAGAATCGAACTTAGTACCAAGGATTTGAAAATCTAGCATATTAACCATTACACCAAATGGTTAGAGGCATATCAAATTGGCGGGTTATTTAATGCTTAAGCCATCCTTGATTTGTTTTTTTTTATTTTGTTTTAGTTGTATCGTGGTAAGGAAGAGATACACTGCGAAATAAAGATTTAATTATTTATTAACTGAAGTGGTACAGTCCAACAAATATTATAAGTCTCACGCTGTGAGTGTTACGTCCGAAGTTGGTCTTACTACTGACCGAGATCTTGCAGAACCCTCGTGCTTAAAAACACGACGTCTTTTATACCTCTGCGATACCGGAAGTCACGTGGTACGAGCCACGATACAACAGTTTTTTAACGACATATCGTTAAATAGTAGAACTATTTAACCCATTGCTGGGAGGGATAAGGCGGGTCCATACCTTTCCGAAGGGTTCTAATCCGAAAGTGAATGTAATAGCGCGACCAGGGTTTGATCTCGTTTACAACTGAGCCGCAGTCCAGCACATTAGCAACTACTTAACAGGGACTGCCCCCACACTATGAGAGGTGCGTCCGTGATAGTATATAGGCGTAACATAGTGATATCGCTGCTCCCTTAGTATTATGCAAGAAAATGGTCACGGTGTAGAAACTGATAGGCCCATTTTTTTCATCCCAGCAGCCGGGAAAAAACGAGCTGAAAAAGTTAAAACTCTGACCTGAATGTTAAACACAATTAAATTTTCTTAGACGACCAATACGCTATATTTGGCACCCTGGAATAAAAATAACAATTATCGTTTCTGAAATAATAAAAACTCAATCTAATTGGTTGAAAGAGCAAATGACGTGTACAGCCCCCACGGACGGAAGTCGGAGTTTCCTATTCTGAGTACCCTTATTAAAGAAAACTGGGTTTTCCAAGTCAGAAACTTTGAAGCCAGACAGATTTAATCGAGAAAAAAACCGGAGCGAGATAGAAATAATCCCAAAGATGAGAAGATGAGAAGGTACAGGCACCTGTAAAAAAAAAGAACGACCCACTTGAATGCGAAAGATTCGGTATCTCCGCCCGAATAGTTAGTTAGTGACCGTTGCCGGTTTCCATACATTTCCATGGCCTAGATAACTAAGAAAAGTAAATATATGAGGGTTATTCAATAGATAAAGGGGGCTTCAAAAAATAAAAAGCAAAATTATTTTTTCTTTTGCAGATTTTTTCCCATAAATATAAATTCTTCATTGTTTGGAATTAGTTGAAATATTTGTTTTATCTAGCAGAATGCTTAAACAGAGGTCTGTCATCAAAATTTTGGTAGCTGATAAATGCAAACCAAGTGAAATTTACCCAAAAATGTGTGCTGAGAATGTTTTAATTCAAATGTGTTTACAAATGGACTAAACATGGGTTTCCCAATACGAGCCTGAGTCGAAAAGACAATCCATAGAGTGGAAACACGCTGACTCTCCTGAAACGAAAAAGTTTTGGCCACAATTGTCATTAAATACAGTATTCTGAGACATAAAAAACGAAACATTATAGATACCTTGAAAATTGTTCAACTGCAAATAGTGCTTTCTGCTGGCAACTCGATTGGCGAAATTCACTTTATTTGTTTAATGACCCTCGTATGAATAACAGAATTTGAACGAGTTGTGTTTTCTGTTTGTTTTCCTTAACCACTAGACGATCAGCTATCTCCATCATCAAAAAAGCAGCAGCTTCTTCCGGTTGATGTTAATTGCTATTCTCCGCAGATAAGTTATTGGTATAAAAAAAGCTACAATAGATTTGGTTTGGTCTCTTTGTTTTCATGGAACGTCAACCTTTGTGGACTATTCAAAGCCAAAGCCATCCTTGAATGTAATCACCAACCCCCGCGACACAAGGTCAATTTTTTAAGCGGAGTTTAACAGATTTGAATCCAGAGTTTTACTTCTAGGAGACTGGTCGCCATATGAAGTCAAAGAGCCTAGTCCGCCTTACTATTTACCCATAGCTGGAGGGAGAATACTTGGATTCATACTTTTCCCATTATGTGAAATACAAACAGCCTTGTCCAGGATTTGTATTCAGCTCGCCATGTCCATTTCCTTGGACGATATCCTTTACACAACGAACACTTTGTAGAAGACCAGCAGTGATACTATTCAATCCATAATAGAGAGGTAAGGGGTTTCATACCTTTCCTAAGGGTATTAGTCCTAAAGTGAATGCAATTGCGTGACTGGACTTCGAACTGTCTTACTTCGATGTTGCAGTCCAGTACGTTAGCCACTACTCTGCGGGGACTAACCCTTTGCTATATTAGGCGAGACTTACATTTCCTACAAAAATCTCGGTCATCTTAAAGAGAATTTATATTCTGGGAGTCTTTTTATATAACATCAAGTTGTTATATTCTCATGCACCGTATCATAACGACACAATTATAAAGACGCAGGAAGACTTCTTAGAAAAATATTTACCTCTCACTTTATTGCAAGGGTTCGAAAAGGTTGTGTGGGGTTTTACTGTGAGAGGGAGCTGGAGACCGAACATAACTGAAATATTTTGACCCCAAAGTTATGGCCGTCAGCGTTGTGTCTTTCTCGATCTCCAGGGCTGTTCAACCGGAGCCCTGGAGTCCACTCTACTGGGTGCTGGCTTTCCTTACTACTGCTCGTCCTTCTCCGTCTCCAACTCTACTCGCCTGAACTCCACTGTCCTCTTTCTGTTCAATTCGTCGGCCTTATATTACCTTCAAACTCCCACGCGGTGATATGGACACGCCTCCACGCCTCCGAAATTTCTTCCGATATCTGGCGATCGGGATGTGTCACTTCCACTATTTTTGGAATGGCCTGTGTGATCGTCATCGAGCGGAAATAACTGTCATGCAGTTCAGAGGTCACTGTCTTCCGGTGCGTCAGTCTATGAGAGTATAATGGGATTTTTTTTTTACCCCGTCCCATTTCATCAGCCAATTTCCGCCCACGCGATTTCCTCTCATAACTGCCATCAGAATGTGTCACTTCCCTCCGGTGCATCACCTTGAATGGCATTTTTGGCCAGGTCAAAAGGTCAAAACGTAACAAAGTCACAAAAATTACACGGCGAAAAAGCTTAACAGAAAATGTTGGCAATTTTTTGACTTCCTTCTTTCTTCGAAGATTTCAATCCATACACAACACAAGCGATTCAATACAAACTGTGAACTTTAATGTAAATACAACAGACAATTTATTTTTCGACAGAATTTTTTAATAAGATTATTTGATAATCTCGAAAAATAATTTAAAAAATCGTAAATATCATTTTTCAATTAACTGAAAAAAATTAAATTCAATATATTCAGATTTTATAAGTTCATTAATTAGCATTTCATTTTGGTAAAAGTAGAACCAGCAAAAAAAAAAAAAATGTAACCGCATAAAATTTTGTCAGACAGGGATGAGTAAAAATTGTGCAATATTTTGCTAAATTATTTGTTTTATTCTTCAAGTTACAACGAAAGCGGGGGGGGGTCTTCGTGGGTGTGTAATGGTTAAAGTGATGAACTGTGGAATCGTTGTAAGCGAGTTCGTACTCAAGTTGCGCAATTACGTTCACTTTCGGGTAAATATCCTTAGGAAAGGTATGAACCCCTTTATCCTCCCAGCAATGGGTTAAACAGTATCAGTGCTGTTCTTCTCGAAGGATGGCTTTGGCATTAAATAACCTACAAATGTTGATATGCCATTAAACAAAGAAACCAAATCAAACCAAATCTTACAACAAAAGTAGCCTCAAAATTCAAAATAGATAACGTGTAGCAACGTCTGAAGATACCTTTCTGCTGGTTCCTCGATCCCACGCAGATATCCGTTCTTGTTCTTCAAGGTGAAGAATTATGAGGTGCATACGATAGGTTTCCAGACTTTTTTCGTATGGGCATTTAAAATTGTCGTAGACTCTTGAACATTCACTGTTATTGCTATACATCTTATGAGAGGACTGACCAATTTTTATGATTTCAGCTTCAAATAAACAGCTACAACAGCAATTGGAATACACCCTACTAAAGCCTGATTGTCACAGCTAGTGAATTTCAAAAATGCAATCTGACACTTTAGAAGAACGATATCCAATAAAATTGAGTTTTAAACTTGGAAAAAATGCCAGAGAAATGTATGGAATGCTTCAGACTGCTTTTGGAGCATCTTGCATGAATCAAGCATCAGTTTTTGAGTGGCATAAGATGTTATATATTGACCCTCGACCGAGCCGTCAATCAAGTGATGCACCTGTGTAAATAAGCGGAAGAATAGCGGAAGCAGATGGACGTTGTACAATAATATAATGAGGTGCCCAGACGGTTCGAGTCACTTAGAAACAGGATGCCGAAGTGAAAACCAGCTCCAGATAGAGGGCTCTGGGCCCTTAGTGACCCACGGTTGAGCAACCCAGCCAAGATGGGTCAATATAGCAATCCGTCCTTGTCTCCACTCATTCCTCACACACAACAAACATCACCCTTTCGAAAATAAAGTGTGAGAGATTTATATTTTTATAAAGAAGTGTATTCGTTCGTTATTGAAGTCGTCATTACCGGTTAATGATGTTTCTGCAAATAAGTGTATAATTGTATATGTACACGTGCAGTTATATTATGAGTATACACCAAAGACATTCAAGGAAGGCAGGGTGTATGTGAGGGATGATGAGAGGTGTGGAAGGAGTAAGGAAGTCAATACAACAGAGTTGATTGGCCAAATGGTTAGAATTAGGGTTACTATGTTGAGTTTTTAAGGGAGTTCAGGGAGAGATTCCTAGGGAAGAGGCCAGCACTCTTCAAATCGGGTCAGTGGCATTTCCAGCAGTACAATTGACCAGTCCACAACTCCATCCTTGTCACAGACTATTTGACCAAGATGGGCATCAAAACAGTTCCTCAGCCTCCCTATAGGAGAGACCTTGCTCCCTGTGATTTTTGTTTATTCCCTAAGCTCTCAGGCTGTCGTTATCAGACAATTGAGGAGATGAAAGAGGTTGTGACGAAGGTCATTGACACGCTCACACAAGAGGACTTCCATGGGGCCTTCTAGCAGAAGATGTTGGAACGGTACAACAAGTGTATTGCAGCCGGAAGAGATTACTTCGAAGGGGACTGGAGTTTCATGTGTGTACTATCAATAAAACTGCCCATACGAAAAAAATTCTGGAAACTTATCGGATGCCCCTTTGCATTTTACTCAAGCTGCTGCCTCTTCTTGGTACTTGAAGTGTACGAAGTGAGCAATGGATTGGAACAAGTAATAATCTGAGGGAGCTGGGTTCAAACTCTGTACTGGGTAAAGCCAGCTTTCTGCTGGTTCTTTAATCCCAAGCTGATACCAGTTCTTTTGCTTCGAAGCAAAGAACTCCTTCACTCAAGCTCCTAGCTCCTAGTCGTGAGCACAGAGATTGAGCAATGGATCGGATTATTTACTGGGTTTGGCATCAGTTCTATTCCCTTAAGTTCCTGAGGTTAATATTTGAAACTAGTACCGATGCAAATATTGCAACTTCCCTTACTCACACTACGATTATAGCAAAAACTTTTTTTCTAAATACACTGAAAATAATTTTTGAATATGAATTCGACAAAAATATTCAAGCATTGGCGCAATAAATATTTTATTCAACAAAGTTTGATCACAACTCGATACATTGCATCAAAAAATTGATTGTTAATGCTATTATATCAAATATTTTGTCGAGTTTTATATATATATATATATATAAGGTGACCATTTTATTCAACAAAGAACTATCAATTGTTAATTCCATATATCTACTTGTAATTGAAAAGTAGATACATAGAAATAACAATTGATAATTCATGCAAATATATGAAATGTTTATGTCATTATATATATATATATATATATATATATAACAGGGTATTGTCTGTGACCCTGGGTTCAACATAAAATTATGTCTCCAAAACAATTGATTCTTCCCGTTTCAAATATGTTGCTGATTAGCTGGTGATATAAGATAGCAATTTTTTTCTTAATGCTGTTCGCTAATATGAATATTTTCTTTAAAAAAGCGTCTGCAAAAAAAAGTGGTTCTTTAAAAAAGTAAATATCAGTTATTTGTGTATGATTCACGCTTGTGTATAATAGATATTTCCAATTCTGAGCAACGAAATTATTTTTTTAAAAATCCTCCCTTGTATAATACCCACTGTCTTTTAAGAATTTTCACTCGCTAAATTTAATCAAAATTCATCATTTGTCTAATTTTTTTATCTTGTTCGTATAGAAAGCATGTAGTTTATTTGGTTTCTTTTTGTAATGGCATATCAACATTCTGGGTTATTTAATGCCACAGACACCTTTGTAGTAGGACAGTCGTGGAACTATTTAACCCATATCTGAGGGAATAAGGGGTTTCATGGCTTTGCAAAGGGTAATAACTCCGAATTGAATGTGATACCGTTACTGGGGTTCGAATTTGCTTACTTATAGGCCGAACAGATTCATGTCAAAATGCCAGAAGCTTGCTTACATTAGAAGAAGAGAAATTATAAACAAATTCTCCTTACTGTGAGTCGTTGTTATTTCTTTTTAGCAATGCACAATAGACGTGTTTGTTGTACATTGGTTAGTTTGAACTAAAGACATAAGTTACTCGGACCATAATGTCCAGATAACGAGAGCACACATAACCAGAAATGAAAGTTTATATGTAATTTTTATGTGGACAACGCACCTTGAACCTTTAGACTGCAATATCTTGAAAAAGACTGTATATTATACACGAATAATTTTGGTAACAGCAAATCTGAGACAATGTTTAGAAATTCATTTCAAATCTTCTAAGACTACTAATTGCAGTTGAAACACACTCGCTCTTAAAACAGTCGTCTGTGTAGTACAAGTAAATTTGGCCAAGTGCTAATGTTAGTTCCATATCATATCATATTTACCAACCCCTCCGCTTGGGCAGGATATGACACAAGGTTAATTTTTAAGCGGAGTTTAACAGGTTTCTATTCAGAGTTTTCCTTCTCCTAGACCAGTTGCTTAACCAAGGCTGAAGAACACAGTCTGTCATACTATTTACCCATAGCTGGTGGGAGAATAATTGGATTCATACCTTTCCCAAGGGTATTAGTGCTATGTGAAATGCAATTAGTCTCGTCCAGGATTTGAACTCGTGTCGCCGTGTCCATATAGTTCCATATAGTTTCTGACTAATCATTGTTTTTTCAGATATGATAGGTTACCATATAGATTCAGAGCAGTGTGTTTGAAAGGTTGTTTTATTTATTTCAAGACTTGAATTTTTCTCCTACCAGAGAATGTAAATTGAATGATGGGCTTATGAATCAGGTTTACCCCCACAGTATTCATGAGCCCATTGCTGAGCGTCAGCGTCCTGGAGACATTCCTAGCAAGCCAAGAATTTAGTGGCCCAAGGGTAATCAGAGAGCTACTTAGACAAACTTAGACCAGGAGCTTTCTTTTTACTCACCACCCATCTTGAGGGTCCTATTGATCAACAAATAACATCTTTCAGCAGAATTATATATGACGTTTGTCTCGAGTGCTTTTGTGCAGTAACGCAAAAAAAGATAAAACTGAAGGAAAACGAACCGAATAGATGACGGATATAGAAGGGATTTCAACATGAATGCAATGCACGTGGAACCACCATTCCCATTGATTACGCAAAATCAAGAAACGGTTGCTATGACATCAACGGCCGAAAGTAAACGCATTTTTAAATCAGAAACTGCACTAAAATGAAGATGAACGAACGTCCAATGTAATTTCTGCTTAAGTTGATCTGGCGTATATATATATATATATATATATATTTCTAAATACCCAGTCCGGTGGCAAAAGCTGCTTGGTAGCGCCAGGAGTGGCAGTACCGCCTTGAGCTACCGAAACTGTGTTATCACCCTGGTGGGCGGCTGATGAGGATTGGGTATCGCACGTGCTTTCACACGTTGAATGATGAAAAAAACAAAACAAGGAAAATCTTGTGGTCATTTCAGGTTTCGTTAGAAGGACGTTCCGGATTGAAAATCGATACTACTATAGGTTGAACATTCAATCCAGAACAGCATTATTCTGACGTAACATAAAAAAGCTCAATGTGTTGCAATTTCAGTCTTAAAAAATCGTGTCAGCAGCAAGTGGCTTTATAGGTATTTTTTGGAACTTTTGTGTATAGCAAGTCCTTTTGTTGGAACTAGCTCGATAGATAGACAGATAACCCCTTAGTGTTATATAATGACTGTTGACATGGATTTTGGGTTCATTCCTGATGGCCCATGTGCTTTGACAAGTTGTCACGTTGTGATTAGTAAACAGGGGGATGGTAGTGCGTCGGGGTAGGCCGGTCGAGCAGGTGTGTAACCGGAAGGAGACCATGTGATATGAGAACCACGCGGTCAGATTTAGACAGTCAGTCCAGTCAGAATCGAGAGTCGAGCGAGGGATACGCAGCCGATCAGAGGCGTTAGGTCGTCTCTGACAATACGGCTTGCAAGGGGGTGCAAGTGTTGGCACCCCTTGATATGGGTCAAGTCCACTCTCTGAGTATATTTCAGTCCATCTATCTCTCAAACTCACAAAAAACTGTGTGTCCATTTCGAGAATAAAATGAGATATATATATTTTTTATAAAGAAGTGTGTTTCGTTCGTTCACTGAAGTTCGTTCGTTATCTTTGATTATGTTCTTGGTTGGGAAAGATGAGACTATACAACATTCGTATATTAGGCTTCATAATTTCTTGGAATATCAAGGTTTTTAAAAACCAATGCATAATGAAATTCAAAACCATCTTAAACACTTGATAAATGCTGAGCTATTGAACTTGTGTCAGAAAGGTGCATTGTAAGTCTCCTCGACAGAGTAGTTGAGGTTAAACCTACATATATAGTATTACTATCAAAGATACAATCTCCTAAAGGACATTTAAATTTATATATAACGTTGGTTTTTTGCAAAACTCCAATCGAGAGAGAGGAATTATTTCTAATGACTAGGTTGGAAGTTTTAAACTTATAATATATATTAAGTTTTATCTTTTTATTAGGATCAGTGGGGAGTATGTTTCTGTGAATCAATGTTTTCAATATTTTTTCATCTGATTTATAATTGTAGTGCATTTGGTTACGATAAATAAGTTTGATATATGTTTGTTGACTGGATGGAGTAGTACAGTGTTTATTTTGTTGGTTAACATTTTTAATCATACATTTAATTTGTTCATCAACAATATAGTTGGGAAACCCATTATTGATGAGAGCCTGTTTTATGTTTTTTATCTCTTTATAAAATATTGTTTTGGAGGAAATCAGTTTGGCATGGGATATCAGATTATGAATAATTGCTTTTTTATATCTGAAGAGGCATTCACTTTTAAAGTTGAGGGTACAGGAGTTAATACTAGAGGGTTTTTTGTAAGTAGAGGTAGTGAAGTTATTATTATTGTTAGTATCAATGAGAACATTTAAAAAGGAAATTTCTGTTTTATTGAGTACTACAAAAAATGTTCTCGAGTAAGTTCTATTTTTCAAGACACAAAGCAAAATTGAACCATTCATGAATTTATATTCTGGTTTGTGTATATACAATATAATAGTTGAAGCTTAATCTCTTGCACAGTTCCTAGCGGATCATTTTACCCAATCGAGTCGTGCCTAAACTGGTAATATTTTTGTGCTAGTTTGATGCAATCGCTTATTATGTGATTAACCGTTTCATCTCTATCACCAGATAACCTACACTTGCTATTCTGTAGTAGCTTATCTATTTTCGCTTTGACATAGTTTGTCCTTATAGCGTTATTTTGTACTGCGTTTAAAAAAGATTTCATTTCTCTTTTAAAGTGTACCTATATCCAAGTTTTTCGAGTGAGATTTGGCTGGTTTGTCGCTTGAAATATCCATACAGTTGTTTTTCCTTCCATTTCTTTGCCCAGTCGGCTGGGGCTGTAGAATACACTGACTACACCTCTGCAGAGGGGTAAGACCCCCCCCCCCAAACGAGTGTCCTGGATATGACACTAAACAATCAGATGGTGAGGTTCCAGCAATACTGGACCTTTGGGGAATGCGGAGTACCCCTTTATTCCCATCGCTCCCAGGTCCACTCTGGCCCGGAGTGGTAGCACCTAATAGGGCCTTAGCTATGGGTTAAATAGAACAGCATACGTATGCTAAACTGAATTGTCTGAATAAATTGAATAGCTTGAAATAGAAATGTTTCTGATAATTAAACCGTACTTACATTAAAATGCGTACTAATGCTTAACTGAATTATTTGAAATAGAACTGTTTTTCGACATTAAAACTGTATTTACATGAACTGAATTGTTACATATACCTGCTTGAATAGTTTTGAAATAAATGTTTTTGACCATTAATCTGTGTACTCATGCTAAACTGAATTGTTTTAAATAGACAGATTATTTAAATAAAATAGATTTGGCGTTAAATAACCAACAAAGGTTGATATGCCATAAAACCCAATAAACCAACCAACCTTCCATTTCTCTGTCCTAGTTTTTGTTGTTTTGTTGATCTTTATGTTTTTTTGTATTTTTTTTTCTGGTGGCTGTCATTTGTTTTTTTTGTTTTTTTCTCTTTTTTATGCTGTCTTCGTATTGTTGTATTGATGCCTCCACCCTTTCCTTAATACTAGCATGCCCTATTCCTTATCTTT
The DNA here is from genome assembly GCA_963585895.1 of Sepioteuthis lessoniana. Classification (NCBI taxonomy): domain Eukaryota; kingdom Metazoa; phylum Mollusca; class Cephalopoda; order Myopsida; family Loliginidae; genus Sepioteuthis; species Sepioteuthis lessoniana. The sequence continues at coordinate 3,433,738 of OY757937.1, read as the reverse complement.
TCTTGATACATATTATTATTATTATTTACTCATTACAGCTTTTCACATCAGTGTTAGTGGATGGTCTTTCATTGGAAATTGAGTGACAGCAAGTCTCCAGGAATCTTCTCAGTATACTGGCCGTCTTCAATAGTGCTATTGTTTGGATGGTCTCCACTCGGCCGCCAACCTCAAAATCCTCCAGGTCCTTTAATAAAACTTTAGTTACTGTGCCAAAAGCACCAATCACAATTGGTATAATTGTCACTTTCATGTTCCATAGTTTTTTTTTCCAATTCTCTAGCAAAGTCGAGGTACTTATCTCTCTTTTCACATTCTTTCAGTTTTATTCTGTAGTCAGCCGGAACAACAAAGTCGACAATTTTGCAGATTTTTTTTTTTTGTTGTTGATTATTATAAGGTCTTGTCTTCTGGCCAAGATTAGGGGATCCGTTTGTATGTCAAAGTCCTATAGGAGTTTCTGTGTGTCATTCTCTAGGACAGGTATTATTGATATTATTATTATTATTATTATTATTATTATTATTATTATTATTTACTCCTTGAGATTTTTTCACATCAGTTTTAGCTGATGGCTTTTCACAGGAATTTAAGTGACAGCAAGTCACCTCAAATCTCCAGGACTCTTCTCAGTATTCTGGCTGTTCTCTTTAATGCACTAATTTGGATAGGCTCCACTCGTCTTTCTACCTCCAAGTCCTTCAGTCACTTTAATAATCCTTTGGTGACAGTACCAAAAACACCAATCGCGATTGGTATAATTGTCACCTTCGTGCTCCATAGTTTTTTTCAATTCCCTAGCAAGGTCCAGGTAGTTATCCTTCTTTTCACTTTCTTTCGGTTTTATTCTGTGGTCAGCCGGGACAGCAAAGTCCACAATTTTGCAAGTCCTCTTTTTTTTTTCGTTGATTATTATAAGGTCTGATCTTCTGGGCGAGATTAGGTGATCCGTTGTTATGTCAATGTCCAATAGGAGTTTATGGGTTTCATTCTCTATGACAGATGCTGAGTTGTGCATATACCATTTGTTCGTATGGTCAAATTTAAATTTCTTGCACATCATCTCCCAGTGGATATCCTTGTCCGCCCTGTCGTGTCTAGTCTTGTACTCTTTCTGTGCTAATTTGCTCCATCCGCTTATTATGTGATTGATCGTTTCGTCGCAATCACCATGTAAATTACATTTGCTATTTTGTTGCGTCTTATCTATTCTCGCTTTGATATGGTTGGTTATTATAGTGTTGTTTTGTGCTACTGTTAGGAGAGATTCTGTTTCTCTCTTAAGGTTTCCTCTACTTAGCCATGTCCCAAAATTTTCGTGTGAGATGTTCTTTATTAGTGGTTTAAAACGCCCGTAGAGTTGTTTTTCTTCCCATTTTTGTTTCCTAGTTTTTTTTCATTCTGTTGTCCATCGTATTATCAGTATCGTTTCTGATGGCTGTAATCAGTCCTCCTTCGTGCTTTTCTATCTCGTCCTCGAGTCGTTGAATCGATGCGTCAATACTGGAAAGTCCTCTTCTCTGTGGGACTTTTTCACAGCAGCGTTAGTTTTAACACAAATTTGAAAAAATCAGTGCTTATAATAAAAGAGAGGTTTTTGTCGAATTTCATGGCTCAAACTTAAAATAGCCCATTTGGCTGGGGCTGGAAAATATACAGACTGCATCTCTACATAAGAGATAAGACCCACTACCAACGAGTTTCTTGGATATAACACAAAGCCATTTGATGATGAAGCTCGAGTTCTTGATCTTTGGAGAATGTGGAATACCTCTTTATTGCCATTACTCCCAGGTCCACTCTGATTTGGCGTGATAGTACCTGTTAGAGTCCCATTTATAGGTTGAATTGAACTCTTTAACCATTTACTTGACAAGGAACTATTTAATTCTAAGCAAATAGAATTATTAGTACTGAATTATAATACCTGAAACAAATAAGCTTTAGTTCATTTTGAAATAATATTACTTATGATCTATTCGCTTACAAATCATTTATATAAGTCTGTATTAAGAGGATTTGGCATTAAATAACATAGAATGGTTGATATGCCATAAAACCAAACCAAACCAAATCATATATATCTAATATATATGTATTATGAGGATTTTGCATTAAATAACCTACAAAGGTTGATATGCCATAAAACCCAACCAAACCAAATCATATTTAATATATATGTATAAAGAGGATATGGCATTAAATAACCTACAATGGTTGATATGCCATAAACCAAACCAAACCAAATCATTTATATTTAATATGCATGTATAAAGTGGATTTGGCATTAAATAACCTACAATGGTTGATATGCCATAAAACCCAACCAAACCAAATCATATATATTTAATATATATGTATAAAGATGATTTTGCATTAAATAACCAACAAGGGTTGATATACCAAAAATACAACCAAATTGGTAAGAGTTTAAATTGGTTTGATTGGGTTTGGTTAGGTTTTATGGTATATCAACCATTGTAGGTTATTTAATACCAAATCCTCTTTATACATATATATTAAATATATAGGATTTGGTTTGGTTGGGTTTTATGGCATATCAACCATTGTAGGTTATTTGATGCCAAATGCTCTTCATACATATATATCAAATATAAGAATTTTAAACCCATTTTGTTGGTGCGATTCTTAAACGAGCCTGCACTATTTTTTGTACACAATTAAATGGTTTCAAGTGTTGCTATACACTAGTCACAATTTAACATCAATCATTTGTTTGTACACATAGTTTGTTCGAATTGACCCATAGATAGGATCCTCCGAGTCAGAGTGGAGTTGAGAGCAATGGCAATGAAGCGGTACTTCCCATTCCTCAAATCTCGAAGACTGGAGCCTCGCGATCAGGACACACGAAGCTGTCTGATTTATACATAACGTAAATACTTATCAATGAATCAAACTATCCTCGCTCCATCTCTGTAGTAGGGCAGGTTATATTTTTTAACCTTGGTATCGCAAACGGTATTGGAAAACGACAACAATGAAAACTATAGTCACCTATGTAGTAATGCTTTTCAAAAACATCTTAAATATGTTTAGCAGATTTATTTAACCCAAAGATGAGACCCCAGCAGGTGTTACGACTTCGGGTCAGAGTGGACCTTGGAGTCCAGGAAATGGAGTGAGTCGACACTCACAAGGGTCCAAAACTAGAGCTTGAGCACCTGGCTGGATTTAGTGTCATACCCAGGACACTTAACTGGATAGGGAGGGATAATCGATTACAGACGAGATAGAAAATGTCAAGGTGATTTTTAGGTTGAAATCAGGGGCTGTCGGGGGCGGAAAAGGTGGAGAATGGTTAATTAATTCTACGTTTTGCAGAATTAATCTGACGATGCCATGGGTAGCTTCAAAGCAAAACTCAAGTTGGATAATTAATTATTGATTCATAACAAATAAAAAAAAATTAGCCTACGGTACAATCGTGACGCCACCAAACCGTAGAATGAACACACCAATGATTTTTGCTTAAAGAATCAAATTACAAACGAGGGTCATTCAATAAATAAGGTGAAATATTGCCAAAGGAGGAGTACGTTTTACAGTTGCATATTTTTCAAGAAAATCAATAGTGATGAACCCTTCAATGTTCTAGAAGGTCAGCATGACCTTCTTTACTGACCACAGTAGCCAAACTCTTTTTCTGAGTCAATGAGTTTCCACGCGATGAACAGTCTTTTTTTACTCAGGCCCGTAAAGGGACCCCATGTTTTGCCGATTTCTAAATATTTTTGACGAAAATATACTTCTCCGTACACATCACTCATTCTTGTGTAAATTTCACATGGTTTGCACTTCTCAGCTTGCAAAAATGTGATAACAGACCTCTGTTCAAGCCTGAGGCACAATTATTTAACCATATTGAAATAAATTATTTTGCTTTTTATCAAAATATTGTCTTTATTCATTAAATTACCTTCATGTTAAGAAATACTTGCTGAAGTTATCGTCCACGTCGGCTCATGAGTGATCGCTCTAATCTTTTAAGTTCTCTGCTTTGTCGACGAGTTTTAGAATACACTGATTGTATCTCCTGCGGATGAATAATACCCCTCTCCAATAAAAAGGAGTGTCTTATATATACTGAGGTGACATCAACAAGAGGGACAAGTGTTATATACTTGTAAGGCTCAAGAAGGATTGTTACTGATCTCAACGGTAGGAAAGTACGACAGGCACATTGGCTACAAAAAATATTGTCCTGGTTAAGACATTAAATTGTATCTAATGGTGAGGCTCTAGTACCGGACTTTGGGAAATGTGGAGTACCACTTCATGACCGTTACTCTTATGTCCACTCTGACCCGGAGTGGTGGTATATGTTTGGGCCCCATCTACGAGTCTGATAGAACTGTTCAATTATTTACTAAGGATAATTATTATTGGTTATTTAAAACCATGTAACTGCTGGCAAATTATTTGTATTAGATAAGAAAACTTGATAAACAGAATTACGAATTTTAAATAACTATAAATGAAACCATTTAAGTGTGTGCAAAAAAAATGAATACTAGTTTGTTTAAAAACTGCAGATTATTGTTTTTAAATCATATATATATATATATATATATATATATGGGGGGCATTAAATAACCTGCATCGGTTGAAATGCCATAATTCATAATCAAACCAAAAAAAAAACACTAGGGTTTATTTCACAGTGTTAGATTTTTATCATATCCTTGGTTTTCTTCAGCATAATGAAGTTTGATTATGCTTCCACATATGTCCTGCTCATCCACCATCCTGAGTGCCGAATGTGATGGGGATATCAGATCACATAAATATCGAGTATAAGACCTGATAAATAGTCAAAGGGTCAACATTTTCCTGTTGACAATTCTGTCGGAGCTGTAATGAAAAATCGGGTCACCTCCGTTGGTGCAGAATTTTATGATCGCAGCAATAAGTTACCTGTTTATCACCGGCAAAAATATCAAGCCAACATTGATGACCGTTTAGAAAATTATATTTTCTGCCTGAAAACTCACAGTACGAAATGGCGTTATTGTACTTCCATTACCAGTTGCCGCTCTCGTATATATATATATATATATAGGCACCTGCCTACCTATAGATATATATAAGTTGGCCGACGTAATCGAGGGTGAACCGAAAGCTGCCTTTTCCATAACTACTACACCGAGGAGTAGGGGAGGGCGCTACTCCTTTCCCGGGATTGTTCCACTTACCGTTGATCCGTACCTTATTATGCTAAGTGTTAATCAAGGAGGCATCAAAAACCATTTTTTGAGTCTTTACCAGTCTCTGGGACCACTGATGAACACTCTAACCAGTCGCGCTATTACGTTCACTTTCGGGCAAATACCCTTGAGAAAGGTATGAACACCCTTATCCTCCCAGCTATGGGTTTAATAGTACGACTACTGTTCTTCTAGGAGACTGGCTTTGGCATTAAATAACCTACAAAGTTTGATATGCCATTAAACAAAGAAACTAAACCAAAAGCATATCTTCCAGGATGACTCGAATTCTTGTCCGAAACATTTTTTGTTTTGACATCACTATTGCCTAGCAACAGTACAATTAATAAGATGTATTCGTATATCCGCAACATGGCTGAGCATATTTGGCTGGTATCTGTGCTACTAATTGTTTCACAACCAACTGAATAATAAACAATGTTACGATGACGATAATCACAACAATCATGTCAGCACTAAACAAAAGTTGACTAAAAAAAAGTCATTCCCTTTTGATCCAAGCTTTCCCATACCCAACACCATCTTGGGGGGTGTCCTCGTGGTGTAATGGTTAAAGCGATGGACTGCAGAATCGTAGTAACCGAGTTCGTACTCCAGTCGCGCTATTACGTTCACCTTCGGGCAAATACCCTTGGGAAAGGTATGAACCTCCTTATCCTCCCAGCTATGGGTTAGATAGTACCACTACTGTTCTTCTAGGAGACTGGCTTCGGCATTAAATAACATTCAAAGGTTGATATGCACTTAACCTCAGAAACCAAACCAAACAACATTTTCAAAGTCTTAGGTTTCAATTCTACCCTGTTATGAAACTATTGAGTACTTTTTATCACGTTTCTCATACAGAAAGAATGGTTATATATATATATATATATATAAGTGGGAGTGTGTCTGTGTGTGTGTCTATGTGAGACGGTGATGGCTCCTTGGTTGGTTGGTTGGTTGGTTCGTTCGTTCGTTTTTCTTTTTCGGCATGTCAACTATTGTTGAATTATTTAACGCGAAAATCACTCTTTTTCGTGCGCAAGTACTTAATTTGAAATAAATGATTTGTAAACTGCTCTAGCTTCAGTTAAGTGTGTTCTTAATGCAAGCAATTAGCACAAGGTCATATGGTTTCAAGTATTCCTGTCTAATATTAATAACTTTCAAACGGAACTATTTGATCCTTACATGGGTCTATTACAGATAGTACTATTCCTTGTCAGAGTGGACCTGAAAATAATAATAACTAACAGATGTTTCCACCCACCCACCTGTAACACGATGATATCATCTTGAATGTTCCAAATTTAAAAAAAAAACAGGCAACTCTGTTAATCAAACACGAAATAATTTATTTGACTGTATACTATTTCCTAGCTGTCATCTAAGCACAAGAGAGAGACAGACAGAAAGGTATACTACTGTACATAGAAACAGTGACGGACAGATACTCAACCTCCACTTCTGCAGCTATCCCGAAGGGCTCTGAAACCGACCGTCTCTCTTTTCAATGGTCTTTTCCCGAATTCAAAATTAATTTTTCTTATATTTCTTATTTCTTTCAGCTATTGTTATAAATGTACCATAGCCAGGTACGGCTATGTGTGAAATGTACATATAATGTTCATATATATATATATATACATAGCACATAGGAATCTCGAAAAACGAAAAACACTTACGACTTCTCAGTTCAGGTACGAAACATTTTACCACCTTTGAGTTTAAAGGTTTTCCGATATAAGGGGAGAGAGGCACAATCTTTCAATTCTGGCTTTTTCATTTGCCCCCAATCTCGTGCGACATCTGCCCAAGGCCTCCGCGAGCAAGCGAAAGTCAACCGTCTTCTCCCCAGGCAGGTCTCAACTAAACTAACTGACTTTTTCAAAATCTCCCAAAATCCTCCGCGCGCTTCTGGTGTGTGACGTCATTCACACTGTGTATCCCCGTTTCCCATCTATTGTGATATTTCGGAGTGACACGTCCGCTCCGCCCGCGCGCGCCTGAACACCTGTGTTAATGTTGCACCTAAGTAACCCATGCACTGAGCCGAAAGGTTCTCAGCCTAACTAAACCCAAAGGCATAAAACGAAATCCCTCGGGCATTATATCACATAAAGACGCGTCATCTTCTTAATTATTGCATCATCCGATAAGGAATCATTATATGTGTCTTAAACTTTCATTATGTTTTTATTTAATTTCCCTCAAACTTATGACATGACATGAATCTATTTCATTTACATTTGGGTTTCCTGAACCCACAACATTATTTTGATATCTTGGTCGACACCAGTGCACATGAATGATTTTTCCAATTTGACATTTCCACTCAAAGATATCTGACACAATCTACAATCTTACCAATCTAAACAATAAAATAATTGATATAAATAATTGCCAAAAAAACAATTAACATGATTAATTACCACCCGATTAATTTTACATTCACCCCCAGGGACCCTAGAACTGGATATTTACAGAAGTTTCAGTCTTTTAGAAGTGGTGGGGAAGGACTTTATTCCACCGCAAGTGATGCTGTCATTGTATTCTACTCCCCAATGACGGGGTGGTGTGTATTTATTTGTGTCTGAGTGTGTGCGCGTTTGTCTTGTAAGTTCTCTTTCAAATGACTCCAGAAAAAATGACCGACCAAGATTTTAATAACAGATATTTTCCTGTAAGACTGGAAGTTGTTTCGAAGGTCGTATTCAAGATATTCGACTAATTATTCATATGGTAGAGCGGTTTTGCCAAAATCTTTTGACTTTTTTTTTAATTTACATTATTACAAATAGTTAATCATTAAGCACACACACACACACACACACACATATATATATATATATATATATATATAAGCATATTGATGTGAATATATGTATAAATACTTTAGCATTCTGCGTTGCTTTATCTCAGGAACATCCTGAATCATTGTTTGTAAGCAAAATAGAATATATGTTTAGTCTATTGATCCGGAAGTTGCGAGTCCCGCCAGCGGAAACGGAAGCGGAAATTCTTTCCAAGTTACTGAGCAAAAAAAAAAGAAGGAAAAAAAAAGAAAAATAATTTCACAAGTAAATGTATAAAAGGGTTGTTACTCATAATACAACTGATTTGCACAAAGACATTTATATTCTATACGCACACACACACACACACACACACACACATATATATATATATATATATATATATATGGATTATGGTATCATTTTTCATCTATGTAGCTATTGTATTTTATTATGTACTGACTCACACGTCTATCTTTGCGAGTGTGTATGACTCCAATGAAGACTTCCTTCAAAAATCCGCATAGATTTTACAAATATTAACAATGTATTATTCACATTTTTTCATTATATTCTCTTTCTTTACATTATATCATATATTCATATATGTGTACAAACACACACACACAAACACACATACATATATATATATATATATATATATATATATATATATATAGTACAATTAAATGGAGACTCAAACGCTCTGAATGTGAATTTTGTTATACCCTAGCGACTAAATAGGGAACTAACAATAGCCATACATTGAGCACTCTCATAGATTTATATGATTACCTTCATATATTCTATGTAAAGAATAATCCACACCTACTGTTCTTGGACACTAACTGGATAATCTATATATATATATATATATATATATATGCCCAGTCGGCTGGGCTGTAGAATACTCCGACTGCACCTCTGCAGAGAGGTAAGATCCCCCCCAATAAGTATCCTGGATATGACACGAAACAATCTGATGGTGAGATCACAGTAATGC
>OY757937.1:3412209-3419709 GCA_963585895.1 Sepioteuthis lessoniana | reverse complement strand
TAAACCGTACTTACATTTAAACTGTGCGCTTATGCTAAACTGAATTATTTGAAATGAAGTTGTTTTTGACATTGGAACTGTATTTACACTAAACTGAATTGTTTTAATATAGAACTGTTTTGACATTTAACTGTGCGTAAAGAAAAATTAGAACTGCTTGACTAAACTGAACAGCAAAAAATAGAAATGTTTTTCACAAATAAACTGTACTTACATTGAAACTGTGTGCTTAGGCTAAACTGAATTGTTTGAACTTGAACTATTTTTGACACTGAAACTGTACTTACACTAAACTGAATTGCTATATATAACTGTTTGAATAAACTGAATAGTTTGAAAAATAAATTTTTTGACGATTAAACTGTGTATTCATGCTAAACTGAATTGCTTGAACTAGAACTGATTATTTACAAAAAATGGATTTGGTGTTAAATAACCTACAAAGTTTGATATGCCATAAAACCCAACCAACCAACCAATCTTATTAATTTCTATTTAACGTGATACTACTGAAAAATTTACACCAAATGATTACAAACAATAATTGTAAATATAAATTTTGGCTTGGTGCCTTTGTTTTAATGTCATATCAACTTTTGTCGGTTATCTAATGCCAAAACCATCCATGAAAAAAAGAAAGATGAGGTGCTAATTAACTCATATTGTGAATCATCATCATCATGTCGTGCTGGTAGCACGGATATCCCTTGCCCTCTTTTGCCACTTTTCCCTATCGTTCATCGTCTCAGGCAGGTCTTCTGGACAACATCCTGTATCCTCACATAGTTGCTGAATGTATGTTCGTGCTGGTCGTCCTGCTTTTGCACGGCCATGTGTTGGGGTCCATAAGAGTACATCACTTATGAGTTCGTCCCTGCTTCTCCAGCAGTGTCCTGCATGTCTGGTTCGTCTAACTTGAATAGTTTTCGTGATAGGAGGCAGGTGGCCGTACAGTTGATGTATTGTGGATTGTTGCCGCCAGGACTTGTTCAAGATTGCTCGCAGCAAGTTAAATTCCTGTATGGAAGCAATATACAATCGGCTTTGCACCAGTCTATATGAAGAGTACCTGTTTCTCTCTGCTGTTTTTTTTTTTTCAATGTTTCCGTTGGCATATTGACTGCGTTTCTGGCGCAGTGGTAAGTAAAGTTGGTGACTGTAGTCGAGGGTGACCTGAAGGCTCCCTTTTCAATAGCTACAACACCGAGGTGTAGAAGAGTGCGCTACTCCTTTCCCTGGATTGCTCCACTTAACCCTTGATACATACTTTATAATGCTTAGTGTTAAGCAAGAAGGTATCAAGTACCAATTTTTAAGTCTTTGTTATGACTCAACCTGGGATTGAACCCCGGTCTCTCAGACCATTGGCGAACTCTCTACTCACTAGGCCAATAATATAATATTTATTTGTTGTAGTCTTTCAATTATCGAATCTTATCATATTTATCATATTTACCCACCACCATCAGACTGTTTAATGTCATAAACAGGACACTCGTTGGGGCGGGGTCAGTGCATTATACAGCCCCTGCCGACTGGGCAATAAGACTTTTTCAGTAAGAAATGTTCCCATTCACAAGACAAAATATGTCTTCCAAAATATTCCAAACACAATAGAGATATTTATTTCTTATACATATTTACCAACCCCTCCGCTCGGGCAGGATATGACACAAGGTCAATTTTTAAGCGGAGTTTAACAGGTTTGAATTCATAGTTTTCATTCTCCTAGACTAGTTGCCTAACCAAGGCTGAAGAACCCTGTCTGCCGTACTATTTACCTAGAGGGAGAATAATTGGATTCATACCTTTCCCAAGGGTATTAGTGCTATGTGAAACGTGTCGCCGTAGTTGATGTTTGATAGTGAAATCAAGACTATTTTCTTTGCCGGAAGGGTTATTCAATAAATAAGGTGAAATATTGCCTAAGGAGTTGGCATTAGACAACACTGTTTCTAGTTGCAACTTTTTTCAAGGAAATCAATTGATGGATCTTTTCGTGTCCCAAGGTACTGTCCGCATGATCTTCTTTACTGACCAGTGGGCCTGAGATCTTTTCTTTTCGAGAGAATCAGCGTGTTTTAACTCCATGAATTGTCTTTTTTGATTCAGGCTTGTAGTGGTAAACCAAAGTTCAGTCCATTTGTAAAAAGTTTTTATCACTTAAACGTTCCTCTCTGTACACATCGCTCATTCTCATATAAATTTCACATGGTTTGCACTTCTTAGCCAGCAAAAATTTAATGACAGACCTCTGTTCAAGCTTGAATCGCTGAGTTTGATTTGCTGTCATTCTGAATAGCCTCAAAACAAATATTTTTACGAGATTAAGATGAAATTTGCTATAAAACAATTCCAAGCAATGACGTGTTTACAAAAATAGGGAAAAAAAATTTAAAAAAATTTATTTTCCAAAAAATTTCTCCTTATTTATTGAATGACACTCGTTGATAGATAGATAGATAGATAGATAGATAGATAGATAGATAGATATGAATAGACTGAGATAGATAGATAGATATGAACAGACTGAGATAGATAGATAGATAGATAGATAGATAGATAGATAGATAGATAGATATGAACTGAATGAGATAGATAGATAGATAGATAGATAGATAATGAACAGAATGAGATAGATAGATAGATAGATAGATAGATAGATAGATAGATAGATAGATAGATATGAACAGACTGAGATAGATAGATAGATAGATAGATAGATAGATAGATAGATAGATAGATAGATAGATAGATAGATAGATATGAACTGAATGAGATAGATAGATAGATAGATAGATAGATAGATAGATATGAACAGACTGAGATAGATAGATAGATAGATAGATAGATAGATAGATAGATAGATAGATAGATAGATAGATATGAACAGACTGAGATAGATAGATAGATAGATAGATAGATAGATAGATAGATTCCCTTTATTTATTGAATGACTTTCGTACGTCAGAGTGTTAAAGTAGCTTGAATTTGAGATAGGATTAATTTGGCGAATCAAGTCGTAATCATTTTGAGAGACAAAAAATGAAAGATACCTTTATGATTCAAGGAAACCAAGATTTTAATATCAACCCAATACAAATTCATTCCCAGAAAAGTACTTCTTGACTGATTAATTGACTGAATGAACTTAATGGCTCGTCAAATCTCTTGGGGTTTTTTTATCCAGGGATGTTACGGAATTGTGTTCATGGTATATCCACGTTCGAAATTTTTGAAGAGTTGTTTCTTAAAAGATTTTTTTTACACAGATAGCTTTTCGCGCTCACTTCATGATGCTGTTCTGGAGAGAAAATCAATATTGCTATGGATTGAAAATACAATCTGAAACAGCATCATACCAATGTAACATGAAAGACGCACGAAAATCTCTTTGTGAAACAATTGCAATTTCATCAGTCTTAAACAATCATTTCAACACAAAACAAACGGTGTGCAGTTGACCAAGCTATCATTGTGACTGTTCCTACGTGAAAATAAATGGTATGACATTAGCTAGATGGAGTTATTATTGACACTTGCCGAAGTTTACTTCCACCACAAAAAAGAGAGTTTAAAATGGGGGGGGCGTATTTCTATCGCAGCCTGTATAACTAAAGTAAAGTTGACGACCTTAATCGAGGGTGGTCCGTAGGCTCCCTTTTCGATAGCTACTACACCAAATATTTTAGTAACATATATTCTTGTAATTTATACACATACAAATATATGAATTTTTATAATTAACCACAAATGTGAATAGTCTAGTGGTTCAGATATTTAACTGGACTGTTGGGTATCCATACTTCGTGCGCTAAGGCACACTTAACATAACGGTTATCGTTTTAAGAAATAGAATCGTCGATTCAAGTTCAAACCATGGATGAGGCAGTTTGCGTTTTAATATAGGCAACCAGTGGAACCGGTTGGGTTCTTTAGCCTTGGATAGGCAACCAGTCTTAATTCAAACCAGATTTACTCTCGTTAGAAAATGGCATTGTGTCTCATCCTGCTCTTGGGTCTGGTTTGATTTTATGGCATATCAACCATTGTTGGTTATTTAATGCCAATCCTAGCTATACATATATATCAAATGTATGATTTGTAAACAAATTATTTAGAAAAATTTTTAAAAGAGACTGAGCTAATTTTTTTTGCATACAGTTAAATGGTTCCAAGTATTTTTATTTACTGTTAATCATTTATTTGTTCATATTTCCTTGGTTTCAAGAACGTAAAGTTAGCGACCTTAGTCGAGGGTGACCAGAAGGCTCCAATCGCAGGTCGTGTCATACCAGACTTTTAAAATGGTACTTGATATATTCTTGCCTAACACTTAGCAATATAAGGTACGTATCAAGGGTAAAGTGGCGCAATCCAGAGAAAGGAGTAGCGCCTTCCCCCACACCTCGGTGTAGTAGTTATTGAAAAGAGAAACTTTTGGTCCCCCTCATCTACGGTCACCAACTTTTACTTACTATACAAAGGTTTAGGGGAGGGCGCTACTCCTTTCCCTGGATTGCTCCACTTTACACTTGAGCTTTACCTTATAATGCTGAGTGTTAAGCAAGGTGGGATCAAGTACCCTTTGTTGAGTCTTTGGTATGACTCGACCTGGGATTAAACCCAGGTCTTCCGGACCTTTGGTGAACACGCCACAAAAAAATAATAAAATCCTGATCACTTTAGTTTTATTCACTACGGTGCGTTCCTCTTTTAGAAAATACATTTTCAACGACGATCGATATTTTTAACACACCTTCGATACAACAACTGTCGACTAAATGAATTAAAAGAACACTTAAATAACAATGAGCTTACAACTTTTACGCCTTCTGTCAACACGACATTTAAGCTAGGAAATGTTACGTGATTTTTTAAAAACTTTTTAAGCGTTTTTTTGTTTTTGTTTTTTCTTGACAGTTTTTAATAATGTTTTTGTTATTTTTATTATTTTCTTAATGTTTAAAAAATAAACAGATCGTATGAAATCCTTTTAAGATGCGTTCTTTTTTTGTTTTTATTTTTTTATTTTTGCAAATATCTTAACGTTTTCTCTAGTAGTTTTTAATAATTTCCTTCGTTTTTAATAAATACCCTGCCTTAAAAAACGTAGAAAGAAATGATTTTTGAAAACATCAGAAATTTTTTAAAAAAAGAAAGATTTTTTAATTTTTTTGAAAATTATTTGAGAAGCCGAAGGGTTTTTTAAAGTCTGATTCTTGTTTCATGGCTACAAAAATAAAAATAATAATAATTAAAATTAATTTCTATTCCAATTATCATTCTTTTTTCTTTTTTTTTCTTTTTTTTTGTGTGTGTGTGTGTGTGTGAGTTCCTTTTTCCAACATTAAGGTTTTTTCTTCATCTTAAAACCTGCGTCAAGGGTTAGCTGTGGTTGAAAGAGAAGACTCCAGTCTCCACATTAATCAAATTAGGCTTCAAATCAAAATGAACTCGTTACCGCAGAAGAGAATACAGATTTCTTATTGGTTCGTTTTAATGTATTTTTATTTGTTTGTTATCACCTTTTTTAATCGATCGCCATCTTTCTTTTTTCTTTCCTTTTTCTTTTTTTTTTTTTTTTCGTTCCTTCTTCATTTTTCGATTCTCCCTCGAATTCTTCATTCTCTGCTTTTTACTTTTTAGTTCTTTCTTCTGATTCGTCACTCTTCCACTTTTCCTTCTCCGAAGTGGTTTAACTTTAATATTTTTTCTCCCTTTCTACTCCAAAGGTTTTTCTTGTCTTCTCTTTCCTCTGGTAATACTTACTTCATTCTTTCAGTCTTTGTATTTACTCCATTTGCAGTTTTGTGTCATATCAGGACACACAGTATTTTAGGTGGTGGAAGTATTACTCTTCTTCCTGCAGTTTTGAACAAATCGTAAAAGTAACACCCCACAAAACACCTATATACCCGCATCTCACAAAAACAACGTTCTCCTGTGGACTTCTATGCATGGACACACCAGTAATAGCCGACCAGCTCTTTATAGGGACCGGATGAAGTCTAAGAGGAAAGAAGAGGTGGTCCATGTTTCATTCATTATCACATATTTACGCAAAACCTCGTTTTTGTTGCATTGAAACAGTTGCAAACAATGCTCTGAATCGTCAACGCCTTGTTGTTTTTGATCGACTGTGAGCAAATGCGGCACCCACTTTGAACACAGCTTTCTCATTGACAAATGTTCATGCAAAATGGTGAATACACCACCTTCTGATGTCTTCCACTCTTCTGCTATCCCATGCAACTTCAATTTACGATCAGCCAAAACGAGTTGGTGGAGTTTTTTGGTGTTTTCCGGGACAACTGTTGAATTTGGGTGACCTGTGCGTTCAGCATCATTTGTGCGTTGTATACGACCGCGTTTAAAGTCAGTATACGACCTCTAAACCGTTGTTTCCGACGGAGCAGAGTCCGAATAACTCTTATCAAGCCATTGCTTTGCTTGAATAGTTTTTTTCCCGTCAGAAAGCAATGCTTCATCAACACACAAAATTCAGATTTCTCCATTGCTTTGAAAATTTGCAACAGTAAAGTTGGTGACCGTAGTCGAGGGGGACCCGAAGACTCCCTTTTCAATAGCTACTACACCGAGGAGTAGGGGAAGGCACTACTCCTTTCCCTGAATTGCTCCACTTTACCCTCGATACGTACCTTATATTGCTGAGAATTAAGCAAGGAGATATCAAGTATCATTTTTAAAGTCTCTGGTATGACGCGACCTGGGATTGAACCCAGGTCTCCCGGACTATTGGCGAACACTCTTCCCACTAGGTCAATGAGTGGTGCAACTGTAGCTTCACTTAAATAGCTGTAATTTGTAAACTATTATCCGATTGGGTTCAAATTTTGACACGTGCAATTTGAAGGTTAGTACTTTATGAGTCTCATGTGGATTTTTTTTTTTATTAGTGGTGCCATCTATATGTCAGGACCGGGAGTTATTGGGTGATGTGTTGATTGAGTTTGCTGATTTCGCTGATTATTTACTAGTACATAGAACTAATTAAAAACCTTCACTCACTCTTAAACAGATAGTGAAAGGCTGGGAACCTAATGGTAATAGTTTATATATCATTATCATCATGTCGTGCCGTTAGCACGGATATCCCTGACCCTCACTCGCCACTTCTCCCTATCGTTCATCGCCTCTGGTAGGTCTTCAGGGCCACTTCCCGTATCCTCACATAGCTGCTGTATGTATGTTCTAGCTGGTCGTCCTGCTTTTGTTCGGCCATATGTGGGGGTCCATAGGTATACATCACTTATTAGCTCGTCCCTGCATGTCTGGTTCGTCTAACTTGGATAGTTTTCGTAATGGGAGGCAGGTGGCCGTATAGTTGGTGCCTTGTGGGGTGTTGCTGCCAGAACTTGTTCAATATTGCGGAGGGCACTTTGGATCGAAGTTATGATAAGTTTATGGCTTGTTCAAAAATATTTATCGTATAATAAACGACACTTTGCTTAAGGAATGACCCCTTGTTTTTTGTTG
>OY757937.1:3364709-3407209 GCA_963585895.1 Sepioteuthis lessoniana | reverse complement strand
TCACAAAAACTTACTTTTTATTTTAATCAAATTCTGAAGAATTTTAAAATTTCCACTGGAACATTATACAGTCAAAACGGATATTATTAAGTATTATCTACTACAGGAATCAATAGAATTTCAGTGGTACTATATATATATATATATACCTAGAACTTCCCATAGATATTTAATCAAACACACGATTTGCTGTACATAAGAACCAAATATTATTTTGCCTTGAATAGAATAGAGCTTAGAATATTTATCTCCTGACTAGGTACCTGGAAGAGAAGTCTCTGATGGTGAGGCTCCTGTTCAAGAGATATATATTGTGAGGAATACCCCTTCATTCTCATTACTCCCAGGTCAACTGGAGTGGTCGTACCTACGAGGGTCCCATCGATGGTCCCATTGATAGTCCCATCTATGGGTCAAATAGATCTGTTTCACAAAAAATGTCAATATAAATGTACAATGAATACGTTTTCCAAATCTCCAGGCATAGAATAAGCCTAAACAGTGTAATGCTGTTGAAATTGATTAGTCGGCCAAATATTATTATGATCAACCGAAAGTGAATTTAGTTGGGGTTTTTTTTTTAGTTTTTATCTTTTTTTTTTTTTTTTTTTTTTGGTGTTTCTTCATACGAAATTTCAGGACAAGGCTTTTGCATTGAAGTGATTTTTTAAAAATAAATTAAATGAGATTTTTTCTATCAATCAAAGAATTTAAAAAGGCTAAATCCCATTACTATTAAGAAAAATATCCAAAGTTAATTATAATTCACCCTGCTATCCCACTGTATTATTAGGCAGCAAAAAGAAACTGATTTCGTATTGTTGTATATTGACCTCCGTCCCGGCCAAACATGCCATTCCAAAGACGGTGGAAGTGTATATTCCGATTGGCCAGTTATGGGGAGATATTGAGTGGGCGATTGAACTATTATATAACTCGGTGAAGACAAGAAGTCAGTTAGTTTTGGAGACCAGACCAGTTGGTGACAAAATGTGGTAGAGAAAGTCAGCAGCCAGCAGAGAGCTGGACCCCCAAGCCCCCGGCTGAGCAGCCCAGGAGAACGGGAAAGAAACGCTGATGGCCATAAGAGTGGGGGTCAATATGTTTCAGTTCTGTTCGGTCTCCAACTCCCTCTCACACACAACCCTTTCAAATAACGTGAGAGATATATTTTTCTAAAAGACTGTGTCGCTCATTATTATTGTGTCGTCGTTATGATTCTGCATGCAAGATGTAGATCTATATGTATTATGTGTTTGTATAGTTGGTCATGGTCATGGCAATACAACAGTATAACTTCAAATATGACCCCAAAATTTCTAGTATGAAGATAAACGCTATAGAGAATACTGCCCCTAAACAAATATTTATTCTCCTTTTCTTTTTTAATTCTATTTCCCCAATCTGTTCCCCATTATTTCTCTCACACTGACACACTCACTCGCGTTCTTTTAGGAAAAAAATTAAATTAGCAGAAAAATCTCATCCCAAATCAAAGACATTCAAGGACAAGTAAAACGAATAATTTTATTAATATCTTTTTTTCTAATTTTTAAGAAAATCGACCCCCATCATTTTATGATGAATAAAAACGAAAAATTCTGTTGTTATCGTCCTTGATTCATCTTATTCTAAGTGTATTGGGGTTGGGGGTAATTGGGATAAATTGAAGATTGCTGAGTCAAATTGCAATATTAATTACTAATTTCAGGTCTTTAGAGGGAAATATTTTGGGTGGGGGTAGATAACCTTAAATTAGGAGAAGAGAGATTTTCTAAGCTTACACAAAGTCAAAGGCAAGACCGTATTGCGCCAATCACAGAGATATCCCGTTTGCTATGGAAATCAGCACGGATTTTTATGTATGTTTCCACATCACTATATCTTGCTAATGGGACTAGTAATACGCTGACTGTATCACGCTTCTGACATATATACATATATATATATATATATATATATATATACATATATATATATTGTCATCCACACACAGACAGTTTCGTTGTATCACAACTCATCAGTGTGGCTAGACACGTAGAACGCTTGAAGCTGGGATCGAAACCCGCCAAACTTTACATTAGACTTTGTTTCAGACCGTTCAGCCAACAAGCGTACCACGTCAGCTAGGGAATTATAAGGCATTAAGTAGTAGCTTTCGTTTGTTCACATTTATACCTGACTGGATACAAAAGTGCTCAATTCGTTCGAAAAGCTTTCCATTATACAAATGGCAGCCGTAAATTCCTTCGCCAGGGTGCTCAACTCCCATGGGAGAGACATGCATGCGTGTGTGTGTGTGTGACAGCAAACAAGAATTACGGCTAAAATGTGTATACTTAGGCAGCAAGTCATTATCTATGTTCGGTTAAAGACAGCAGATTGTTTCCTTTTCAAAATCTTTAAGTGAAGACGTTCGAGTCCTCTTGTTATTTTTCTTATGTCTAGGTCAAGATGGCGAAGAAAATACCCCATACTAGCCCAAACGCTTTCGACCATTTTGCTGGTTATCCTCAGGGGTTGTGTTAGGTTGTTTGTTGTGAGTTTTATTTAGATTTATTGGGTGTTTTTTCTTTTGCTTTATTTCTTTCTAATAAATTGGGTTAGCTCATTCTGTTTGGGTAGGTGGTTAGTTAGTGAATATTTTTAATACGTTAATACCTGTGTTGAATGCTATTTTATCAATAGTCAGTTTTTTTTTTTTTATAGTTATTGCTTCGAGGATTTGTAAACAGTTTTTATTATAATTTTTATATATGATTTTTTTTATTGTTAATTAGGATCTTTCTTAAATCCGGGATTTGATTTTGTCTGAGTCTTAATTATGCTTTGTAATTAAATGTTTTTTATGGCGCTTATAGCAGAGAGGTAGTCCGTAAAACATATGTCTTGACCTAAACATAAAGAAAATAGCAAGAAGACTTTAACGTCTTCACTTGAAGATTTCGAAAAGGATACAATCCATGGTATTAAACCGAACATGTCTTATATATATATCATCATCATCATGATGTTGTACCGTAGGCACGAATATCCCTGATCCTCTATCGCCACTTCTTCCTATAGTCCATCGCCTCTGGCAGGTCTTCAGGGCTACATCCCGTATCCTCACATAGCTGCTGTATGTTCGAGCTGGTCGTCCTTCTTTTGCCCGGTCATATGTGGGGGTTCATAGGAGTACATCACTTATGAGCTCGTCCTTGCTTCTCCAGCAGTGTCCTGCATGTCTGGATCGACTAACTTGGATAGTTTTCGTGATGAGATGCAGGTGGCCGTATAGTTGGTGCCTTGTGGGGTGTTACCGCCTGGACTTGTTCAATATTGCTCTCAACATTCTTGTGTAATTGCCGTCTAGCTTCTTCTCCAGCCGTTTAGTT
Source organism: Sepioteuthis lessoniana (assembly GCA_963585895.1). NCBI lineage: Eukaryota > Metazoa > Mollusca > Cephalopoda > Myopsida > Loliginidae > Sepioteuthis > Sepioteuthis lessoniana. Next base: position 3,403,832 of record OY757937.1, on the reverse strand, counting down.
AGCGTCCAAGTACTGCATCCATACAGGAGTATCGATACGACCGCTGCCTGGAAGAAACTACGTTTCATTTTATCAGTCAGGTCTGATTTTCATATGATCGATTGTCTATCGATAGCTGTCCATGCCTTCGTTACCTGCGTGTCGATGTCCCTTTCGGTTGATGTGACACTGCTTCCTAGGTAGGTGAATTTGTCGACCAGTTTCAGAGAGATTCCGTCTAGTGTGGTAATTATAGCACATACGAACTCCTCCCTCTGCACGAGCAGGATGTGGCACAGGGTCAATTGTTAAGCGGGGTTTAACAGGTTTGAACTCATAGTTCTGCTTCCCCTTTCCATACAAAAGCCAAAGAACCCAGCCTGCCTTACTATTTGCTTATAGCATGATATGAGACAAAGTCAATTTTTCAAACTGATTTGAAATTTTTCCTTTTCTTAGAGAGAAGACTAATCCTAACCCTATCCAATCAAGGGTAAAGAGCCCCGTCTGCCATAATTTTATCAGTGCTATGCGAATTGCAATCAACCTCGTCCAGGATTTGAACTCGTGTAGCCATGTCCATTTTCTACGACGATAACCATTACACCACGGGCACCACCATATATGTTAACTGGAATTTATGGTTTACAACTTCAGCTAAAAAGATTTGTTGAGCCATGAAAGGTGATGGGCCAGCTGATCGCAGTACTTTAACGAAATGATTCACGAAATTTCACTTGGGTTGCAAGAACCTTAACCACCATACGTTCATCTACATGGCATTCAAATCACACACGGAATGAAGGGATGCACAACGTGTTAGCGCATCAACTACCTATTAGATAACAGATTATATTACACAAGAAAGATAGTGTTACATAGAAAAGGTGAGAAGTCTCGTACTGTTCGGATAATACTGATATTGATCTGCCAATATTTGTCGCTGCCTCCCACCAGACATGACTTGACACAAGGTCAAAAGCCCGAAGGCCGATTAAAGTGGGGATAAAGGGGAGGGGAAGTCGGGAACGAATCGAGACTCGAACCCTGCTGGTCAGTGCTACTCATCGGCTCACTTAGTGCAATGTGAGCCTGATGAGGCAAGCAGTTTCACGAACCCAAATGTGAGTCCGGGCACGTATGCCAGTTTACGGCTTAAACTAGACGCATGGTCTAGTGCCGTACAAGGGGAACAAAGGAGACAAAAATGCAGCTCGCCCACCCGAAGGTAGCCTAGTCGAAACTAGGTGCCTAATTAAAGGCCCCAAGTCTGCCATTGTTCCTTTTGCAGATCCACGCTCCGGACCGAAGTCCAGAACAGGCCCCAGGGCCTCGCAAAAAGCTAAAAGCCGAGTGCGCGCCCCTGATATTGATCTGCCTCTCTGGCAGCGAAATCTCTGTACTAATAAAGGTGAGAAGAGCCCATTATGGTGAGATGGTTAAGGTTCCCACAGCACTACCACAATACGATTAACCTTCCACCATTGTTTTGGCCACATGATATACGCGTGCAGATGTATGAAGATATTGGAATGTGTTTTTTTTATTATAAACTATGAAAAGTATATGACTAACTTTTACTTCTCTGAGAATTTGTAAATATATCTTTGTAAATATATCATAGCGTGACTGAAGCCTCATGAAGCAATGTTTATTTATATGGTGTTTATTTCTTTAATAAATGGTTTATGATTCGTCCGTCTTTGGCCGGGAAGATGGATTCTGTGTTGAGTTCATGAGTAGGTGATCATAAAAAAGTTTTTGGATTGAGAAATCTCAACAAAAAAGGCAGCTGTATTTAAGTTTGATGCAAAAGAGACGGGCAAAGATGAATTGATGTATATGGCGAAGAGATTCCTGGATCGCTGGGATAGATAGATAGATAGAAAAGGCCAAGTTCGATAGATAGATAGATAGATAGATATGAAAAGACTTAGATATAAACACACACACACACACACACACAAAAACATATATATATATATATATATATATATATATATATGTGTGTGTGTGTGTGTGTGTGTGTATACCTTTTAAACTATAAAATCTTTAATGTTTGCCAAGATATCATCATCATTATCATTATATTTCGCCATCAGCACGGATATCCCTGACCCTCTCTCGCCACTCTTCCCTTTCATCCATCGCTTCCGGCAAATTCTCAGGGCTACATCCAGTATCTATACAGAGCTACTGTATGTAGGTTCTAGCTGGTCGCCCGGCCTTTGCTCGGCCATGCGAAGGGGTCCACAAGAGTATATCACTTATTAGCTCATCCCTACTTCTCTAGCAGTGTCCTGTATGTCTGCTTCGTCTAATTTTGATAGTTTTCGTGATGGGTGGTAGGTGGCCGTACAGCTGCTGTTTTGTGGAGTGTTGCCTCCGGGACTTGTTCAATATTGCTCACAGCACTCGTGTACTTACCGTCAAGCTTTTTTTCCATCCGTTTAGTTAGTGTCCATGTAGTGCATCGAAGATATAAAACGATTATAAAACCACTCAAATTATTAGTGATCAATGCAGGAAATATCTTGACAAATATGTATAAATATATATTTGCGTGTTTTCATATTGCAATTGACACACCTGTTTACAATTTTCGTTAATTTTTTTTTTATTTATTTGAGAATTATTCCAGGAATTGAAAATAAAAAAAGTATTAATTTTGTCTTTGAAAAAAAAAATGCTGTTGAAAAATTGTAATTTCCAATCCTCGCAACAATAAGAAAAAACCAAGTGCCCTCCAGGAAAATGTTTATTTACAGAATAAATACAAGTTGATATCAATTCAAAAGGAGATAACAATCGAGAAAGAAACCCAGTACGTAAAATAACTTTATATGCCTCCAAAATAAAAGTCCAACGTATAAGTAAGATTATTTACATTTTTCGGACTATTGTCATCTTTTTGGCCAGGTTTATCACAACGTTTCGACCGTTGTATGCTCCGGCCTTCTTCAGGTGGTTGGAATGTCGAACTTAGCCGTTCATTTTGCTCACCGGGGTCGACTGATCTAGTTCTACGTGTCATATTTAATGGATGTCAGTTATCAGTAATCTCCTGTTAATTTCCTCTCTGAAAGTTCTCCACTGCCTTCACCGGGTATTGAACTCACACTCTTTGGGTATGCCACTGGATCTAACCAACGGCGTTATCCACTGTACCATGTGTCCTTGAATTTCTGGGTATTATAAGCCTAATGTCTTCAGCAACAATTTTTTACCGGTGCTCATATTGCAGTTTTGCTGTTACCATTGAATATTTTTTACCAGAGTTCATATTGCAACTTTGTTGTTATTGCTTTTTCTCTGGCACTCCTTATTACTGGTGACCATATTGTATTAATTTCTATGCTTGGTCGGCTCAGGAGATTTTATGGCCTAGCATATGTGCTAATTCTTTAAGTTTACGAATTTTCCAATGGTGTTCCTTGTCTATGATTTCAACCTGGTCTCACAGAGGGTGATGATCTCCCTTCTCTCTCCATATGTGGTCAGCCACGCCTGATTTTTCCATTTCCCCACATGTTACAGGCTTCTGGTATTCTTGAAGCCTCACCTTAACTGGGCGGCCTGTTTCTCCTTTATATTTCCTTCTGCAGCTGCGCGGTATAGCGTACACTCAGGAGAGATACGTATCTGCAAAGTGTTGTCAAGCTTTTGAAGGTTGTCCCGATGTTATTTGAACCGCAGATCCTTTGCATTTTCTCTCATCACCCCTTCAAATAAGGCAGGCAGACTGTTTTCTGAGTGTTGTTTACCTCCTCTTTCTCTTGTATCAGCCAATCCCAGTTTGAGGGAGGGGCTGCTGCCATGTACCCAGGGTAGTTGTTACATTGTAGGGTACTACTTATACTGACCAATTCCTTATCTAATGTCTCTGGGTCGCCACTTATGACTTTTGCTCGGTGTTGTAAGCAGCGGACGACCACTTTCTTTACGCTGTTTGGATGGTGGGAGTTGAACTTGAGGTACTGTCTGGTGAATGTTGGTTTACGGTATACGGATGTCTTGAACCCTTGCTCTGTTCGAGATAATAGAACATCCAGGAATGGGAGTGTGTTGTGACTTTCTTTCTCCATTGTGAACTGTATCGAAGGTCTCATTGAGTTCACATGGTCCAGTAGAATCTGAAAATCTTCCTGATGTGGCCAGAGTATGGAGGTGTCATCTACGTACCTTAACCATATAGTTGGCTTTAGAGATATAGATTCTAATGCCATTTCCTCAAAGTATTCCATATATATATTCGCCATTGCTGGCGACAATGGCGAGCCCATTGCTAAGCCCTCATCCTGTTGATATATGTGTGATCCAATTCTGAAGGGTGTTGTTTGTGTACAGAAAGTCAACATCTCCATCAGATTATCTATTGGAATACTGGTCCGTTCATCTAGGGATGAGTCAGTGGCCAATCTGTCTCTGACTACTGAGAGAGCCTTCTTCGTGGGTATCTTGGTGAAAAAACTCACCATATCCAAGCTCCTCGTTTGGTTGGATAGGATGGGAGCATCTTTGATAATTTACACGAAGTGGTGTAAGTTTCCGACATATGAAAGACACTTCCCGATCAATGGGTCAATTATGATATATATATATATATATATATATATATATATATATATATGTGTGTGTGTGTGTGTGTGTGTGTGTGTGTGTGTGTGTGTGATTATATATATATATATGAAAATGTACAATTATGAAAAATTACAAGATCCGCAGATGATTATATATAAATATAAGTATATGAATAAATATATTCATAGGATTGAACATAGCGTAACAGTTATAGGCGTTGGTTCTCTAAGCTTCTAAGGAGACGGCCATCAGGAGGTTGCAGGTTCAATCTTGACTGCAGGTGAGTAACAATACAGGAATACTTAACACTTGTACCCGGTTATGGCAAACGGAATCAGAACATGCGAACCCTGAGGATTCAGTAAAGGACGTAGTTCGAAGTTCAGTGTTGGTTTCCGAGTTCGACAAACTCCCTGAACAGGGCCGGGGGACATATCAGCCGAAACGTTGTGGGAATAACAATAAAGATGAAGACAATAGTCCGAAAATCCTTAATGATAAAAAAAATATATAGGAACTTTAGAAATAGGAGTTACATCATTTTTTAAATCTTGAGTACGGCACTAAACATCAGATGGTGAGGTTTCACTTCTGGCAATCTCGTGAGTGTAAAGTCACCATTTTGTTTGCATAAATCCCTGGCCTACTCTGTCTCGCTGAATTTGTATCGGTTAGGGTGAAATAGATCTGTTTAATGGGTCAATTATGATATATATATATATATGATATGATATACATATATATATGATATATGATATATATATGATATTATGATATATATATATATATATATTTATGTGTGTGTGTGTGTGTGTGTGTGTGTGTGTGTGTGTGTGTGTGTGTGTGTGTGTGTGTGTGTGTATTGATTGTTATTTGATATTCACTGATAACTCAAGATATGAAATTAATTCGTTCCGATGGGGATTTCATATCTTGCAATTTTCGTATTGTGGAACAAGATTTACCCCATAAATGGCGTAATTCACTCCAAAAGTACCCGTTTAAAGTGTGAATATTTTACCCACCCGAAGGAATATGTTCTTTAATGGCAACTTAGTCATTTACTTAAATGTTAAAAAAAAAACAATGAGAAAATAATAAAATCAGTGGAAAATAATAATGTTGTTACGATTGTTAGAGTGTTCGCCAATGGTCCAGGAGACCGGGGTTCAATCCCAGGTTGAGTCATACCAAAGACACAAAAAATGGTACTTGATGCCTCCTTACTTGACTCTCAGAATTATAAAGTACGGATCAAATGTAAAGTGGAGCAATAGAGAGAAAGGAGTAGCGCCCCACCTTATATCTTGGTGTAGTAGCTACCGAAAGGGGAGCTTTCGGGTCACCCTTGACTACGGGCGAATGTGCTCACAAGTAGTATGGGTTGGCCTTGATGGGGGAGAAAGAGGAGGGGACGAACTTAACACAATGAATTTGTTTCATTTTAATTTTTTGGTGCACATTTTGTGTTTTATTGGGGGTGGGTATTTTCCTTAACTTGTCTTTTCTAATTTTCTTCACTGCTTTTAGTTTGTTTTTGGTTTTGGGAAGATTGCTGTCGGGTGGCATTTTTGATTTTCGTTTTCGTAACTTGAATATTTTTTCGTTAAATAGGACAGAAATTTCTTCGAAGTCCGTTTCGTATTCTGAATTTTTCGAATAATGGCTTTTAGTTAGTCGAGGTTCCACTGTATCGAGACAAACTACTTGAAGATAAACTCATTTACAAAGGATTATTGTCATTAGACTTTTAAAAAAAAGCAAATCACTTTGTCATTAGATAACCCAAGAAAGGTTGACATGCCGTAAAAATAACCGATCTATCACCTTCCTAATGCAGCGAAAAAATTAGATCTTTTTTATTTACTTCACAATATTTCTGTTTGTTCCCACTTCCTTTTCCTATCGACGCGTCTGGCTCTCTCTCTCTCTCTCTCTCTCTCTCTCTCTCTTTGCATATCTCCCCCTCTCTCTCTCTCTCTCTCTCTCTCTCTCTGAATCTCTCTCTCCCTCTCTCTGAATCTCTCTCACTGAATCTAAATCTCTCTCTGTCTCTCTTTCTCTGAATCTCTCTCTCTCTCTCTCTCTCTTTACATCTCTCTCTGAATCTCTCTCTCTCTCTCTCTCTCTAAATCTCTCTCTCTCTCTCTCTCTCTCTCTAAATCTCTCTCTGAATCTTTTTCTGTCTGTCTCTCTCCCCCACTCTGAATCTCTCTTTCTGAATCTCTGTCTCTCTCTGAATCTGAATCTCTCAATGTCTCACTTTCTCTGAATCTCACCCTCTCTTTCTCTCTTTCTCTCTCTGAATCTCTCTCTCTCTCTCTCTCTCTCTCTCTCTCTCTCTCTGTGTATCTATCTATCTAAATCTCTCTAAATCTCTCTCTCAGTTTGAAACTCTAAAAATATTTATCTTTTTCATTTTTAAAAAAAATTCTTTTCAAACCTCTCCTTGTCTTGGGTACGACGTTAAACTTCACCAGATGGCGAGGCTCTTCTTCCGCTTCATTGTTATTACTCCCAGGTCCACTTACATTCGGAGTGGTAGTACCTGTTAGGGTCCAATCAATTGGTCAAATAGGACTATTTAATAATTTTCGATACTTGAAATCATTTAACTGTGTGAAAACAAATGAATAATGTTGAATTGTTTCCTAGAAATGACTCTAAACTGCAGCTGATGGTGAGGATCCAATCCTGGAGTTTTGGGGAATGTGGAGTTACCCTTTGTCCACTCTGACCCAGAGTGGTAGTACCTTTTAGATTCCCATCAATAGGTCAAATGGAATTGTTTGGCTATTTTGCCGTGTGCCAACAAATAACTGATATCAATTGAATTGTTAGTATTACATAGCAATAATTGAAACCATTCAAATGTGTGCAAAGAAAAAATTAATACTGAATAGAATCATTAGTGTTTGATATGAATAATTGAAAACTTTCAACAGTGTGCAAACAAATAAGTTTTAGATTGTTTTAAAATGTTATCTATAAACTAATTTTTAGGAATTGTATTTACTATATACCAGTATAAACAGAAATTGGCATTTAATAACTTACAATGGTTACTATGCCAACAAACCTCAAAATGTTGATATGCCAACTTACCTCAAAATGTTGATATTCCAACAAACCTCAAAATGTTGATATGCCAACCGACCACACAATTTTGATATAGTAATCAACCAATAATGTTGATATGCCAACAAACCTCACAATCAATATGCCAACAAACCTCAAAATGTTGATATGCCAACTTACCTCAAAATGTTGATATGCTAACCAATCTCACAATGTTGATATTCCAGCCAAGCTCATAATGTTGATATGCCAACCAACCACAATTTTGATATGCCAATCAACTAATAATGTTGATATGCCAACAAAATTCACAATGTTGATATTCCAACCGACCACACAATTTTGATATAGTAATCAACCAATAATGTTGATATGCCAACAAAACTCACAATGTTAATATTCCAACCGACCACACAATTTTGATATGCCAATCAACCAATAATGTTGATATGCCAACAAACCTCACAATCAATATGCCGACCAACCTCATAATGTTGATATGCCAATCAGCCAATAATGTTGATATGGCAATCAACCTCACAATCTTGTTATGACGACCTACCTCACAATGTTCATAATGATATGCCGATCAACCTCACAATGTTGATATGCCAATGAAGCAATAATGTTGCTATACCAACCAACCTGAAACTGTTGATATACCCAACCAATCTCACAATTTTGATATAGCAATCAACCAATAATGCTGATATGCCAATCAACCAATATGTTAATATGTCAATCAACCTAAAAATGTTAATATGCCAGCCAACCGCAAAATGTTGATATGCCGACCAACAAATAATGTTGATATACCAATCAACCAATAATGTTGATATGCCAACAAACCTCACAATGTTGATATGCCAACCAAACACACAATGTTGATATGCCAATCAACTAATAATGTTGATATGCAAACCATCTTCACAATGTTGATATTCCAATCAACCTCAAAATGTTGATAGACCAATCAACCAATAATGTGAATAGGCCGACCAAACTCACAATGTTAATATGCCAATTAACCAATAATGTTATTTGCCAAGCTACCTCACAATGTTGATATGCCAACGAACCTCATGATTTCGATATGCCAACCAACCAATAATGTTGATATGCCAACTAACTTCACAATGTTGACAGGCCAAGAAACCTCACAATATTGATATGCCAACCAAACTCACAATTTTGATATGATAATCAACCGATAATGTTGATATGCTAACCAGCCTCAAAATGTTCATATGACAATCAAGCAATAATGTTGATATACCAATCAACCAATAGTGTTGATATACTAATCAACCTCACAATGTTTATATAGCAACCAAACTCAAAATGTTGATATCCCAATCAGCCAATAATGTTGATATGCCAACCAACATCACAAGTTTGATAAGCCAAGAAACCTCACAATGTTGATATGCCAGCCAACCAATAATGTTGATATGCCAACATACATCACAATGTTGATATGCCAACCAAACTCAAAATGCTGATATGCATTCAACCGATAATTTTGATATACCCAATCAACATCACAATAATGATATGACAATCAATATCACAATGTTTATATGCCAACCAACCTCACAATGTTGATCTGCCAACCAACCTCACAATGTTGATATTCCAAACATCTTCACAATATTGATATGCCAATCAACAAATAATGTTGTTACACCAACCAACCTCACAGGATGAATATGTCAATAAGCCAATAATGTATATGCTAACCAACCACACAATATTGATATGCCAATCAGCCAATTATGTTGATATGGCAATCAACTAACAATGTTATATGCATAGCAAACTCACAATGTTGATAGGCCAAGCAACCTCACAATGTTGATATGCCAATCAACCAATACTTGTTGATATGACAATCAACCTCACAATGTTGATATGCTAACCAACCTCACAAATTTGATATGCCAATCAACCAATACTGTTTATATGGCAAACAACTTCACAATGTTGATAGGCCAAGCAACCTCACAATGTTGATATGCCAATCAACCAATTATGTTGATATGCCAATCAACTCACAATGTTGATATGACAACCAACCTCACAATGTTGAAATTTCCAACCATCTTCACAATGTTGATATGCCAATCAACCAATAATGTTGATATGCCAATCAACCAATAATGTTGATATGCCAACCAACCTCACAAATTAGATATGCCAATCATCTTCACAATGTTGATATGCCAATCAACCTCACAATGTTGATATGCCAATCAATCAATAATGTTGATATGCCAACCAACCTCACAAATTAGATAAGCCAATCATCTTCACAATGTTGATATGCCAATCAACCAATTGTGTTGATATGCCAATCAACCTCACGATGTTGATATGCCAATCAACCAATAATGTCGATATGCCAAACCAACTTCACAATGTTGATAGGCCAAGGAAGCTCACAATGTTGATATGCCAATCAACCAATTATGTTGATTGGCAATCAACTGACAATGTTGATACACCAACCAACCTCACAATGTTGTTATGCCAGCCAACCAATAATGGTGATATGCCAACCAAACTCACAAGGTTAATATGCCAACCAACCTCACAATGTATATATGCCAATCAACCAATAATGTTGATATGCCAACCAACCTCACAATGTTGATATGCCAAACAACCTCACAATGTTGATATGCTAATTAACCTCAAAATGTTGATTTGTAAACTAACCTCACAATGTTGATATTCCAACCAACTTCCTAATGTTGATATGCTAATCAACCAATAATGTAGATATGCCAATCAACCTCACAATGCTGATATGCCAATCAACCAATAATGTTGATTTGCCAACCAACGTCACAATGTTGATAGGCCAACCAACTTCGTAATGTTGATATGCCATTCAACCAATAATGGGGATATGCCAACCAACCTCACAAGGTTAATATGCCAACCAACCTCACAATGTATATATGGCAATCAACCAATAATGTTGATATGCCAGCCAACCAATAATGTTGATATGCAAACCAACCTCACAATGTTGATATGCAAAACAACCTCACAATGTTGATATGCTAACTAACCTCTCAATGTTGATTTGTAAACTAACCTAACAATGTTGATATGCCAACCAACTTCGTAATGTTGATATGCCAATCAACCAATAATGTTAATTTGCCAACCAACATCACAATGTTCATAGGCCAGCCAACCTCATAATGTTGATATGCCAACCAACCTTTTACTCTCGATATGCTAACCAATGACAATGTTGGTATGCCAACCAACCTCATAATGTTGATTAACCAATCACCCAATAATATTGATAAGCCAACCAACCTCACAATGTTGATATGCCAGCCAACCTCATAGTCTTGATATGCCAATCAACCAATAGTGTTGATATGCCAATCAACCTCACAATGTTGATATGCCAACCAACCTCAGAAATTTGATATGCCAATCAAGTAATAATGTTGATATGCCAATCAACCAATAATGTTGATATACCAATCAACCTCACAATATTGATATGCCAATAAACTCACAATGTTGATACGCCAACCAACCTCACAATGTTGATATTCCAACCAATCTTCACAATGTTGGCTGATTGGCAATCCAACCATCTTCACAATTGGCTGATTGCCAACTGACCTCATAATTTTGAGTAGAATTATTATTGTTACCAAGCCTTACTTTAACCCATTTAACTGAGTACAAATAAATGAACAATGGCTCGTTTAAAAATAATGTTACTAACAAACTATTTGTTTGCTACTCATATATATATATATATATATATATATGAACAGAATTTTCTATTAGATAAGCACTAAGGGTTGATATGACATAAATCACAATGAGATAAGACAGTTTTTACTCAAATAATGTGGATATATGTAAGTGCGTGTATGTGTTGCATGTATGTGTAGTGTGTACAAGTATGCATGTGTGTGTGTGTGTGTGTGTGTGTGTGTGTGTGTGTGTGTGTGTGTGTGTGTGTGTGTTAAAGTGCAGATACCTTGACGTGTCGACGCAAAGATACCATTAAAAATGTGATTAAGTGGGTGTGTCGACTAGACTTGTACGTGGGCGTCAGCAGAGAAAACATTTCTTTCCACACCCCACTAACTTTCTCTCTCTTTCTCTCTCTCTCTCTCTCTCTCTATCTATCTATCTATCTATTTATCTATTTATCCTCCTACATTCTCTATCATCGCAACGAAGATCATCATTGCATTTCTACCCTCCGTTCTCTCTCTCTCTCTATATATATATATATGTATCTATCTATCTATCTCTATCTATCTATCAATCTATCTATCTATTTCCCTCCTACATTTACCATCATCATCACGAAGATAATCATTAATTTTATTTCTCGCGTCTCTCTGTCTGTCTCCCCCTCTCTCACTCTCACTCTCCCTCACTCTCTCTCTCTCTCTCTCTCTCTCAATCATCAGCTTGAACATCATCATTAATTTCTTCCTCCCCCTCTCTCTCTCTCTTTCTCGCTCTCTCGCTCTCTCTCTCTCTCTCTCTTATCTCTCTCTCTCTCTCTATCATCAGCTTGAACACCATCATTAATTTCTTCCCCCTCTCTCTCTCTCTCTGTCTTTCTCGCTCTCTCTCTCTCTCTATCATCATTAATTTCTTCCCCCCCCATCTCTCTCTCTCTCCCCTACATTCACCGCGCTATTAAGTTAACTTTCGGACAAATCGGTATGAACCCCCTTGTCCTCTCAGCTATGGGTTAAATAGCATCACGGCTGTTCTTCTACAAGGATGGCTTTGGCATTAAATAACCCACGAAGGTTGATATGCCATTAAACGAAGAAAAAGAAAAGAACCCCTACATTGACCATCATCACCAAAAACACCATCTTTAGATTTCTTACCCTCCCTCTCCTTCCCTCACTCTCTCTCTCTCTCTCTCTCTCTCTCTCTCTCTTACATTCTTCATCATCAACTTGAGCACCATCAATAAATTTATTTCCTTTTCACCATTTATATATATATATATATATATATATATATATATATATATATATATACCCTCCTACGTATACCATCATCAACATCAGCACCATCAATAAATTTATTTCCCTTCCCCATATATATATATGCCCTCCTACTTCACCATCATCAATAAATTTATTTCCCTTTCCTCATATATATATATATATATATATATATATATATATATATCAACCCTCCTACATTTACCACCATCTTTATCACCATACCACAACTCGTCCTACTAACATGATTCGTATAACTGTTATTGCCACTAAAATCTCCTCAAATTAAAAATAGCAAATTCATTTAATTTCAAATTTTCTATTATTATAGAAAATGGCCGTCATTATTTTCTGATGTCCGTTTCAGCTTCCTTAAACGTAAAATTTGCATTTTTAAAGAAACTTTTTATGTGTACATGCGACGGCGAGGGGGGGAGCGGAGGGGTCGATTTTTCTACCATTATCATTTTTCTATTCTTTAATATTTAATTCGTTCAGCTAAGAAACTGAATTTATTTTTCTTCATTTTTCTTCTCTTTCTTTCTCCTATTTTCTTCATTACGTTCTGTTCGATTTTATTTGGTTTTAATTTTTCTTTCTAAAATCTTCTTTTTTTTTCTTTTCCTTTTTCTTTTTTTTTTTTCCTTTCTCTTTTATCTTTTTTTTTATTTTCTTTTTCTTTTTTTTTTCAAAGTTTATTCATTTATCATAATTTTCTTTTTAGCTTCTTTTTTTTTTTCACTTTTTTTTTCTTCTCAATATATTTTATAAATCTTTCTTTTTCCGATCAACTTTTTCGTTTTCTATCCCACTTTTTTTTTTCTTCTTGTTTTTTTGCATTTTTTCTTCTTTTTCCTTTTGATAGTTTTTCTTCTTTCTTTGTTCACTTCTCTTTTTTCTTTTTTCTGTTGATTTATTTTGAATTGTCTCTAGCGTGTTGGGGGCGTCGTTTTTAGACGATAACCTTCGTTTCCTTACTTTTTTCCTTCTTTCTTTTTCTTTTTCTTTTTCTTTCTTTTTCGATTTTTTTAAAGCTTTCTTTCCTCCACTGAACAATGCGTTTTCTTTCCTTTTCTCTTTTATTTCTTTTTTTTTTTTTTTTTTTTTACTTTTCTTTCTTTTATCATTGAAAATTTTTCTCTGTTTTCTTTTTCCTTTACTTCCTCAGTTCCTGTCTTTTACTTTCTGTTTTACTTTTCCATTCTTTTTGTCCTTCTTCCTTCCTTCCTTCCTTTCTTTCTTTCTTTCTTTCTCTCTTTTTCTCCCAATGGTTAACCGCTTCCTTTCTTTCTTTCCTTCTTTCTTTCTTTCTCAATGGTTAACCTCTTCCTTTCTTTCTTTCTTTCTTTCTTTCTTTCTTTCTTTCTCAGTGGTTAACCACTTCCTTTCTTTCTTTCCTTCTTTATTTCTTTCTCAATGGTTAACCACTTTCTTTCTTTCTTTCTTTCTTTCTTTCTTTCTTTCTTTCTTTCTTTCTCAATGGTTAACCACTTTCTTCTTTCTTTCTTTCTTTCTTTCTTTCTTTCTTAATGGTTAACCACTTTCTTTCTCTCTTTCTTTCTCAATGGTTAAGCACTTTCTTTCTTTCTTTCTTTTTTCTTTCTTTCTTTCTCAGTGGTTAACCACTTTTTTCTTTCTTCCTTTCTTTCTTTCTTTCTTTTTTTTCTTTCTCGGTTATTAACCACTTTCTTTCTTTCTTTCATTCTCAATGGTTAACCACTTGTTTTTTCTTTCTTTCTTTCTCTCTTTCTTTCTTTCTTTCTTAATATATTTTCTCAAACATTCTTTCTTCTTTCTCTTCTTCAGAAAAACGTTTCCTTTTTCTTTCTTTTTCTCTTTACTTTGGTTTTCATCTTTCATTCATATTTTTAGACAGCTATTTCTCTTTTCCTTCTATTTTTCTTCTCTATGCCGTTTCATTTCGGGATGTTTCGTACATTTTTATCAATAGACTACGTTCCTTTTTAGTTTTTTTTCCCGTTTTTCCTTTTTATCTGTTCTTTTTTTCTTTTGGTCCACTTGGCTGGGGCTGTACAATACACCGACTGCTTTTCTGCAGAGGGATAAGACTCCCCCAATGAATGTCCAAATATGACACTTAAAAATATGATGCTGAGGTTTCAGTTATGCTGGAGCTTTGGGGAATGCTCAGTACCCCTTCATTGCCATCGATCCCACTTCCTATCTGGCCCGGAGAGGTAGCATTTGAAAGGTCCTATCTATTGGCAAATAGAACTGCTCGACATTGAAATAGTGTATTTATGCTAAACTGAATTGTTTGAAATAGAACGTATTTGATCATTTAACTGTGTATAAAAAATGAGTGATGTTTAATTGAGTTTTTAATGATAGATAGCAATACTTGGAACTATCTAACTTTGTTGATATGCTAGAGTGAATTGTTTGATATAGAAATGTTTGATCGTTTAACTGTATGTAAACAAACGACTGATGTTGAATTGAATTATTAGCGATGTATAATAATACTTGAAACCATTAAACTGTGTGCAAACAAATAATTAATAGTAAATAGAATTTTTTGATTTTTATCATTCAGGGTTTTCAGACTATTGTCTTCATCTTTATTGTTATTTCCACAACGTTTCGGTCGAAATGTCCTCCGGCCTCCATCAGGTGTTTCTTGTTAAACTCGCGAACCTACATGGAACTTCGAACTACGTCCTTTATTGAATCCATGGTCATCACCTGTTCTTATTCCGTGAGCGATAACCAGGTACAAGTGTTAAGTATTCCTGTATTGTTACTCACCTGCAGTCAGGATTGAACCTGCAACCTCCAGCAGGACACATAGCGTAACGGTTATAGGCTTTGGTTCCCTAAAAGCTTCAAAGGAGACAATTATCTGGACTAACTAATCAATCAACCCCGATTTCTGCCTTAACACACCGTTGCATCTGTTCTTCATGAAAAAATAAAAACAAAAAACCTATGATTGTATAATGATTTCTTTCACTAACTAATCTGACATGCCGAACATTCGCTTAGGTTTGATTAACAGAATGCAGGTCAAAGTTCACAGTTGGTTAATTCATGTGTTGAATGCTAAGTGGGGAACATCGGATGAACATAATGACAAACACTCACCTGATGATCAAGAAAACACACACACACACACACACACACACATAAAGAAACACACACAAACACAAACACACAGAGACACACACAGAGACACAAACCTAGAAACAGAGAGAGAGAGAGAGAGAGAGAAAGAGAGAGAGAGAGCAACATACACACACACACACACACACACATAAAGAAACACACACAAACACAAACACACAGAGACACACACAGAGACACAAACTTAGAAACAGAGAGAGAGAGAGAGAGAGAGAAAGAGAGAGAGAGAGCAACATACACACACACACACACACATAAAGAAACACACACAAACACAAACACACAGAGACACACACAGAGACACAAACTTAGAAACAGAGAGAGAGAGAGAGAGAGAAAGAGAGAGAGAGAGCAACATACACACACACACACACACACATAAAGAAACACACACAAACACAAACACACAGAGACACACACAGAGACACAAACTTAGAAACAGAGAGAGAGAGAGAGAGAAAGAGAGAGAGAGAGCAACATACACACACACACACACACACACACACACATAAAGAAACGCACACAAACACAAACACACAGAGACACACACAGTGACACAAACTTAGAAACAGAGAGAGAGAGAGAGAGAAAGAGAGAGAGCAACATACACACACACACACACACATATATATATATATATATATATAGGGGGTGCATGTGTGTGTGCTTGTGTGTGTATGTTGCTCTCTCTCTCTCTCTCTCTCTCTTTCTCTCTCTCTCTGTTTCTAAGTTTGTGTCTCTGTGTGTGTCTCTGTGTGTTTGTGTGTGTTTCTTTATGTGTGTGTGTGTGTGTGTGTGTGTGTATGTTGCTCTCTCTCTCTCTCTTTCTCTCTCTCTCTCTCTCTCTCTGTTTCTAAGTTTGTGTCTCTGTGTGTGTCTCTGTGTGTTTGTGTGTGTTTCTTTATGTGTGTGTGTGTGTGTGTGTATGTTGCTCTCTCTCTCTCTTTCTCTCTCTCTCTCTCTCTGTTTCTAATTTTGTGTCTCTGTGTGTGTCTCTGTGTGTTTGTGTGTGTTTCTTTATGTGTGTGTGTGTGTGTGTGTGTGTGTATGTTGCTCTCTCTCTCTCTTTCTCTCTCTCTCTCTCTCTCTGTTTCTAAGTTTGTGTCTCTGTGTGTGTCTCTGTGTGTTTGTGTGTGTTTCTTTATGTGTGTGTGTGTGTGTGTGTGTGTCAAGAGGAATAAATCATTCAAAAAAATTTTTCCTGAATCAGAAACGTGGCCAAGATAAAATAAGTGAACGTTAACTCGTCTACTTTGTGAGATTAAAATATTTTTTTCAACTAACAAATCCCAAACAGAGCAAAGTGCAATTTTGGGGAAAAAAATTCGAAAAAGTATATTTTGTTTTTATTCAAAAAACTGTTTCTTTTATCTACTGAATGACCCTCGTATATTCAACGCTGTGCAGAAAAGTTATCGGCTATACTAAGGAAGGAATAACCTCTAGTCTTTAAACGGAAGTTCATAAACAATTTTTTTATGAAGGAGATTTAACAGTTAATTTTGCTGTGACAAAACGCCTTTTTCTAAGACAGATGTCTAAGCAAGCATAAAAATTTTGTCAACAAGTCTTCTCGAGAAATGTCATCCACAGATCATCAACTGCATCGCTCCATTCAAGATGCCTAGATTAGACAACGTTTCCAACAATTTTTTAAAATGGAAAATTCCTGGAAGAATTTCTCTAAGTAAAAACGAATTCTTTTAGACGATCTTTACTCTTCTCTTCGCGTGCATTCATTTTTCTTTTTCATTTCCTTTCGTTCTTTTTTTTTCTTTTTCGGTAGACTTTTCTCTCAGTTCCTATCATTTCTTTATTCTTTTTTCTTTATCCTTGCTTGTCACTTATTTAAAAATTTCTTCCTTTTTTTTTTTTTGCTTTCTTTCTTTCTTTCTTTCTTTCTTAGTATTATTTCATTATGTTATTCTTTATCGATCTCCCTTTTCTTGCTTTCTTTTCATCTTTTTCTTGGCATTTTTCTCTTTCGATTTTTCCCAATTGATTTATTTCTTTCTTGCTTTTCTTTCTCTCCGTCTTTTTCACAATCTCCATTTTTTTTTATCTCTCTTTTATCCTTTTTTTGTTTCCCTCTTTTTTCTCACAGTCTCTTTTCCTTTTTTTTTCTTTCTTTCTTTTTTCTTTCTTTCTTTCTTTCTTTCTTTCTTTCTTTTTCGTTCTTTCTTTTTTTTATTTCACGTTGTTCTTTTTACAATCTCTATTTCCTTTCTTTCTTTTAACTTTTTCTTTCTTTCTTCCTTTTTAGTTTTTCTTTGTTATTTCCACAATTTCTATTTTCTTTCTTTCTTTGTTTCATCTTTTTCTTTCTTTCTTTCTTTCTTTTCTTTCTTTTCTTTTTGTTTATCTTTATTTTTCCCAAATCTCTATTTTCTTCATTTCTTTCAACTTTTTCTTTCTTTCTGTCTTTCTTTGTTTTCTTTTCTTTTTTCTTTGTTTTTTTTTCACAATCTCTATTTTCTTTATTTCTTTCTTTCAACTATTTCTTTCTCTCATCCTTTCTTTTCCTTCCTTCCTTCCTTCCTTCCTTCCTTCCTTCCTTTCTTTCTTTCTTTCTTTCTTTCTTTTGTTTCACTTTTTTCTTTTCATAATCTCTAATTTCTTTTCTATTTTTCAACTCTTTCTTTCCTTCTTTCTTTCTTTTGTTTCTCTCTGTTTTTTTTTCACACTCTCTATTCTCTTTCTTTATTCCAACTCTGTCTTTCTTTTTTTCTTTCTCTCTTTCTTCTAATGTGTTTAATTCTTTCATTAACTTTTTCCTATGGATTTTTTCAATTCACTGTCCCACTTTTTTTTCCTTCCTTCTTTCCATTTCTCCATTAAATCCTTCCTTCCCACACCCCACCCACCCCTTGTGCTACTAGCAGAAATGGGCAAAAGTTGAATTTTTAAGTTATTTGAATTCTTGTTTGTTTTGTTTTTTTTCGTCTTCTTGCCATAACGGGGAAGAGAAAAGCTAGTCACAACTTTTGTTTTTGTTGTTGCTTAATGGCATATCAATTTTTTTTAGTTATTTAATACCAAATCCATCC
Organism: Sepioteuthis lessoniana; assembly: GCA_963585895.1. Taxonomy (NCBI): domain Eukaryota; kingdom Metazoa; phylum Mollusca; class Cephalopoda; order Myopsida; family Loliginidae; genus Sepioteuthis; species Sepioteuthis lessoniana. The sequence goes on along the minus strand of OY757937.1, from coordinate 3,384,985 downwards.
TTCTAGAAGAAGAGCAGCAGTACTATTTAACGCATAGCTGGGAGAAAAAAGGGTTCATACCTTCGAAGGGGTGTAACATATTGACCCAGCCGTCAATCAGGGAACAGGTGCATGCGGTCGAAGATATCAGGGTATAGCCTTGACTGTCGACGGGTTGAATTCGGTGCAAATGTGACGCTCACGGGAAGCAGGTGGATGTCAAATAATGATATAACCCGGCGCGACAGAAGGTTCTGTTAGTTTGGAGTTTGGAGTCAGTTATTGCAGTACGAAACAGTGAGAACCAGACCCAGCAGAGAGCTGGGCCCTCATGGCCCCAATTGAGCAGCCCCACAGGATGAGAAAGAAGTAACCTTTCCGTGCCATTTCGAATAAAGTGTGAGAGGTATATTTTTCTAAAGAACGGTGTTTATTGTGCTGACTATGTTTCTGCAGCTTTCCTATTTTTAATTTTTCTAAGAACCGAGTCGAGTTCTTCTTTGGTGAAAGGGCCTAGTTTAATGTCTAATTGCTTACTGATAACTCTGGTGATCGGCTGGACGAGATCCCCCCCTCCAGAAGTGTGGAAGACTAGACAATTCGACGATATACTGCTCCGGCAATGCAAGGCAGTCTATAGTCAAAATAGGATAGAAAGATGGATGAAGGGATGCATCCTTCCTTTCCCTAAAAAAGGCGACCTCGGATTAGCCAAGAACTACCTAGGGATAACTCTTACATCCATAGCAGCCAAAACCTACAATGCCCTACTACGAAACCGCATAGAAATAGACAACATCCTTAGGAAAAACCAAAATGGCTTCCGGAGAAACAGATCCACAACCTCACAAATATTGACGATCCGTAGAATCCTTGAAGGCGTTCGTACAAAAAAACCTTCAGGCTATATTACTATTTGTCGACTTTACCAAGGCCTTTGATTCCATCCACAGAGGGAAGATGGAACAAATCCTACTAGCAAACGGCCTACCAAAAGAAACCGTAGCAGCAATAACAATTCTCAAGAAACACCAAAGTGAAAGTACGTTCACCAGATGGAGACACAGAATACTTCGACATTGTTGCAGGAGTACTACAAGGGGACACGCTAGCCCCGTACCTCTTTATCATCTGTCTAAACTACGTGCTTAGAACTTCGATCGACAAAATCAGAGAAAATGGTTTCGAGCTGACTAAGAAAAGAAGCAAAAGGTACCCCGCAAAAACAATCACAGACGCCGACTACGTTGATGACTTGGCGTTACTGGCGAATACACCTAATTAAGCAGAGACACTACTGCATAGTTTGGAACGAGCCGCAGCAGGCATTAGCCTCCATGTCAATGCACACAAAACTGAATATATGTGTTACAACCAAACGGGCAACATTGCCACACTAGACGGAGCCTCTCTAAAACTAGTAGACAAATTCACCTACCTAAGAAGTAGCGTCTCATCAACCGAAAACGACATCGACACACGACTGACGAAAGCATGGACGGCTATTGATAGGCCCTCGATCATATGGAAATCAGACCTGACCAATAAAATGAAACGCAGTTTCTTCCAGGCAGCGGTTGTATCGATACTGCTATATGAATGCACTACATGGACGCTAACTAAACGGCTGGAGAAGAAACTAGACGGCAATTACACAAGAATGTTGAGAGCAATACTGAACAAGTCCTGGCGACAATACTCCACGAGACACCAACTACACGGCCACTTGCCTCCCATCACGAAAACTATACAAGTTAGACGAACCAGACACGCAGGACAATGCTGGAGAAGCAAGGACGAGCTCATAAGTGATGTACTCCTATGGACCCCCACATATGGCCAAACAAAAGCAGGACGACCAGCTCGAACTTACATACAGCAGCTATGTGAGGACACAGGATGTAACCCTGAAGACCTGCCAGAGGGGATGAATGATAGGGAAAAGTGGCGAGAGAGGGTCAGGGATATCTGTGCTGGCTGGCGGCACGACATGATGATGATGATGTTTCTGCATGTATGTGAGTATGTTACAGGGGTATTCGTCCGAAAGTGAACAGTAATTGGACGACTGAAGTTCGAACTCGCTTTCTGCGATTCCTCAGTCCAGCGGTTTAACTATTACACCACGAGACATTCCTTCTCCAACATTCGTTGAATTAAGCATAAACCTACTTCAGTGTTTATTTCATACATTTATTATAATGCTTTTTATTCGACCGACAAGTCGGTTTCCATCGTTGTTGTTTTTCGGATCACCTCGTGTCTTTCTGTGTTTCTCCGTCTGTTCATTACAGTAACCCCCAACTGTTTTTAGTTCTTTGTTGTTGGCATCCCATGCAATGAGATCATCAACGAAGGCATGTCTTCATCTCCCGCTACGACCTAGCAGGGAATTAGTGACAGCAAAGATGGAACTATCAACCGCTCTCGTTGTTGTTTTCTCATAATCTGATGCTAAACTTATTCCTAACTTCCGAACTTTCTTGGGTCATGTGCTCAGGTGACTAATGAGAGCCGTGCTTTTATTTGATCTCGAGGTCACTGCCCATCATTCAAATCCAAAGAGCTTCTCGACATCACGTGATATTTCAACGAGTAGGACTTATTCAACTTCTTATCAATGATACATTTCACCCATCTATTCGGAAATAATTATCCCAAGGGTTTTAACGCTTAATAAAACAAATAGCTTCCTCCAAGATTTGAACTCGAGTTGACCATTTAATCGATAACCGTTACGCTAAACCCACCGACTTTGAAAGGAACTATAAAAGTATATTTTTTTACATTGTATATACCATAATTGGTATACCATGATTGTTAAACTGACTTCGATATAAAATCACCCAACAAAAGTTGGTATCCCATAAAACCAAACCAACCAACCATCTTTTTGTGGATATGCCTCTTTTTTATCACTTAGAGCACTCGGACTATTGATGTCATCTTCATTGTTACATTCACTACGTTTCGGCCGGTGCGTTCTTCAACCTTCTTCAAGTGTTTGATGTCGAACTCAGGAGCCCACACAGAACTTCAAATCGAACCGTTTATTAAATCCACTGTAGCAGATTGTTCTAATTCCGTTAACAATCTGCCCTTGTGGAGTAAATGTTTCAGTTCGAGGTTCGGCGTAGGTTCCCGAGTTCCACATAAAAGAACCGGAAGAAGGCTAAATGACGCATCGGTCGAAACGTTGTGAATATAAAAAGGAAGATGACTCTAAGTAATAAAAATCATTTGGCTTCATCTCAGAAATTTAAACAAAAAAAGGTCTTCTTTGTTATTTGATCTTTTTTATTTTTCATCAATTATTGTTCATAAAACAAAAGCTGAAATATTTTCTTTATGAATGAAAACATCAGGTAATAGACATTGAGTTTAATAATTAGCGGCTGTATGTTAGAAAATACCACTCGTTTATATGATAGTCATGTTGACTGGGACTGTTGAATACACCTACTGCGTTTCTGCAGAGGGGTGAGATCTCTCCCAACCATGAACGAGTGTCTGAGATATGACACTAAACAATTTGAGAGCTTTGGGGAATGCGGAGTACCCCTATCATTGCCATCACTTCCAGGTCTACTCTGGCCCGGAATGGTAACACCTGATAGGATCCTCTCCATGGATCAAATAGAACTGTTTGACATCTAAACTGAGAACAAACAAATGATATGCTAAATTGAATTGCTTGGAACAGAACCGTTTGTTAATTTAACCATGTTTAAACAAATGACTGATATTTAATTGAATTGTTTGTGACACATAGCAATACTTGAAACTATTTAACTTTGTTAACTCAGGCTAAATTGAATTGTTAGAAATAGAACTGTTTGGCTTTTAACTGTGTGAAAACAAAAATGACTGGTGTTCAATTGAACTGTCAAGGATATGCAGCAATACTGGGAACCATTAACTGTTTGGAAACGAATGAGTTACGTTATATAATTACGGAATGATTTTTTTAATATTAATCATTTTTCGTTAATTATATTTTATCATTCGGTTTGGTCGGGCTTTGAACTATTCGGCTTAGTGCTAGTGCAGGTCCAGCACACATTGAGTACAGTTCACGCTCGCGTGCATAGGACATGACAATCACAAATGTCATGATAAAAACCCTAGATAGGAAATGTGACTGGGGCGTGAATGACGTCATGCCCGGAAGCGATGAGCGGAGATTTTTGTTGATTTCGAAAAAGGGGTTAGTTGAGATTTTACTCTGGGCCGGGCCGGGCCAGCTGGTAGGGTGACTGTGGGCGATATTGGAACAGTCAGAATAGTAAAAATTGGGTCTCTCTCTCTCTCTCTCTCTCTCTCTCTCTCTCTCTCTCTCTCTCTCTCTCTCTCTCTCTCTCTCTCTCTTCGTGTCGAAAAATTAAAAGTCAAGCAGTAAATAAACGTTTCGTACCTGAACAACAAGTGTCGTCAGTGTTTCGTATTCCGCAAGCATATGTATATTTTACAGTTATGCTTAACAGAATATTAGTGATACATAGGAATACTTGTAACCACTTCACTGTGTTCTAACGAATGTTTTACATTGAATTGAATTATTTGTGTCAGATTGCAATTGTTGGAACCATTTAACAGTGAAGAAACAACAACAATACTAGAGTACAAACAAATTACTTCTAACTCATTTTAAAATGAAATTCCCGACAAACTATTCCCATACAAATCCCGTATACCAATTTGAATATGTATAAACAAATGATTAATTGTAAATAGAATTATTTGTGTTTGATAGAAATACTTGAAACCATTTAACTGTGATCTTAGAAATGACCTCAGGTTCGTTTGAAAATCTTATCAACAAAATGTATCAACAAATCATATATATTTAATATATGTATAAAGAGAATGTGGCATTAAATAACCAACAATGGTTGATATGCCATAAAAACCAATCAAATGAAATCATATATATTTAATATATATGTATGAAGAGAATGTGGCAATAAATAACCTACAATGGTTGATATGCCATAAAACCCAATCAAATGAAATCATATATATTTAATATATATGTATAAAGAGAATGTGGCATTAAATAACCTACAATGGTTGATATGGGTATTTACCAACCCCTCCACTCGGGCAAGATATGACACAAGAGCAATTTTTAAGCGGAGTTTCACAGGTTCGAATTCAGAGTTTTCCTTCTCCTAGACTAGTTGCCTCACCAAGGCTGAAGAACTTAGTCTGCCCTAATATTTACCCATAGCTGGAGGGAGAATAATTGGATTCATGCCTTTCCCAAGGGTATAAGTGCTATGTGAAATGCAATCAGTCTCGTCCAGGATTTGAACTCGTGTCACCGTGTCCATTTCCTATGACGACAACTATTACACCACGGGCACCTACAATGGTTGATATGCCATAAAACTCAACCTGAACAACCCAATCGTCTATATGAGTAAAAGTTTGTTTGGTTTCTTTCTTTAATAGTATATCAACCTTCGTGAGTCATTGAATGCTTAAGCCATTCTTCCAGAAGAACAATGGAGGGGGATAAGAGGGTTCATGCCTTTCCCTAGGCGTATTAGTCCGGAAGTGAACGTAATAGCATGACTGGGTTTCGAACTCGATTTCTGTGATGTCACAGTCCAACATGTTAACTAATACGCCGCGGTTACTTCCCCTTGAAGAAAAGGTTTTGTCAAAATAATACTAGAAACGCCTCATTAATCTAATAGTGTGAATGATATTTGATTTATTCTTTAATATATGGACTCTAGAATCGTTTATGTATGTTGGTCTATTCAAAAGATGAAATTTAATCCAATAAAAGCATAAAGTATTATTTAATCAACAAACAAGAATGTTGTGATGATGTGGTGAAAACCTATCACCTTAATCGAATTCAGAATATCATGTTTTCCTTAATCTACAACACGGTGTATCTACTCGCATTATTTGATGAACATTTACAGTCGAATTGATTTTATAAGTACGAATTAATTAAAATAAGATGCACACATACAAACACGGTTAGTACTGCTCATAAATATTTAAACGTATACACAATTTTGAAAGTTAAAAAAAGAAATCTTATAAAGAGAAAGCATGTTGAGGCAACAAAGCTTAGATTTAGTTAGAATCCTAAATTTCTTGAAAATGTTTTAATGGCATTAAATTGCTAAATGAAAGGTAAAGTTGATATTTTTTTATACTTCTAAAATCCTGATGTCTATAAGAACGGCTGAAGTCCGGCCTTATTAACTTTTTTCTTTGCTTCGCGATCATGGAGGCGGCTTGGCTCTTTCAGAGTCATGCCGGGATTACTGTCGGAGCCGATATGATGCAGAAATAACCCGAAATCGGCAATGAAGACAGCGCATCACTGAAGACCTCCCTGATGCATCTAAGATGTATGATTGAAATGATCAGAATTGATTCAAGAATATGAAAAGGCAAGCGTATACACGTTTGTTACTTATGATAATACTCTTAACAAAACCAATGAAATTAGCACATTTGGAAGATATTCTCAATCAGTGATCGTAAAACTGCAGTTTTGTCGGGTCCTGCTTCCAGGATTTGTTCAATACGGCAAGCAGCATCTTTGAGTAGTTCACATCAAGCCTTTTCTCCATACGTTTACATCGAAGTGGTGCATCTATACAGTAGTACTGATATAGACACAGCTTAAAAGAAATCCAATTTATCTTATCACCGAGGTCAGATTTCTATGTGATCGACAACCTTTCAATAGCAGCCCACCCCATCCCCATGCGTATTTTGACAGCGTTTTCAGTAGATGAGATGTTGCTGCTAAGGTTTGTACAGTAGTCTACTTATTTCAAAGGCCTGCCTCTTAAAGTGGAGATAGCTCCTTTTTCTTAAAAACACTTGAACTCTTTTATTTACGTATACGTTGAGGCTAATGACTCCTGCCGCTTGCTTTAGGCTGTTCAGCAAGGATTCGGCTCGGGCAGGTATATTTTTCCAGAAGTGCTAGACCATCTGCGTAGTCTGCATCAGTAATAGATTCTGCGGGATATCGTCTGACAATCAAAACGGATATTATTATGCATTATTTATTGCCAAACTCCACAGCACTGAATCTCCCCAGTCAAAATTATAACCGATCAATAGTCAAAAATAAATTCGTATGAATATTACTTATATTCTCAGCCCACCCTCGTTGCACACTGCTAATTTATAAAAGGTTGCGGGTGGTTAACTTGAAGTCGGATTTTCTTACCGCCGTACAGCAATAGGATGAGTCGTACATTGCTTCACTCGGCCAAATAGCCTCTTGCGAAGATCTCGTCCTTCTAACACAGGTGGTCTTTTTTATAATATCGTATAAAGGGAACAGAATTAGTATCTGTAGGTGCGGATGTTTCAATTAATACAGGAAACAAAGAAAATGTCTTATTTGCCAAGAAAAGATATTTTATTGAATGTTTTGGCGGAAGAGGGTTAATACTAAAGTTTTAACCATTCCAGTCGGCTGAGGCTGTAAAATATACCGGCTGCGTCTCTGCAAAGAGGTAAGACTCCTCAACGAGTGTCCAAGATATTACACTAAACAATGTGGTACCGAGGTTCTAGCCCTGAAGTTTGGGGGAATGCGGAGTACTCCTTCATTGCCATCGTTCCCAGGTCCGGGTCTTTGGCTCAGTCAGCCAGAGCTGTAGAATACACTGACTGCATCTCTGCAGAGGGGTAAGATCCCCTCCAACTAGGGTTCTTTTTATGACACTAAACAATCTGATGGTGAAGCTCCAGTAATACAGGAACTTTGGCGAATGCAGAGCACTCCTTTATTGCCATTGCTATCAGGCCCACTCTAGCCCGGAGTGGTAGCACCTGATAGGGTCCTATCTATGGGTCAAATAGAACTAAATGATGTAATTACGCTAAACTGAATTGTTTGGAATTAACTGCTTTGACATTTAACTATGTGTAAACAAACAACAGTACTTAAGCTAAATTGAATTGTTTGAAATAGAACTGTTTATAAGTATAAAAATGGATTTGGCATGAAATAACCTACAATGGTTGATATGCCATAAAAACAAATCAAATCAAATCTTGAAGGTTGTTTAATTCCAGTTCCGTTGGTACATATATGCATTATATCTACATGATTTGTTAACGAATAGTTTGCAGAGAACAATTTTTAAACGATCCAGAGATTATCTGTTTGTACACGGTTAAATGGTTTCAAATATTCATATTTAACACTAAAAGTTTTATTTGCACGCAGTTAAAATGATATTGGTACACCACAGACGTAGAGTCAATGGTGACTGTTATTTACTCAGTAATGCAATGATCTCATAGCCGAGAAATTAAGTTATAAAGTACTACTGGTTCTATGTCTATTGTATCACATACACACACACACACACACACACACACATATATATATATATATATATATATATATATACAAGGAAGTAAGTAAAGTTGGCGACCATAGTCGAGGGTGACCCGAAGGCTCCCTTTTCAATAGGTACTACACCGAGGTGTAAGGGAGAGCGCTACCCTTGATCCTTACCTTATAACGCTGGGTGTTAAGTAAGGCGGCATCAAGTACCATTTTTGAGTCTTTGGTTTGACTTGATCTTGGATCGAACTCCGGTCTCCCGGACCATAGGCGAACACTCTACTCTTTAGGCCAATGGCCCTGTCTCTCTCTCTCTCTCTCTCTCTCTCTCTCTCTCTATATATATATATATATATATATATATATATATATATATATATATATATATATATATATATATATATATATATTGCGTTAATATCTTTAACCTAAAGGAGAAATTGTATATTACTGAAAAGAATGTCGATCTAATTTGATTAATTCTCTTAAATTTTCGTGGCCAGTAATTTAAAACCTAAGAATAGATAGACCCACAAAGCAATTTAATATTTAGAAATAATTTAAAGATATTCTAGGATTAGCAGCTGTTTTTTTATTATCATGATATAGAACTAATGTTATAATATGCCAAATGATTTGTCTTGTATTTGACGCACTATATATGTCTCAGTCGCTCTTCGTTCATGAAGTTTCAACCGTGTACCCTCCGGCTACTTCAGATGTATTCATTGTGGAAGCATCGGTTTCAATCGTCTATTGTGAATAAAATTTCGTAAGATTTTTTTTTTCTCATGAGTAATAATATTCTCATGTTCAAACTTTCAAATCAAATTTCCCTGCTCTGTATTGAACAATTTGGGCGTCTATGGAGGACTGACAAACAAACTTTTCTCAATTATCAATGCCTATGTAATAGTACAATAACTATAATTACTTAATAATCTAGGGCTATTGATTTCTTTGCGCAGCGTTGAACTAAATAAATATGCGACCAAGAAGATCTGGTTGTATATATACAAGGGCGAATCAAAAATTTTGCAATATTTCTGTAGGTGATCGTGAGTTGACCGTCCTACACGCGATATTCAAACTATATCTGGTAGTATCGAGGAAGTTGGTGCGCAGACACGTTTTGAATTGTTTCACTCCGTGTGTGATCTGATAACCGTACAGATGGACGTGCACCGTAGTTTTATTCGGCAATTTATCCTTAATAAGTTCGAACTAGGCTACAACGCAGAAGAAGCAGCCAAAACGATTTGTTGTGACAAAATTGAAGCCACCGTTGATGACAATACGTTTTGCTCGGATTGCAAGGACCTCAACAATCTTGCCAGATCTTTTAGACCTAAAGCCGTGGATTACGAAGCCGAGCTCTAAACCAGAGGGGAATCTAGAAAAATAGCATATGGAGAGTTTCAGGCGAACTTGGCATCTTAAAATCCAATGTTGTTCGTCGCTTTCACGAACTCTGCCAACGAATCCGGGGCTACCGAATTATGCCTCATGTGACCAAAATATTGCAAAACTTTTGACTCACCTATGTATCTGTATTTTTTTTATTCTTTCTTGTTCAATTGTCAACTTTGCTGCTTGACTGTCACATTCAACAAACCGCGAGTACAGATTTTGTGCTGAATATTTGATTATTAAACTTGTCTTCCGTCTTTTCACGTATTCCTATTTTATTTGCTGTTTTTTATAAGAGATTTAAATTTTTTTTCCTTTCGTTCATAATTGAAATCATAATCATGAACAATATTCTATGAATATCAAGCACTATACATAAAAGGGGGGTGTCCTCGTGGTGTAATGGTTAAAGCGATGGAATGCGGAATCGTAGTACGCGAGTTCGTACTCCAGTCGCGCTATTACGTTCACTTTCGGGCAAATACCCTTGGGAAAGGTATGAACCCCCTTATCCTCCCAGCTATGGGTTAAATACTGCCACTTCTGTTCTTCTACGAGAATGGCTTTGGCATTAAATAACCTGCAAAGGTTGATATGCCAACCAACTATGTATAAAATATCAAAACGAACTAACAGAACAAACAGATAGATAGATAGATAGATAATGAACGGAAACTGATAGATAGATAGATATGAACCGACTGAGATAGATAGATAGATAGATAGATAAAGAATGGAAACACATAGATAGATAGATTGATGGATACTAACACCTCCGCACGAGCAAATTGTGGCATAAGGTCATTTTTGAGCGGAGTTTAACAGGTTTGAATTCAAAGTTTTCCTTCTCCTAGACCAGATACCATACCCACTACAGAAGGATTCTGTATGCTGTTTTGAATAAATCAAGGAAGCAACAACTTAGTAAATAGAAGTTGTACGACTGCTTACATCCTATCTCACAAAATATCCAATTAAAAAGAGCAAGACATCCAGGTCACTGCTGGAGAAGTGTTGTGGGAACCTTACCTATCTCACCATAATGGACTCTTCTCGCCGTTATTAGTCCTGAGAGATTTCGCAGCTACAGGGTAGATCAATATCTGTGTTATCCAGACAGTACGAGACTTCTTAACTTTTCTATGAAACTATCTTTCTTGTGTAATATAATCTGTTATCTAATATCCGTGTTTGCGTTTTCGTTAGTGACCCTTTCCGGGGCCACAACAAGAAGTAAAGACAAACTCGTAAGAGAGATTCTCCAATGAACTCTGAAATATGGCCGCACCAGTGTTGGCCGATCGGCCAAGGCTTACATTGATCAGCTCTGTGCAGTCACTGTATACTGTCTTGAAGACTTACCAAGGGTGATAACTGATAGCGATGGGTGAGAAGAGAAAACTAAAGGGATCAGTGCAGTCGGCACGCTTTGATGATGATGATCTCACTAAATAACTACTTGAAATTCTTTGTATAAAAATTGAGATTTGTATGCCAATGTTGCGTGGTTGGGAGAGGGTGTATCTTTTTATTGTTCTAGTTTTTTTGTTTTCGTGGGACTCTAACTTGGTTGTTCGGAAGGGGACTGATTGAAATTTAAAGTACCGAGCGATATTATCAGGATACGTTACCATTCGCTGATGGAACAATCCACGTCTATCCCACGGAAAGGCTGCTTGACTCATCTGGGATGAGGATGATCGTCTGTGTATACCTTTTCCAGTTCAAAATGGGAGTAATTCAGTTCAAAATGTGAATAGTTCATTTCAAAATGGAAATAGTTCAGTTCAAAATGGGAATAGTTCAGTTCAAAATGGAAGAATTATTATAAGTATAAATATAAAAAATATTTTATAAATTATTTTAGCAATAAAATTATTAACATTTTATAATATAAAAAAAAATCTTCGAGTCATTTATTAGAACACAACATCTTCTAATGCTACAGCTGCAGGAATTTTAGATTGAATTCCAGCTATGAAACAATTGCATACTTCTGGTGTAACCCTTCTCAATTCTTCCTCAATTAATGAAGTCAAAGCTCTTGCCCTTTTTTCAGTAACTGACAAGCCATCTCTTCTCTCCATTGCAAGAATACTCACAATTTTAACAGCCAATTCCTGCTTGACGTAAGCTTTGATTAAAGACCATACTTGTTCAATCGAATTAAACATTGGACAGTATGGTCACAACCTAAGCACTTCACATCCTAGAAATTCTTCTTCACTAAAAGCTTCTTCAATGTTTGAGTGACATGGGGCATTGTCAACAAACATCACAACTGGACCCCCATATTGTCTCTTTGCAGCTTTTTTATATTTATACTTATAATAATTTTTCCATTTTGAACTGAACTATTCCCATTTTGAACTGAACTCTTCCCATTTTGAACTGAACTATTCCCATTTTGAACTGAACTATTCCCATTTTGAACTGGAAGAGGTATAGAAGGAATGGCAGAATCGGAAGCCATAAGTTTCTTCTTTTACAATATCTTCTTCCACACAATCTTTCCATACCACCGAGTCTGAAATCATTTTGATTTCAAATATCTCTTTCTGGCTGACTCTCTTTGTCTTACCCGATTCAACTCTCTCTCTCTCTATATATATATATATATATATATATATATATATATATATATCATTGGGGATACCGGAGGTTGGGCTTTTGGGTTCAGCCCGAAGAGCTATTCTATCAAGTCTAATAATTTCGAATCAATTGGATTGGGTTGGTTGTTTGGATTTTAGGGCATATCAACCTTTGTAGGTTATTTAACGCCAAATATACTTTTATATAAATGAACACTTCTATTTCAAACAATTCAGTTTAGCAGGAGTACACAGTTTAATTGTCAAAAACATTTCTATTTCAAGCTATTCAATTTAGTCAAACTGTTCTTATTCAAACAATTCAGTTTAGTATACATATATTTTTTTACTCACTGTTAAATGTCAAAACATTTCTATTTCAGACAATTCAGTTTCGCCTACGTACAGTTTAATGTCAAAAACACTTCTATTTCAGACAATTCAGTTTAGCATAAGTACGCATTTTAGTTCTATTGGACGCAACGTCCTCACTTGAAACATCATAAATAATAATTCTAATTCACCAACATTCATGAAATTATTTTAGTTTCCTGTTTTAAAATGATAATTTGGATCAATTTTGTTGACAGTCTTTCACGAAGAAAAACAAGACTCGTTATTTCGCTCCCCAGAAAATCCTCACTCCCCTTTCCAGAAAAAAAAAATGAAATCCTTCTAATCACCGGATTTAGAAGAATAGATTTCTGCTTGAGATAATAAGGATAATCTCTCAAAATAATGAATGTGTTTGACTCCACGTTTTTCAAGAATTATATTTTTGTTTCAACTTAACGGATAAATTTTTGACATCATTTCTTTTTCTATTTTTATAATACTATAAGAGGGAAACCTAATAATACAACTCTGGACCCAAAAGACTTGAGCTCCATCTAAGTTCTGTGAGTGCAAGAAAAAAATATATTATATTTACCCAACCCCTCCGCTAGGATATGACATGAGGTCAATTTTTTAAGCGGTATTTCACCGGTTTGAATTCAAAGTTTTCCTTCTCCTAGACTAGTTGTCTCACCAAGGCTGAAGAACCTAGTCTGCCCTACTATTTACCCATAGCTTGAGGGAGAACAATTGTATTCATACCTTTCCCAAGGGTATTAGTGCTATGTGAAATTCAATCAGTCTCGTCCAGGATTTGAATTCGTGTCGCCGTGTCCATTTTCTATGACGTTAACCATTACACCACGGGCACCTCCTTCAAAAAGAAAAATATATATATGCACGTGTGTGTGTGTGTGTGTGTGTGTGAAGAATAGAGTTTTGATGAATTATAATTTGAAAATATGTGGTTTCATGTTAACATTCTGGTTATATTCTAAATTATCCATATACAAAACAACGTTAAAAATATGAAACAAAATTTGTTTTTTGTTTTTCTTGTTTTTGCTATCTTTTGGGTTTTGTTTTTTATTTTTGTTTTTATTTTTTTTTTTTTTTTACTTTTTTTCCCCTTATTTTTAGCCGTAAACCGATTTGAAAAAATATTTGACAAAATCTTTATAATTTTATACATTCTGAAATACGTGAAATAAATTGAATAAAACAGATATATATATATATATATATATATATATATATATATATATATATATATATATATGCAAATGTTTCGTATTTAGCTAAACTGATTCACAATATTAAAATATTGAAAAATATGTTCATCAAAATATACAAAATGATAAAAGATATATTTTTGCGTAGTTTCTTTTGTTTAATGGCATATCAACCTTTATAGATTATTTAATGCCAAACATAAACTTCTAGAAGGACAGTAGGGGTACTATTCAACCCATAGAAGGGAGAACTTGGGGGTTCAAATCTTTCAATGGGGCATTTGTCCGAGAGTGAACAGAATGGGGCGATTAGAGGTAGAACTCGCTTACTACGATTTCACCGTCTATCGTTTTAACCATTACACTACAAGCATACGCAAGAAACAATTTTGGTAAAAACAATTGTTTTTTCAACAGCGTTACTACTTTTTTCTTTCTTTGATAAACAAGACACTTATGTCTTATATATATATATATATATATATATATATATATATATATAACTTTTGATTGACCCTATTGTATGGGTATTGTGTTCGCCAATGGCCGGGGAGACCGTGGTTTAATCCCAGGTCATACGAAAGACTCAAAAAATTGGTAATTGATGCCTCCTTACTTAATACTCTGCATTATAAGGCACTTAACCAGGGTAAAGCGGAGCAATTCAGGGAAAAGAGTAACGCCCTCCCATACACCTAAGTGAAGTAGCCATTGAAAAGGGAGCCTACGGGTCACCTTCGATCACGACTTTATATGTAAATATATGAGCGCTATAGCTGAATATTTAGCACAATACCACTTCTTATGAGTATAATTTAGATTTTGTCTTAATTTCAGTGCAGATGAGGTCCATACAAGGCCGAGAAGTGGGCTAAAAATCTAAAATCTGAGTGAAGTTTCGAACTGTTTTTTTAACTATATATATATATATATATATATATATAATCATCATCATGTCGTGCCGCAGGCACAGATATCCCTAACCCTCTCTCGCCACTTCTCCCTATCGTTCATCGCCTCTGGTAGGTCTTCAGGGCTACATCCCGTATCTTCACATAGCTGCTGAACGTATGTTCGAGCTGGTCATCCTGCTTTTGCCCGGCCATATGTGGGGGTCCATAGGAGTACATCACTAATTAGCTCGTCCCTGCTTCTCCAGCAGTGACCTGCATGACTGGTTCGTCTAACTTGGATAGTTTTCGTGATGGGAGGCAGGTGGCCGTATAGTTGGTGCTTTGTGGGGTGTTGCCGCCAGGACTTGTTCAATATTGCTCGCAACATTCTTGTGTAATTACCGTATAGCTTCTTCTCCAGCCGTTTTCTTAGCGTCCAAGTAGTGCATCCATACAGCAGTATCGATACGACCGCTGCCTGGAAGAAACTGCGTTTCATTTTATCGGTCAGGTCTGATTTCCATATGATCGATAGCCTATCGATAGCGGTCCATGCCTTCGTTAGCCGACTGTCGATGTCCTTTTCGGTTGATGAGACGCTGTTTCCTAGGTAGGTGAATTTGATGGAAGAAAATAATGGATAGTAATCCGACAGTTTGTGAAGAAAAATTGACAAAAGTAATCCAAATTGAAAGGTGAGATTTATTGAGAAACAAAGTCGACACTATTGCGTTTCGGTTCTGCTGAAACATCATCAGGGCTATGAGGGGTTATATTAGTGTTGTTAAGTATAGATGGATGTATAAAAAGTGTAAAAATATATAAAAATTTGGAAAAGTTGTATAACAAGAAAAGTTGGCTGTTTACGACAAGAAAAATTGGCCGTTTGATCAATGAATCAGCGTTCGTTTCTTTAAAATACGTCACCTGACATTAGAAACATTGTGCAAAATCCACGTTTCGTTAGTTCATCGAGAGATTTCGAATCATTCCTCGTTTTCGAAGAAATATATATATATATATATATATATATATCTGTGTGTGTGTGTGTGTGTTTGTGTGTAAGATTCCCTGTTCCTGTTCACATCAGAAAATTGCTTCATACTTTCAATCAAACCTTGCACCGAGAGAATTCGGAGACGGCTAATGTAATGACAAACCTCAGGGGCATCTTGGTCTCCAAGCAATAAACTCAATATTTCAAAACAGGTTGTGCCTGAGAGAAAAAAAGCCTTAACTCTGTGGCCGGCGGATCAAATTTAACCCCCACTCCAGGCGTTTGGTTTGGTTTGGTTTGGTTTGGTTTCTTTGTTTAATGGCATATCAACCATTGTTGGTTATTTAATGCTAAAGCCATTCTCCTACAAGAACAGTAGTGGTACTACTTAACCCATAGCTGGGAGGATTAGGGGGTTCATACCTTTCCCAAGGGTATTTGCCCGAAAGTGAACGTAATAGCGCGACTGGAGTACGAACTCGCGTACTACGATTCCGAAGGCCATCGCTTAAACCATTACACCACAAGGACACCCCTGACACTAGGTGTGTTCTGGAATACCAATATAAGCTATCAATAATATACAGAACTCAAACAAACTCAAACCATAGGAGCCTGGGTCAGCCACACATCGCTTAAATAATAAAGATTCGAAAGCTAAACAGTAAGGGTCATTCAGATTTAATTACATTCTCCATTACCCACTGTAGATAATTAATTATCCTACATTGTAGTTAACATTATTATCCATGAAGATAATATGGTTGCATGACTAAATCCAAAGCTTGGTAATCTAAAAGCAGAGCAGAGTGAAGAACGTGAAAGTTGAAGTTCCATTGGGCTAGACACATCGCAAGGTTCACAGATAAGAGATGGCCTCGTGTTGTTGTCATGTGGTATCCGAAAGACTGGAAACGACTTCTTGGAAGACCTCAACTACAACGGAAAGATGGAAAGTGCCTCTTGATTCAGGCCAACTCGGTAAAGAAAGATAATGTTAAGAAAAAATCTACATAAAGAGGCGCTTGTGGAGTAATGGTTATTCTTGCAGGAAATAGACACGGCGACATGACTTCAAAACCTTGACAAGACTGTTTCCATTACAGATAGCCCTAATACATTTGGGAAACTTATGCATCCAACAAGTCTCCCACCTGATATCAGTAAATAGTAGGGAAGACTAGGCTCTTTAAATTTCGAATGACAAACATCTAGAAGGAAAATTCTTAATTCAAACCTGCGAAACATCTCCTTAAAAAATTGACCTTTTTTAATATCTTGCTTGTGGTCGAGGGGTTCGGTAAACACTTACTGAACGCAATTGTCCTCAATCTTTTTTTTTTTTTTTTATTGAAGTATTTATAAGAATCTCCCTTGTTCACACGTAATTTTCTTTCGTGCACACTAAAGAAAAGTAAATATCTTACAAGATTTTATGAGGAAGAAAGTGAAATTCTACCGATGGAGCAGGGTAGATTTTGAAAATATACGAATTCCTGACATTCTGATCCTGACGTGGAATATTCGAGAAGAAAAAAAATACGTCAAAATTAAAATGAATGATTTGGCATTCTGTGTAATGTACCATATACATTCGCAAATCGCACTTGTTTGAGGCTTTGTTGGTGCGCGTCTTTATGTCACTATGCGTGAAAAAAAAACGCAAAGGGATTCCGGAAAATATATTTCGGTTAACAAACCAAAAAATCATTGCAACTATTGCGACTTATTCTAAAGAATAATGTCAGTCAACATGAAAATATAAATCCTATGCAGCTATTTCTCTTTATAATCAAATATTGTTTTATAAAAAAGTCATTTCAATAGAATAAAATATAATATTCACTATCACTGAAGTTACAAGTTCTTTTATCTCACAAATATTCTATCAATATATATATATATATATATATATATATATATATATATATATATATACGAAACCAGAAAAAAAGCAAATTTTAAACGCTCGTTTCAGTTTAATTTCGAGGATAATATATATATATATATATATAGAGAGAGAGAGAGAGAGAGAGACGTGTGCATGAATGCGTGTGTGTGTGTGTGTGTGTAGTAGTAGTAGTAGTAGTAGTAGTAGTAGCTTGATCCGAGATTTTCATAAAAACTCTGATGTAAGCAGGTGAGTAGATAAGTATATGTATATATATATATATATATATATATATATATATATATATATATACTCATCTGCATATATATATATATATATGTATATATATATATATGTATATATGTCTGTGTGTGTGTGCGTGTGTGTGTGTTGGGTCTGCTGATACCTATGATGAATGTTATCGGGTTTCGATCCCAGCTTGAACCGTCTCACGTGTCTAGCAACAGTGAATATATAACAAAAGTCTCTCTGTAGATGACAATATATATATATATATATATATATATATATATATATATATATATATAGTCACCCTTGATGTAATGATTATCAACCTTGGAATTTGACATGATGACTCGAGTTCAAATCGTTTACGAGGCTGCTTCCACTTTTACATAGTGTTAATATCCTTGGGAAAGGCATGAATCCAACTATTCTCCCTCCAGTTATATGCAAATAATAGAGTTCTTTTACCTTGGCTGGGTAACCGGTCAAGGAAAGGAATTCAAACCTGTTAAACACCGCTTAAAAATTGACCTTGTATCACATCCTGTAGGGACATTCAGAAATACATGAACACACGCATATATATAAATAGGTTCTTTATTGCTTAAAATTTTGTTACGTACACTTTCCACGAATAGTGCTAATATATATATATATATATATATATACACACAATAGTGCTTATATATATATATATATATATATATATATATATATATATATATATACAAATATATATATGCCTGTTGGCTGGGAATGTGCAATCTAACGACTACATGTGTGCAGAAGGTAATAACTCCCTAGGAGTATCCATCGGAAGGTAAGGGTCTAGCCCTAGAGAATTATAAATGGGGTGTTCCCCTTTATTGCTGTTAATTCCAGGTGTGCACTGAAATAGACTGACAGTAACATTTAGGGTCCCATTTATGCGTCAAAAATAACTGTTAAGGGCTTTGGTTGACTGGACACCATTTCACTGCTTGACAAGGAATTAATAATGCTTAATAGAATCATCAGTGTTCAATAGCAATAATTGAAACCATTTAACCCTGTGCAAACAAATAAGCTTTGCCTAGTTTAAGAAGAATTTTACAAATTATATATCATCATCATCATCATCATGTCATGCCGCAGGCACGGATATCCTTGACCCTCTCTTGCCACTTCTCCCTATACTTCATCGCCTCTGGCAGGTTTTCAGGGCCACATCCTGTATCCTCACATATCTGCTGAATGTATGTTCGAGTTGGTCGTCCTGCTTTTGCCCGGCCATATGTGGGGGTCCATAGGAGTATATCACTTGTGTGTGTGTGTGTGTGTGTACCCATGTGTATGTGCCTGTAACTGGTTATTTTATGCCCAATCTCTTTATAAAAGTAAAGTTGGCGACCGTAGTCAAGGGCGACCACAAGGGAGTAACTTTTCAATAGTTACAACACCAAGGTGTAGGGGAGGGCGCCACTCCTTTCCTTGGATAGCTCCACTTTACCCTTGATACGTAACTTATATTGCTGAGTGTTAAGCGAGGAGGTATCAAATACCATTTTTAAATCTTTGGTATGACGTGACATTGGATTGAACCCAGGTCTCCAGGTGAACATTCTACCCACTAGACCAATGCGCCGGTTAAAAATCTCTTCATATTCACATATAATATATATATATATATATATACATATACGTATATGTATATATATATATATATGTATATATATGTATATATAAATATGTATATATTTATATAAGTATATATGTATATACATATATATATGTATAGATATATGTATATATATATATATATATATATATGTATACTTATTTATTCATTTATTTAAGGCGAAATGCTGTTTATTCACAAATATATATGATATATATGTACATAAAATAAATGTGTATATATATAAATGCATCAACACACGCACACACACACACACACATATATATATATATATATATATATATATATATATATATATATATATATACAATTCTGTATCTGTTTAGTTTCACCTGTTTTTATCCCTTCAGCAGTGGCGATGAAGTGAGATTAATACTTTTAATCTTATTAGAAATGGTTTGGTGTTGTGAGAAAAGTGGCCAGTATGTAATAGGGCAGATTTCTCTTCTTATAACTGATGAGTTTGGACACAGCGGTCAAATCTAATTACCGGCCGGATGAAGGAAATAAGAACGTGCTTGGCAAGCAGTTTGGACAACTGACCATCCATTTTAGTCTCAACAATGCTGCTCTGTATTCTCGTCTCTCAGTTTTGTGTATTCGGAATACAAGGCCAGTCCTTTGAAATCACTTCCAACATTCTTGGCGTGTACATCTATATCTCTACACGTGTTTT
>OY757937.1:3347209-3362209 GCA_963585895.1 Sepioteuthis lessoniana | reverse complement strand
ACATAGTGACAGCCCAGTGACAAGTATGATAATTGGTGATAATGCAAACTGCAGGTGTAATGGTTATCGTCGAAGAAAATGGACATGGCGACACGAGTTCAAGTACTGGACCAGGCTAATTACATTTCACAAAGCACTAATACCCTTGGGAAAGGTATGAATCCAATTGTTCTCCCTCCAGCTATGGGTAAATAGTAGGACAGACCGATTTCTTCAGTCTTGCTGAGGCAACTTGTCTTTGAATTCAAACCTGTTAAACTCCGCTTAAAAATTGTGTCATATCCTGCCAGAGTGGAGGGTTTGAAAATATGGATAAAGCAAACTGCAGGTGTTATTTAAGCGTATGTTCTCTTCGACTTTTCCTATCATAGGATACCAACAAGTCAGCAAAAGGTTGATGGTGGGTATTCCTTCTCCAGTTTTGATTTTGGAGTTAACTTCTCCTCGAAAAATGGCCTTCATCATGGCTTTTTCAATAGACTGGAACCTCTTCTACCCAACAAACAGGATTCCCTTCTCGATCAACCAACAAAATCCAAAAGAAAGCAGACGTATTTGTATGGCCAGTTTGGCTGCGAAGTTTGCCAGAAGGAGGTTGATGTTGACAGTCAACCTTCTTAGTATCTCCACCTTCTGCATTTTCTGTTTTCCAAAGTACTTTCATATCTGGATGTGGCTACAATGCAGCAGCGGTTTAAAGAGTTGTTTGATAAACATTGACATATAGAAACGTTCATCCTCCCTTAAGCAGGTATTTAATCCGGCTAGGTGTCTTGCCACAATTCTCATCAGTTCAAATTGCTTGGTAGAGTAGATTAGTCACCGACAACCCAACCATGCAATGAATAGTACTGAATCCATGGCACAAATAGTATTCAACGAGTGATATATATATATATAGATAGATAGATAGATAGATAGATAGAATAAAAGAAGATACATATATGTGTGTATGTGTCACTTATATCCATTAATCTAGTGAAAGAAGATACATATATATATATATATATATTTGAGTCTTTGGTATGACTGTATATATATATATATATATATATATATCTTCTTTTTTTTATTTGGATATCTATCAATATGTGTATATATATATGTGTGTGTGTATATATATATATATATATATATAGTAAGTAAAGTTGGCGACCATAGTCGAGGGTGACCCGAAGGCTCCCTTTTCGATAGCTTACTACACCAAGGTGTAGGGGAGGGCGCTACTCCTTTCCCTGGATTGCTTCACTTTACCCTTGATCCGTACCTTATAATGCTGAGTGTCAAGCAAGGAGGCATCAAGTACCATTTTTTGAGTCTTTGGTATGACTCGACCTGGGATTGAACCCAGGTCTCCCGGGCCACTGGCGAACACTCTAACCGCGAGGCCAATGTATAAATATGTATATATACGCACACACATTTCATCATAAAACGTGTGAAACCACGTGCAATATATAGTCCTCATCAGCCACTGATCAGGGGTGATTCCACGATTTCCGTGCCAAAGACGGTACAGCCATTCCTGGCGCTACCAACAGCTTCTTTCCTTTTATCTTAATATCAATATCAATATATATATATATATATATATATAGTGACACACAAGAGAACTGGACACATAGATTTTTTTTAAAGATTTTCAATCAAATAATTTCTATTATTGCTATAAATATTCAGACTTCACTTGACTATATAAATACTCAAGATATACAATGTATAACAGAAAAGGGAAAGTACGCGCCAACACCTGAATCTCTTGTTAAATTCAGCATATAAGTAGCTTTTTGTTTGTGTAAACCATTTCGCCGAGTGTTTTTAAGTTCTTTTCATCGCGTTGCGAATTCTTTCAGATTCTCCGCCATTCGAATCAACCGACTTCCGGTTGACTAGCCAGTCAGCAAATCGCTCCTCTACATATTGAAAAGTAAAATGAATCTATCATTCAAATACTTATGGTTTTGTTGAAGAACTAAGAGAGGAAGACAAGATCCAACCGGAAGAAGAAAACTCGAAAGTATTGAAGAAATAATAATGATAAGAAAAATCTTGGAAATTTATCGTTATTTCCGGGCAAAAGAACTGTCGAGTGAAAGATTTTTCTGATCCATTCTGGATTATTATACTCGCAAATTCTTTAGATTTTCTGAGCATCATCGACATCTCAAATAAAAATATTTAGGTTTTGACCTTTATGGCCCGGAAAGTTATAACGAAAAGAAAAATATTCAGTCATAGAATGTCTGAAAATGTACAAAATATCCGACGAATTTATCATCCTCATCGCGAAATCCTTGGAAAAGTGGAATTAACAGCAGGAGAATAAATTTTTGTAAAGGGGAAAACCCCCAAAAGGCATTTTCCAGGGAACCGGACATGGGCATAATAATTAGAGTGTTCGCCAATGGCCTAGGAGACCTGGGTTCAATACCAGTTCGAGTCATACCAAAGACTCAAAAAATTGTACTTAATGCAAATTTGCTTAACACTCAGTATTATAAGGTAAGGATCAAGGGTAAAGTGGAGCAATCCAGGGGAAAGAGTAGCGCCCTCCCCTACACCTTGGTGTAGTAGCTATCGAAAATGAAGCCTACGGGTCACCCTTGACTAAAATAGCCAACTTTGCTTTTCCTTGCTTCCTATGATTTGTGATGACAATGATGCTACTTGGTTTTATACTTAGCAAATGCATAGAGGGCTACGAATTTACAAAATCACTGGAAAAGATAAAACACCTTGTGTATACGGATAATATCAAGATATTTACCAAAAAGGGGAAAGAACTAAAAAGACTTACATAAACTTTTAGAATATACAGCCGTGTTATGAGAATGGAATTCGGTATTGAAAGGTCTACCCTGCTGTTAATCAAAAGTAGTGAAAAATAAACAATAGAAGAAAAAAAAACGTCAAAATCAAAAAATCACCAGAATATTTGGAGAAAAAGAAAAATTATACGTACAAGGGAATATTCGAAGAAGATACGATCAAACAAAGAAAAGTAAATGTAGAAATAAGAAAATAATACGTGGTGCCTTCTGTAAGTCTCCAGACTTTTTTGTACAGGCATTTAAAATTGTCGTAGACTCTTGAAAAGTCAGTATGTTATTGCTATACATCGCACGAGATGACTTACCAGTTTTTATGATTTCAGCTTCAAATGAACAGCTACAGCATGAATTGGAATACACCCTACTAAAACCTGATTGTCACAGCTGGTGAATTTCAAAAATGCAATCTGACACTTTAGAAGAACGATATGCAATAAAATTCTGTTTTAAACTTGGAAAAAATGCCATGCGATGAAAGCTGGATCTACTGCTATGACCCAGAAGGCCAGACAGAGCAAATCCACCCACAAACTTTTAATGATCCCTTTTTTGGACAGCACTGACATGAACTACATGCACTGGGTTCCCTCTAGACATACAGTCAACAAGGAATACTGTGTTGAGGTTTTAAGGGAGTTCAGGAAGAGATTCCTTGGGAAGAGGCCAGCACTCTTCAAATCGGCTCAGTGGCATTTCCACCATGACAATGCACCAGTCTACAACTCCATCCTTGTCACAGACTATTTGACCAAGATAGCCATCAAGACAGTTCCTCACACTCCCTATAGTCGAGATCTTGCTCCCTGTGACTTTTGGTTATTCCTTAAGCTCAGAGACATAGGATATGAGACAATTGGAGATGAAATAGGCTGTGACGAAGGTCATTGACACGCTGACACAAGAGGACTTCCATGGGGCCTTCAAGAATTGGTGGAACGGTACAAGTGCATTGCCGCCGAAGGAGATTACTACGAAGGAAACTAAAGTTTCATGTGTGTACTATCCATAAAAGTTCCCACACGAAAAAAGTCTGGAAACTTATTTAATGATCCTCGTATCTCAGAAGAACGAGAAATCTTCTCAAAACTAAGCTCTGCAGCAGAAATCTCATCAACGGAATAAACACTTTTGTAGTTCCTAATGAAAGATACCCAGGACCATTCTTTAAATGTACTAGGGAGGAACACACACACAAATAGACCCCAGGACAAAGAAGTCGAATGTTATGCACTTGGCGTTACATCTGAGAGATGACCACAACTATATGTGACACGAAAAGAAGGAGGAACAGGACTTGCATGCACAGAGGATTGCGAAGATGCAAATACAAGAAGAAAAAAAAGCAAAGAAAACTACTTCCAGCAGACAAAACAACTGTATGTATACTTCAGGCGACAAAGCGTAGAGATTGCACTTTAGAAAACAAGGACTACAAAAGCGAAAACCGATTACACTAAGCAGAATAGAAAGTGTAGATTATGTGGAAACAAAGATGAAACGATTAATCCCATGAGAAATGAATGCAGAAAAAAGCACAAACGGAGTA
Organism: Sepioteuthis lessoniana; assembly: GCA_963585895.1. Taxonomy (NCBI): domain Eukaryota; kingdom Metazoa; phylum Mollusca; class Cephalopoda; order Myopsida; family Loliginidae; genus Sepioteuthis; species Sepioteuthis lessoniana. The sequence goes on along the minus strand of OY757937.1, from coordinate 3,357,832 downwards.
CAAGACGAAGCACGATTGGGTGGGAATGGTGATTCCTTGGGAATTGTGCAAACGATTAAAATTTGACCATAGCACCAAATGGTATATGCACAAACCAGAATCTGTCCAGGAAAATGAGACACATGAAATTCTCTGGTATTTTCAGATAAAAAGGGATTGTCTAAGACCGGCTAGATGACAAGACCTAGTGTTAATTTAAAAGAAAGAAGAATTTGTCATCTAGTTGATTTTGCCGTTCCAGCGGACCACAAAGTTAAAAGGAAAGAAAGTGAAAAGATCGACAAATAGTTAAACTTTGCCACGGAACTAAAAAAATATTTGTAACATGAGGGTGACGGTGATACCAGTCGTAGTTGGTGTACTTGGAACATTCCCAACGGGTTTGGAAAAAAGATACGTGAAACTGGAAATCGGAGGAAGAATCAAGATCATCCTGACAACAGCATTTTTGAGAACGGCCAGAATACTGAGAAGAGTCCTGGAGACTTGAGGAGTCTTACTGTCACTCAGACTCAAGTAAAAGATCACAAACTAATGATAGTGTTAAAAATTACATGGAGCAAAATAACAATTATAGACACAGAGTTAAAAAATAGTTATGGATCACGAAGATGACAGTAATACCGATTATAGTTGGAGTCCTCGGAACAATTCACAAAAAGGCAAGAAAGAGATTGAGGGAAATGGAAATCAAAAGTAGTAAAATAACAATAGAAACAAAAATTGTTTGTTGGTTGGTCGGTTAGTTTTGTGGCATATCAAACTTTGTAGGTTATTTGATGCCAAACCCATTTTTACACAAATAATCAGTTCAGTAATATTTCGAACAATTCAGTTTAGAATGAGTATACAGTTTAATTGTCAAAAACATTTCTACTTCAAGCTATTCAGTTTGGTTAAACAGTTCTAATTCAAACAATTCAGTTAAGTATAATTATTGTTTTTGTCCACACACAGTTAAATGTCAAAACCAGTGCTATTTCAAGAAATTCAGTAAAGCATCAGTATGCATTTTAGTTCGATTTGACCCGTTGATAGGACCCTGTCAGGGGCTAGCACTCCGAGCTACAGTGGACCTGGAAATTATGGCAATAAAGTGGTGCTCCACATCCCTCCAAAGCTCCAGCATTCGTGAAACCTAACCATGAGATTGTTTAGTATCATATCAGGACACTCGTTGGTGGGGAGTCTTACTCCTCTGCAGAGGTGCAGTTGGTGTATTCTACAGACTAAGCTGACTGGGCAAGTTTATAAAAAGAGAATTAAGAAGAGCTATATACTTTTGGATTAGACCTAATTTCTCCTTTCAATATTCCTTGTCTCGCATTTATTTTCTCTAAACCAGATGCAATTCTTTCTAATGTATTTAGTTGAAGGAAAATGAACTTTTTATCAAATATATATATATATATATATATATATATATATATATATATATATATATATATATATATATGAATTAATGTAAATGAATAAATAAAATAAAATGTTAGATAGAAAATTGTGAAAAAGCATATAATACATACGTACTACTCATAAAAAGTGTAACTGATTAATGGTTTCTAAATAGTTTTGAAATTTTAAAATATTTTAGATAAATTTTAGATTTTGTTTAGTTTAATATATCTATTACTGTATCATTATTATTAATTAAAGTTTAAATCTAATTCAATAAAAAAAATCTGTAATTTAGGTCAAAATGTAATTAAAAAATAAAAAATAATTTTTTTTTTAAAATAAATTTACTACATTTCTAACCGAAATTAAAATGTAAAACGGAAGTGGGCTTAATGAGGAGATAACTCTTCACCCCTCTTCTATCCCCTCCCACTTTTCTGTGTCTATTTTAGTTTTTTTATCTAAATGATCTGAAGAAGTCCTGTTAATTTTTTTCGTGTTTTTGGAAATTTCAAAAATGCGTAACAGGATGGAAATAAATTTATAATCCTATGTGACCGGTTTTGTTGTTTTCTTAAAGTATATATATATATATATCAACCCCTCCGCTCTAGCAGAATATGACATAAGGTCAATTTTTAAACGGAGTTTAACAGGTTTGAATTCAGAGTTTTCCTTCTTCTAGACTAGTTGCCTAACCGAGACTGAAAAATCAGTCTGTCCTACTATTTATCCATAGCCGGAGGAAGAATAATTGGATTCATACCTTTCTCAAGGGTATTAGTGCAATGTGAAATGCAATCGGTCTTGTCCAGTATTTGAACTCGTGTCGCCGTCTCCATTTCCTTCGACAATAACCATTACACCACGGGCACCTCCAAAAATATTTATAGGAACGTACTCAATCAATGAAGTAACAGCAACAACATTAGTGTATAAAGTATTGACGTTTTGTAATTTTCCATATGAATTAGGGTTCAAAACAACTAAAAACAAATAAATTGCGTCAATAAAAAGACGATATCTCAAGAAACAACAAAAAAGATTGTCTTGTCGTTACTTTCCTTTTTGTAAATATCTAAACTAAATAGGTTTTAAAAAAAGTAAAAAAGTAGATGAAATGAATGTGATTGACCACCTCACAAAAAAGTCGTCAGGTTTTAGATGAAAAGCTACAAAACCTGAATTTTTTTGATAATAATAATAATCTTAATATGAATTTTTAATCAATATGAAATATCTGGAAAATGTGTTTTCGTTATGATCAAGTGAAGCTAATTGGTATATTGATTTAGATATTATAATATATTGCACTCAATGGCCAAATGTGCGACCTGGATTGATGAGTAAAGACTAGAAATCAAGTGTAAAACATAATGAACTACTTGTATTTTTAATTAAACATTTCTATGTAATTATATTGGAAAACAGCAACAATAACAGCAATAACAATAATAATAATAATAGGAGGCGGAGAGGGAGGAGGAAGCATGTGAGGAAAGGGATAATATAAAGGAAGGTTAGGAAGAAGTGGGAGTAGAAAGAAGACGAGAAGGTGGAGGAGAAACAGATGGGAATGAAGAAGAAGAAGAAGAAGAAGAAGAAGAAGAAGAAGAAGAAGAAGAAGAAGAAGAAGAAGAAGAAGAAGAAGAAGAAGAATGGGAGAAAAAAACATGAGTAAAGAGAAATAAAAAGAGAAACAAAGGAAGAAGAAGAGTATGAAGAAAAAAAGAAACGATGTAAAAAAAATGGCGGAAGAGGATGTGGAGTGAAAACTAGAAAGTAGTTATAATAATAATAACCCGACAACAAAATAATGCCGGTCTTTTTTGCATGTATCAATCCAACCTCTTCGAAACGAGCAGAATGCGACACAACACTAGTTTTTAAGCGAAATTTTGACTTTTTCCTTCTCCTATAGTGGTTGTCTTGCTAAAACTAGAGAACCCAGTCTGTTCGATTATTTACCAATATCTAGTAGAGCGGAGAACATATACAACCCTAACCTTTCCCGAGAGCACTAACACAGAGGGAAATGAAAGCATCTTCGCCCTGGATTTGATCTTGGATCATCGAGTCCATTGCCTACAGCAAAAATCGGTACGTCATCACCAGCTCCAGGCAATGCGTGGGCGTAACATCCGGAGCATAAAAATGGGTGGGTGTAACCCGTGACCAATGAAAAACAAGCATTACGTGTTTGTAAACAATAGCCAAAGAAAAACAAGCACTTGTTGGGGGAAGAGGTGTGGCCATGTAGTTCGCGACAGAGTTTTAAGACTATATAAGATCTAGAATCTTAGCTGAAGTCAGTTCCCACAGGCTGTTCCGAATCCCGACATCTCTTTTATGTGTGAGAACTCTCTCCGACTTCTCTCCTGCTCCAAGCAAGCGTCACCGTTGAAGAATAAATATATAAGATTATATTTTTATATTTAAGTGTTTTTCGTTGTTTGCCAAGATTCAGTGGAAATATTATACATATGCATTTTCTCTTTTTCGCCGCAAACTCGTTGCATTTTAAGGGAACATGTCTGCTGTTTGTTAAAAATACAGTGTGAATTTTGAGTTTCAAGGCATAATGAACGCTACATAATTTCTTTTTAGTCAGTATGAACCGAAAAAAAAGTTGAATAAAGTCTAAGATTAAGTGCGTATTATAGACGAGAACTTATTTTCTAGAATTTTGTAGTCCAAAGCAAAGGGTGCGTGTTGTACATGAGAGCATGCTATTTATGATTTCACTTGCATGCTGCTCTGCTCTTAACGTATTTACGGTTGGTGAGCACTATTATAATGACACTGAAAAGAGTTCAATATATAAAGAGAGATACATATACAAAAAATTGATAACAAGATAATCTAAGAAGAATGGATTAGATCTTGTAAGTCAATTGGACAGAATTACTTTGTTATCAATTTTTCTCTAGATACGGTCGGATTACACATCATTATGTATTCCCCTTATGTCCTATTGACTAACAAGATATATATTTTGCGAACTTATGTTAAACTGAATTATCTGAAATAAAACTATTTTTACATTTAACTCTGTGTATTGCTCAGTCGACACGGGCTGTAGAATACACCGACTGCTTCTCTGCAGAGGGGCAAGACCCCACCGCAATGAATGTCCAGGATATATCACTAAACAATCTGATGGTGAAGTTCCAGTGATGCTGGATCTTTGGGGAATGCAAAGCACCTCTTCATTGCCATTGCTCCCGGAGTAACACCTTATAGGGTCCTATCTATGAGTCAAATAGAACTAAAATGCATACTTATGTTAAACTGAATTGTTTGAATTAGAATTTTTTGACTAAACTGTTTGAAACATAAATGTTTTTTTTACAATTAAAATGTGTACTTACATTTAAATTGCCTACTTATGCTAAACTGAATTTTTTTTAAATGGAACTGTTTTTGACATTGAAACTGTTCTTACGCTAAACTGAATTGTTTGATATAGAACTGTTTTGAAATTTAACTGTGTGTAAACAAAATCTATAATATTATAGATTGAATTGTTTGAATTAGAAGTATGACCAAACTGAATAGAGTAAAATGGAAATGTTTTTGACAATTACACTGTTTACTTATGCGAAACTGAATTGTATGAAATAAAACTGATTATTTGTATAAAAATGGATTTGGCATTAAATAACCTACAAGGTTGACATGTCATATAAGCCAAGCAACCAAATAACCAACCAACCAAGATATATACATATATATGTATCTTGAGAGAGAGAGAGAGACAGACAGACAGAGAGAGAGAGAAAGAGACAGTGAGAGAAAAAGTGGATTTAGAATTTCGTTGTAGACTAGCTTTTTAAAGAAATATGACAAGAAATTTTGATTGCGAACCTGGCAATTTGATTTCGAACCTTGTGTCTATTACAATGTTGATTTTGGGTATGTTGTTTGGTTTGGTTTAAGGGCATACCAACGATTATTGGTTATTTAATGTCAAATCCTCTTTATACGTATATATTAATGGTATATGGGTTGGTTTGGTTTTATGGCATATCAAGCATTATAGGTTATTTAATGCCAAATACTCTTTATACATATATATTAAATATATATGATTTGGTTTGGTTGGTTTTTATGGCATATCAACCATTGTAGGTTATTTAATGGCAAATCCTCTTTATACATATATATTAAATATATATGATTTGGTTTGGTTAGGTTTTATGGCATATCAACCATTGTAAGTTATTTAATGGCAAATCCTCTTTATACACACACACACACACACACACACACACATATATATATAGTACACATGATTTCTTAACACATTTTAAAACGAACCTGAGCTCGATTTTGGGCCCTCAGTTTAAATGTCAAAATGTTCTATTTTACACATAGATAGAAGCCTCTCCAGAGCAGAGTGGATCAGGGAGCAATGGCAATGAAGAGAGTACTCTGCATTTCCCAAAGCTCCAGCACTACTGGAGCCTTACTATTAGGTGGTTTAATGTCGTAATCAGGACACTCATTGGGGGAAGTCTTAATCCACTACAGAGTTGCAATCAATGTATTCTACAGGCCCCCCAGCCGACTGGGTTTTTGGTATATTTAGTAAGATTGGTCCGTTCTCCGGATGGAGACACAGACTACTTCGACATTGTAGCAGGTGTACTGCATGGAGACACATTAGCCCCATACCTCTCCATCATCTGTCTAGACTACGTGTTTAGAAAATCTATCGATAAAATCAAAGAAAACGGTTTCAAGCTAACAAAAAAAAAAGCAAAACGTACCCCGCAAAAACAATTACCGACACCGACAACGTCCATGATATAGCACTTCTGGCAAATGCTGCAACCCAAGCCGAAACCCTGCTACATAGTCTGGAATGAGCCTCTGCAAGCATTGGCCTGCATGTCAGTGTACACAAGACGGAATATATGTGCTTTAATCAAACAGGCGACATCTCCACACTAAACGGTAGCTCTCTGAAACAAGTTGACAAGTTTACCTACCTAGGGTGCAGTGTCTCATCAACCAAGACAGACATCGACACGCGACTAGCAAAGGCATGGACAGCTTACGATAGACTATCGGTCATATGGAAGTCAGACCAGATCGATAAAATGAAACGCAGTTTCTTCCAAGCAGTGGTCGTGTCGATACTGCTATATGGATGCACTACACGGACGCTAACTAAATGGATTGAAAAAAAAAAGCTTGACAACAACTACACATGAATGCTGCGAGCAATACTGAACAAGTCATGGAGACTGCACCGACAAAGCAGCAGTTGTACGGCCACCAACCACCCCTCACGAAAACTATAAAAAGTTGAGGAACCAGACATGCGGAACACTGCTGGAGAAGTAGGGACGAGCTCATAAGTAATGTACTCCTGTGGACTTCTTCACATGGACGTGCAGAGGCAGGACTACCATCTCGAACATACATACAGCAGCTCTGTGCCGATACGGGATGGAGCTCTGAGGACAAGCCGGAAGCAATGGATGATAAGGAGGGGTGGCGAGAGAGGGTCAGGGATATCCGTGCTGATAGAGTGACGTGATGATGATGATGAGTAAGATCGTATATATACATATATATATATATATATGAGTGTGTGTGTGTGTGTGTGTGTGTGGTACATGTCTACCTGTCTCTATTTCTGAGTTTATAGACCTATCTGTTTGTCTGCCGGTGTGTCTGTGTGTGCATGTGTGAATGCCAACCAGTTTATTTCCGTGTGTACGTTCCTCTGTGTGTGCGTGTATATGTGTGTGCGTGTGCGTGTGTGTGTGTGCGTGTGTGTGTGCGTGTGTGTATGTGTGTGTGTGTGTGTGCACGCGTGCATCTACTTAAATATTTCATTTACGTCACCGATTTTACAAAAAACCCCAAGATAATCACGCAGGATTTATTATTTACCAGTCGGTATTCGAATGACTAGTAACTCATTTTAGATTTCATTTAATAAGAAGAATTATTCCTAAATCGTAAAATAATTTCATGAAACTTAAAATTAGAACGTTCTAATTGAAAAACTAGAGGAAAATATAACGACAAAATCAAAAAGCAAATTGACACCTCAGTGAAACGTTTCTTTTAAACTGAATTCGCAATCATTCTTATTGTATTCAATAGGCGACAAGGGAATTGTTTCTGTATATCATAAAATTTAAAACATTATTCAGATGATAAAAAGCGTTTGTTAGTTTTGTCCATCATGATGAGAAATCTTATACAATTATATATATACTGCAAAAACTTTGACTTGAAAATATATATATATATATATATATATATATATATATTATAAAGATTTATTTCTAAGAGAAAAATCAAGCTGACCACATGCGGCACTTGATTTGGCCGGAGTGGAGAAGGGAGAAGTAATCCCAGACAGAGCGGCACCAAAAAGTGACTTCCTCCTTTTTGTCAATAACTGCTAATTGAATCCTCAGTGCGAATTCGGGGACGCGAACTAAAGGAACGAAAAGGAGATGGGTTTTGTCACTCGATTCATGAATGGAGCTCCCCAAGAAATAAAAGTAACATTAAATGAAAGTCGACTACTGAAGTTCTACCTAGAAAATTCATTTAAAAAAATATTCAACAGAAAGAAAATTCAACCGAGAATTCTATTGAAAAGAACCTAAGAGATGGCTCAAATTCAAAGAACTCTGAAACTTTTCGATAAAACAACAAAAGAAAAGAAAAATACTCAAATTCAAAGAACTTTGTTTCCCCGGACACTCTCTCAGATAAGTTTCCCGCAAATTGTACTAAAAATTTGCAACATTTTATCTTTTCTATCCCTTTCTTTCTCGTTTCTTTTGTATAAAATTCCCTTTTAAAAACTTTATTGTCTGTGTTATCTTTTCGTATCAGTATCTGAACCAGAAAGCTGCGGAACTTACAGTTTAAATTTACTGTTTGAATTACCTTTAATGGTACACTAAAGCCCCTTAAAATATTACCCAGTTAAATACTAAACTTGGCTTTAGTGTCACTCACATTCCCACAAATTTTATCCCTCCTTCTCAAAATCTTTTTAATATATATATATATATATATATATATAGGCAGCATTTCTTCGTTAATGCAAATTTCATTAAACATAATAGACATTTTATGTCTACATATTTTCTTCTGGATCCGTTCGAATTCCCGTATTACTTTTATCGTATTCGGGGGGAATTGATTTATGTATTGTCCATAATTGTATGTATCCCTAGTACTTTCTGTCCGACTTTGGGCCATCTATTACAAAAGTTATGTCACTTTTGTTTTAGCATATTACTACTGTGTAAGGGCGTCTTTGCCGTTGAAGATTATGGCGTTTGCTTTTAAATGTAATTCTATAATTAGTGCTAGTAGCTAAAGACATTTAAGTACATTAGCACTGGTTCGAAAATTAATTCTATTGAGTGTTGGTTGCAGGTTTCTAATATGTAGTGGTTCGAGAATCTGAAGTTTTTGTTTATTATTTTGATGTTCTAATATTGTTGTGTTGTCGGTGAGAATTTTTCGTAGTTGTGTTGTTGGGCATGAATGTTTTTTTTTTAAGCTGAGCTATTGAACTTGTGTCAGACAGGTGCATTGTAAGTGTCCTCGACAGGGTAGTTGAGATTAAACCAACATATATATTATTATTATCAGAGATACAATCTCCTAAAGGACATTTAAATTTATATATAACGTTGGTTTTTTGCAAAACCCCAATCGAGGGAGAGGAATTATTTCTAATGACTAAATTCGAGGTTTTAAACTTATTATAATAAATAATAAGTTTTATTTTTTTATTAGGATCAGTGGGGTGTATGTTTTTGTGAATCAATGTTTTCAATATTTTTTCATCGGATTTATAATTGTAGTGCATTTGGTTACGATAAAAAAAGTTTGATATATGTTTGTTGACTGGATGGAGTAGTAATATATATATACAAAGATGAGTCAAGGGTTTTGCAGTATATTGCTACGTGCTTGTTTGTGGCGCCGATATCACATGACCGAAGTCGTTCAGGCTGTGTAAGATACCCGCCGCTGTGACAAGTAGAATCGTGGTAAGTAGTGAGTTGAGGAGTTGTATATTGCTTCTCTTCGTGTGTAAAAGCCAAACAGATGAACGCGTACCGTAAACTAATTTGTGAATTTATGTTTTATAAGTTCGAACGGGGCCACAACGCCACAGAAGCAACCAAAAATATTTGCCGTGCGAAAGGTGTAGTTGATCATGCTACATTTACCACCACATGGTTGAAAAAATTTTCACTCAGATTTCAAGAACTTCGACGATAAGGAAAGGTCCGGTAAACCTAAAACCGTGGGTTCTGAGACCGTTCTCCAAGCTATAGAAGCAAATTCTCCTAGTAGTACCCGGTGAGGATCATGCGAGCTCAGCATCTCACAGTTCGTCACCTTCACAACCTCAGTAAAAGCATCCGAAGCTACCGAATGATGCCACACGTTACTAAAATCATGCAAGTCCTTGTAAGTTAAGTAAAGTCAGCGACCATCGTCAAGGGTGACGCAAAGGCTCCCTTTTCGATATCTACAACACCAAAGTGTGGGGGGCGCTACTCCTTCCCCTGGATTGCTCCTCTTTACCCTTGATTCGTACCTTACAATGCTGAGTGTTAGGCAAGGAGGTATCAAGTACCATTTTTTGAGTTTTCGATATGACTCGACCTGGAATTAAACCCAGGTCTCCCGAGCCACTGGCGAACCCTCTAACCATTCACAAACACGCACTCACAGACACACGGGGGGTCCAGTTTTGACGTTTTGAATTTTTGAAATAAAAAAAAATAAAAGATATCTCAAAAGTTTAGGAAAAATATTATTAATCAATGCAAAAAATGAAAAGATATCTTTTATCTCTCTCTTGTCACGTATAGATTCCGTTATTTTGTGAAAATTTTCTTATAACGTTCCCCTTTGTAATGAAACATGTGAATTTTATGTTTAGTATAGTCTTCATTTTCTCACAAAATCGGAATATATTACAAACAATATATATATATATATATATATATATGTGTGTGTGTGTGTGTGTGTGTGTGTGTGTGTGTCTGAAAAATTATGTGGAAAAGTAGATTAACTGAAACACTGGCAGCGGAATCAAAAATGATATTTCGTCTTTATTTCAAAAAGACTTCATCAGAAAGACAAGTTTTTCTAAAGTTCATCATTGGAGGGAATAGACAAATAAGAAATAAAAAGAGGGAGGGGTTATGAGAAGAA
>OY757937.1:3302209-3342209 GCA_963585895.1 Sepioteuthis lessoniana | reverse complement strand
CTATTATTTATTTTCATTTCAATATTAAAGATATAAATGAAGGTGTTCATTAATTGACTGATTGATTTTAACGTCATGTCAACCCTTCTGGTATTATTTTATAATTCGAGGTTAGGGAATTGCATACATTGTACGCGTCACGTTGGTGAAATTTTTTAGATTTTTTTACACGGTTATACAATATCAGGTTCTTTGAACGGTTTGGTTTAGTTTGATTTGGTTTTATGGCATATCAAACATTGTAGGTTATTTAATATCAAATCCTCTTTATACATATATATTGAATATATATGATTTGGTTTGGTTTAGATTTATGGCATATCAACCATTGTAGGTTATTTAATACCAAATCATGTTTATACATATATATTAAATATGTATTATTTGGTTTGGTTTGGTTTGGTTTTATGGCATATCAAACATTGTAGGTTATTTAATGCCAAATCCTCTTTATACATATATATTAGATACGAGGATCATTAAATAAGTTTCCAGACTTTTTTCATATGGGCACTTTTATTGATAGTACACACGTGAAACACTAGTCACCTTCGAAGTAATCGCCTCCGGCTGCAATGCACTTGTTATACCGTTCCAATAGCTTCTGGAAGGCCCCATGGACGTCCTCTTGTGTGAGCGTGTCAATGACCTTCGTCACAGTCTCTTTCATCTCCTCAATTGTCTCATAACGACAGCCTCTGAGCTTTGGGAATAACCAAAAGTCACTGAGAGCAAGGTCGGGACTATAGGGAGGGTGGGCAACTGTTTTGATGCCCATCTTGGTCAAATAGTCTGTGACAAAGATTGAGTTGTAGACTGGTGCATTATCCAGGTGGAAATGCCACTGACCCGCTTTCAAGAGTGCTGGCCTCTTCCGACGCAGTCTCTTCCTGAACTCCCTTAAAACCTCAACATAGTAACCCTAACCTTAACCCTAACCTTTTGGCCAATCAACTCTGGTGTGTTGAATTCCTTACTCCTCCCACACCTCTCATCAACCCTCACAGACTCCGTTTTCCTTGGATATTTTACGCCACTCAAAAATTCGATTCATGCAAGATGCTCCAAAAACAGTCTGAAGCATTTCATACGTTTCTGTGGCAGCATTTTTTCCTATTTTAAAACAGAATTTTATTGCATATCGTTCTTCTAAAGTATCCCCACGTCCAGATTGCATTTTTGAAATTAACCAACTGTGACAATCAGGCTTTAGTAGGGTGTATTCCAATTCCTGCCGTAGCTGTTCATTTGAACCTGAAATCCTAAAAATTGGTCAGTCATCTCATAAGATGTATAGCAATAACATACTGAATATTTAAGAGTCGACGCCAATTTTAAACGCCCGCACAAAAAAAGTCTGTAAAGTCTTATTGAAGGCACCACGTATATATGATTTGGTTTCGTTGACTTTTATGGCATATCAAGCATTGTAAGTTATTTCATTCCAAATTCTCTTTATACATATATATTAAAAATATGTGATTTGGTTTGGTTCGGTTTTATGGCATATCAACCATTGTAGGTTATTTAATACCAAATTCTTTTTTATACATATATATTAGTATAGGGCAGATTGCGCGGGACATTCATGTAAGTCTAGTGAAGTGTAAATTATGGACACGGACGAGTATTAAAAATAACATCTTACCTCGGTACCGATTCCGGAAGTAGCCTTGCGAAACCGGATGAGGTAAAGATCGGATTATATATAGCAGAGGAGTGTGGAATGCCCTGTTTTCATTGGCTGTTTACTAAAGGACAGATGTCTATAAGAACGGCCGAAGTCAGGCCTTATTAGTTTTTTCTTTGCTTTGGTAGAGGCACGAGCGTAGCACGTCGCAATCACGGAGGTTGTTTGGCTCTTTCAGAGTCACACCGGGGTTACTGTCGGAGCCGATATGATGCAGAAATAACCCGAAATCTGCAATGAAGACAGGGCATCACTGAAGACCTCCCTGGTGCATCTAAGATGTATAATTGAAATATTAAATATATATGATTTGTAAACACATTTTCTAGATACCGTTTTTAAACGACCCTGAAGAAATTCTTTTGCATACAATTGATTGGCTTCCCTTATTTTTATCGGATACGAATAATTTTCTTTATTACTGATCATTTGTTTGCACACAGTTAAATCTTTTCAAGTATTGCTCTGTAACACAAACAATTCAAGTAAACACCAGCTATTTGTTTACATAAAGTTAGATGATCAAACAATTCTGTTTCAAAGAAAAACAGTTTAACGTATGTTAACAATGTAACAGGGATCCAAGTATTGCTACGTATTCAATTGAATGCTTGTCATTTATTTGCAATCAGTTGAATGATCAAACAGTTCTAGTTCAAAGGATTCAGTTTAGTATAACTACACTGTTTTTTGTTCACATGTTGTTTGGAAGAGGCAGTATGTATTTGACATAGTGTAACATAATGGCCGAGGGATTTTGGTTTATGCCTTTGGGTTTAGTTAGGCTGAGAAGCTTTCGGTTCAGCACATGGGTTAGTTAGGTGCAACATTAACACAGGTGTTCACGCGCGCTTGGGCAGAGCGGACGTGTCATTCAGAGATGTCACAATAGCCCGAGATGGGAAACGGGGGATAGCGAGTGCGAATGACGTGACGCACCGGAAGCGCGCGGAGGATTTTGGGAATTTGAAGAAAGTTAGTAGAGTTGAGATGAGACCTGCCTCGGGGAAGACGGTGGCTTTCGCTCGCTCGCTCGCTCGCTCGCTGAAGCCAGGCCAGTGGCCTTTGTGGCGGGTGCGCACGAGATGGGGAGCAGGTGAAAAAGTTTGAATAGAAAGATTGTGCCTCTCTCTCTCCTTATGTCGAAGAACCTTTAAACACAAAGGTAATTTAAAAAAAAGTTTCGTACCTGAACAAAGAAGTCGTTACATGTTTTTCGAATTTCGAGATTCCTATGTTCTATCTTTATGGACATTCGATGTACGTTTCACACATAGCCATATCATGGCTATGGTACAATAGCGTTGATATTTTGGGGAAAGGCATGAACCCAAATATTTTCCATCCAGCTGTGGGTGAAAAGCCGGGCACAATGAATTCCTTAACCTTGCTATACCAACCAGTCTAGGAGAAATCTGTAATATTAATCGCGGAGTACCCCTTCATTGCAATCGCTCCCAGGTCCACTCTGGCCCGGAGTGGTAGCACCTGATGAGGGTCCTGCTTCTTTCACTAAATAGATTTATGCATTCAAAGTGCGTATTTATGCTAAACTGAATTGTTTGAAATAGAACTTTGACATTTAACTCTGTGTATTGCCCAGTCAGCTGGGGCTGTAGAATGCACTTACAGCAGTGCTGGAGCTTTGGGGAATGCGGAGTACCCCTTCATTGCCATTGCTCCCAGGTCCACTCTGGCGCGGAGTGGTAGCACCTGACAGGGCCCTATCTATGGGCAAAATAGAACTAACAGCATACTTATGCTAAAATGAATTGTTTGAGTAAACTGAATAGATTGAAATAGAAATGTTTTTGACAATTAAACCGTACTTACATTTAAAATGCGTTCTTATGCTTAATTGAATTATTTCAAATAGAACTGTTTTTTGACATTAAAACTCGATTTACAATTAATTGAATTGTTATATATAACTGCTTGAATAGTTTGAAATAGAAATGTTTTTGACAAACTGTGTACTTATGCTTAACTGAATTGTTTTAAATAGAACAGATTATTCACATAAAAATGGATTTGGCGTTAAATAACCTACAAAGGTTGATATGCCATAAAACCCAACAAACCAAACCAAACCAATATATATATATATATATATATATATATTATGGGAGTATTGGTCTTCAGTAAATCACTATGTGGTTATGTGTCGAACCAAGTGCAATATAATATGGAAAGTGCTCAATATCTATGATAGAGCTATTATAATAATAATAATGATAATAAATAAATATATATTATATATATATTTAATCCATGGAAAATATTGTTCGGCAACCTAAGGTTTCTTGAAATTTATAACAACCTTCGTAAGGCAGTTAAGAAGATGGAATGAAATTGAAAATCGAAAATGCGACAAAATACAGACAAAAAGCCGTTAAAAAACAAACAATATATATATATATATATTGTTTGTTTTTATTTATTTTGTTTTGTTTTGTTTTTTCAGAGTCGATATCTTGTACTTTGTTGCTTTATTAGATCGTGTGTGTGTGTGTGTGTGTGTGTGTGTGTGTGTGTGTTTCATAAGGGCTTAATGTTTTCCCTATGCGCCAAACATTTTGCGCCGATTAGAATAATGGCGTCCATGTGCCGGGCAGCGGGAAAGGCCAAAACAAATATTGAAAATGAAGTCCTGCAGAACACATTGCGTCGGGGCTGGGTGAATCATTTTGCTAAATAGGGATTTTTTTTAAATTGTGGCAGGAGGCAAATAATTCCGTTAAAGAATGATGAAAATATATAATGAAAAACTTACGAAAAAGACACACGCATTAATATAATATGATGGACTTACATACACATACACACACATATGCACACATACACATATACATACACGCACATGCATGTAATGCTCTACTGGAGGAACCATGAATGCGTTGGGTGCACCCCCCTGCAAAAAGGTCATTTCAAAATAGGCCCCGGATATAAGTTTATCTATCAACCTCTCTCTCTCTCTCTCTCTCTTTATATATATATATATATATGCTTAAACGTATTGTAGCCTTAAAGATATTCACACAGCTATGAATATATGTTCAGGTTCATATCTATATACACACATACTTATAAACTAAGAAACTTATCTACCTATCTATTTCTGTATCTATCTCAGTCTGTTCGTATCTATCTATCTATCTATCTATCTATATATATATATATATATATATGAGTATGTGCGTGCGTGCGAGTGTATTAAAACGTAGCAAGGTTTAACAATGTTTTTATTGATTATTTTAACGTCTTATAAGATTTCTTGGTTGTTTGGGTTTTATGGCATATAAACCTTTCCAGGTTATTTAACGCCAAATCAATTTTTATGAAAACAGTTCTATTTCAAACAATTCAGTTCAGCATAAGTACACAGTTTAAATGTATGTACATTTTAATTGTGAAAAACATTTCTATTTTAAGCAATTCAGTTTAGTCAAGCAGTTCTAATTCAGGTAATTCAGTTTAGTGTAAGAAAGTTTCAATGTCAAAAACAGTTCTATTTCAAATAATTCAGTTTAGCATAAGCACGCAGTTTAAATGTAAGTACGGTTTAATTATCAAAAACGTTTCTATTTCAATCTATTCAGTTTAGTCAAACAATTCAGTTAGCTCAAGTTTGCTATTAGTTCTATTTAACCCATATGTAGGGCCCTATCAGATGCTACCACTCCGGGCCAGAGTGGACCTGGGAGCAATGGCAATAAAGGAGTACTCTGCATTCGCCAACGCTCCAGCATTGCAGGGACCTCACCATGTTTAGTGTCATATCCGGGACACTCCTTGAGGGGGGTCTTACCCCTCTGCAGAGGTGCAGTCGGTGTATTCTACAGCCCCAGCCGACTAGGCAATATAAGATTTCCTAAGTTTGTTTCAACTTTATGTGTTATCCGAAAACTAATTCCTGCGAACTTTCTTCCGACAGCGACCATTTTTAAGTTTATATTCTTGTAATGTCTGGGATGGTTTCTCTTCTCCGAGTTGACAGATTTTGGATTGTTTTTAAGTTATTTCACGGCGTTTTGTTATGTGATTTTTTTTTTTTCATTTTAATTTAGTTCATCACATGTCCCATTCATATAACATGTTCATTTGAAAATGACGATTGCTTCTTAAAATCTCACGGCGAGTAAAATTCGGACAAAATTTTTTTATCAATACATCATTTGTCACGTTCCGACTTAAAGAGGCGACTGATTCCTTTTGATAATTATTTGTATGAGGAAAATTTGCCCCAAAAGAAAAAAAGGAAAGAAAAGAAAAGACTTTAATATCTGAGAACATAACCAATTCATATGATAAATATGGGATTGACCCTAACTACAAAACGAAATCACTTGGTTTGATGAAAACATCAACTAGAAACTGATATATATATATATATATATATATATATATATATATATATATATATATATATATGTGTGTGTGTGTGTGTGTGTGCGTGTTGAGAACTATTTTCAAGCATTTGATATGAAAAAATTTAGGGTATTTTATGCTTTTAAGGGAATATATGTGTGTGTGTGTGTGTGTGTGTGTGTGTGTGTGTGTGTTGAGAATTTTTTTCTAGCATTTAATAAGAAAAAATTTAGAGTATTTTAGGCTTTTAAGGGAATATATATATATATATATATATATATATATATATATATATATATATATATATATATATATATATATATATATATAAAGATGAACAAATGATGAACTAACAGATATTTTATAAAGAAATTAAATTTTTTTTTTTTATTCTTTTCTCACCAGAAATAATGTAGGAGTGTCTACATCGTATTCAAATCATAAATGTATTTACTTTCATCTGATGAAGGTCATTTTGTAGACCTGAAATAAATTTATAATAGAACTGCTGGATTGGATTTTTTTTCGTTAAATTTATAAGAAGGTTTTCGCTCTACTCGAGAATTTTGATATGCTTTTGATCTGAAATTAATTATATATTCGAAAGCCATTGACATTAAGCACTCAACTGGATATACCTATTCCCCTTGGATTATTACTTAATAGTCTCATTCTTAGACTATTTTCTTTGGATCACACACACACACACACACACACACGTATATATATATATATATATATATATAAAGATGAACAAAAGTAATAAGACAAAACTAATATTACTTTTTTAGGCCATTGGCCGAATGAGTAGAGTGTTCACCAGTGGTCTGGGAGACCGGGGTTCTTATCCAAGGTTGAGTCATACGAAAGACCCAAAAAATGTTACTTGATGCCGTTTTGCTTAACAGCATTAAAAGGTAAGGATCAAGGGTAAAGTGGAGCAATCAAGGGAATGGAGAAGCTGCCTCCCCTTCACCTCGGTGTTGTAGCTATAGAAAAGGGAGCCTTCGGAGCACCCTCGACTAAAGTCGCCAAATTTTCGTACTTATTATTTCTTTTATGTTGTTTATTCTTTGATGGTTCTCAACTCGTTTCGACCTTAGATGTCATCATCAGGAGAAAAAGTTTTGTCGAAAACAAAGGAACCATTTCGTAGAAAATTCTTTGAGGTTTCAAAATAGAAAATTATATTTCTTAAGAGAATTTTTCAATGGATTTGACATGCAATGTGAAAAGCAATGTGTCCACTTGCTCTCATATATATATATATATATATATATATCATCATTATCATCATCGTATATATCAATATCATCATCATGTCGTGCTGCTCACTCGGATTTCCCTAACTCTCTCTCACCATCTGTCTTTATCATTTATTGCTTTCGGCAGGACTTCCAGGCTACATCTTGTGTCCGTTCAGATCTGTTGTAGATAAGTTCTTACTGATCGTCTTACACTTGCGTGTCCGTGTAAAACGGTCCATAGGATAACGTCACTTATGAGTTTGTCCTTGTTCCTCCATTAGTGTCTTGTTCGTCTAATTTGGATTATCTTCGAGATGGGTGTTAGGTGGCCGTATAGCCTTTCTCTCGTGAAAGCACCTGTTTTATTGTATTCTTTTCAGATTTGAAGTGGAGTCAATGAGTTCTGTCTCTGTCTCTCGGTCTCTCTCTCTCTCAGTTAGGTAATAATATTAGTCGAAAACTTCTTCTGCACAAGCAACCACGATTTCATCAAAGTTGCGAAATTCCCAATCATAGAAAAAAATGTTAATATATAAACATAAAACAAATCATAAAAAAAAGACAAGCTGATAAAAAGTCTAAAAACGTATTTTCATTTGGATTTCATATCAAACTTAATCCCCCAACCTGGAAAGAATAAAAATTTTACAACCTTACATACATTCGCAAACAAAAAAAACGATAAAAATTCGCTACTGATTTGAAGGGCCACCCCCTGAAAACAATCCTGCGAAAAAAAATCCACACAAACGGCTAATTTAAAAGGCTCTCACCACTTTTGAACTAATTACAGCCTGATCTATATATATATATATATATATATATAATCTCCATCTACTGCTAACAACTGCAATTAACATCATAATTAAACAGAATATTTCATTTTATCGTAAAACAGAAAGCCCTGTCCTATCGCCAGTGTTCTAAGACAACATCAGGGCCACACACAAACAGAACGAAAACATGTATAAATGAGTGAGGAAAGAATCAGCCTGGTATATAACCGTTCGTTAAAGACAAAGATATAAAAAAAATCGATACCTGTGAACTATGAATTCGGTCATCGGTAAATTTTGCGATTTTGTTCGTTTCTGATAATAAAAAAAATATTCATGCATTTCTTTAAATGCAAATACAATATACATAAGGGAATTTATCATCAACTGAAAATGTTTATTTTTACATTTGGTAAAGATATAACCTATTTCTCTCCCTTATTTAACATTTATTTTACGCATTATACAAAGATCTTTCAATAAATGAGGTGAAATATCGCCTAAGGAGTTGGCACTGTTTACAACTGCACGTTTTTCAGGGAAATTAGAAGTGATGGCTAATTTAATGTCCCAGAAGACCTTCTTTAGTGACCACTTCACCCGGAACATTTTTTTACCAGAGAGTCACTGTGTTTTCAATCTATGCACTGTCTTTTCAACCCACATTTAACTCATTTGTTTTTGTTTTTTTTTTGTTTGTTTGTTTTTGTTTTACGGCATATCAACCTCATCGGTCATTTAATGCCGAATTGAGTTAAAGAAAATAAGTCTGAAAAGAAATGCAAAGGAGAGGTCTTAGGAATTAATGATAAACTTTCGATAATTAGTTGGTTATTTGTTTGTTTGTTTTTTATTAGGGGTTTATTTGTAGGGAATCATGATCATATAAAAAGAATGTGAAACAAGTGGGGGAAGGGATCAGTTTCTTAGAATATAACTAATAAAGAAAGGGGTTATAGAAGTAATTTGGTCTTATTGTAAATTTCTTTAGATTTTTGTGTATAAATTCACTGTTTTTAGAAATGATATCACATTATTTATTTTAGTGTTTTGGAACAGTTTGCACGATGGAAGGTTTTTCTTATATGGGCTTGGTGGGTACATTTGATGAGAATGTGCTTTACGGTGTATTTGGTCTCATCTGTAAACTTCTCCGTACATATCACACAATCTTCTGTAAATTTGCACTTCTCAGCCATCAGAATTTTGATCACAGACCTCTGTTCAAGCCTGGTGTACCCTGTTTGATTTACCGCCATTTTGAATAACCTCAAAACAAATAGTTTCGCACGATTAAAATGATTTTTACTATAAACCAATTCCAATCAATTTGTTTATAATTATGGGAAAAAATTCTTTAAAAACTATCTTCTCATAGAATTCCTCTTATTTACGGTGTGAACCTCGTATATATATATATATATATATATATATATATATATATATATATATATATAATTTGATATATATATAATGCCATGGAAGTTTGTCTGCAACCTTACCTCTATCAAAAATATTGAGCACTTTCCAAATTATATCGCACTTGGTTCGCCACAAACCCAAAAAGTTAATTAGTGACAACTAACGCTGTTACAATATATATATATATATATATATATATATATATATATATATAACTTAGTTTCTTAAAGAAATAAGAGACGTGGAGAAAATTGATTCGACAATGTTAGTTCAGTAACTGGACGCCAATCTGAAACGAAAGTTGGCTCTGCTCTTCAGTTTTCGTAAGACAATAAGAGAGATTCTTCGGTCTATGTCAGAGGAGTATTTAGAGAATTTGTGGCGCAGTCGTGTACCATTCTTCTGTTCTCAGCTTATTCAAAAAGTGTGGCTCATCCCACACTAGCCTTAACCACTATAAAAATTTTATCAGAGTAAGTTTGTCTTATTTTACGGCTGTCATTTAATCGAAGGGGAAGATTATTATTTACTCCTTGAGTTTTTCAAATCAGCGTTTGGTGATGGTCTTTCACTGAAGTCTGAGTGACAGCAAGTCCCCTCAAGTCTCCAGGACTCTTCTCAGTATTCTGACTGATCTAAATAATTCAGTCGTTTGGATAATCTCTACTCGTCTTCTTATTTCCAAGTCCTCCAGTCCCTTTAATAATAGTTTTGTGACTGTACCAAAAGCACAAATCACGATTGGTATAATTGTTACTGTTCCACAGTTTTTTCAATTTCCTAGAAAGGTCCAGGTACTTATCCCTCATCTCACTTTCTTTCAGTTTTATTCTATGGTCTGCTGGGACTACAAAATCCACAATTTTGCAAGTTCCCTTTTTTTTCTTTTCTTTTTTTTTTTTTTTCGTTCATTATTATAATGTCTGGTCGTCTGGCCTAGATTTGATGATCTGTTTGGATGTCAAAATCACAGAAGAGTGTGTGCGTATCATTCTCCAGGACAGATGCTGAGTTATTCAAATACCATTTGTTCGTATGGTGAAATTTAAATTTCTTGCATAATTCTCAGTAGATCCCTGTGCCCACCCAGTCATGTCTATTCTTACCCAGGTGATTTTTCTCTGATGTCTGAGTCACAGCAAGTCTTCTTAGATTTCCAGAAATCTTCTTAATCTTCTTAATAATTCTAACAATAGCTGAGGTCTGATTAGTCTCGTTTCATTTTCTGAACTCCAGTGCTCCAGGTAAGATTGGTTTCACCATCACCTTCATGTCTCTAGCAAGGTCCTTGTATTGGTCTACTTTTTGGCTTTCTTTTATGTGGTCTGATGCAATGAGATTACAATTCTTTTTCTTTTTGTCAATCAACTCTGGGTATAGTCTTCTGGCTAGGATTTGGTTTTGTTTCTTTGTTTAATGGCATATATTCCTGGGTTATTTAATGCCAAAGTTGTCCTTATGTAATAACAGTAGTAGAAGTATTTAACGCATAGCTGGGGTATAAAGGGTTCATGACTTTACCCAGGGTATTTGTCCTAAAGGGAACTTAATAACACCACGAGAATTCGAACATGTTTTCTACGATGACGCAGTTTAGTACGTTAGCCACTACGCCGAAAGGAATCCACTTGGAATTAGGAATCCATATGTATGTAATAGAAAAACCAAAACTATCACAAAAGGAATAGAAGTGTAGGTATGACTGTATGTGAAAGGTGATTCACCGGGAATTGTGCAAAAGACGAAAGTTTAGCCATGTTGACAAATAATATATGCTCAAACATGAATCTGTCATTGGAAATAAGACGCTTAAAGATCTCTACAAATTGAAGTATTCATTATTCTAAAGAAATTAAACAAAAGTTACGGATTTGGATTCTATAACAAAATAGACAAATCAGAACAACCACCACGAAAATTGCCCAGTCGGCTGGAGCTGAAGAATACAATGGCTGCTTCACTGCAGAGAGCTAAGACCCCACTCCCAATTAGTGTCCTGGATATGACACTAAACAATCTGATGGTGAGGTCCCAGTAATGCAGGGGCCTTGGGGAATACAGAGCACCCCTTCATTGCCACTGCTCCCAGGTCCACTCTGGCCCAGCGTGTTAGCACCTGATAGGGCCCTATCTATGGGTTAAATAGAACTAACGGCATACTTAGGCTAAACTGAATTGTTTGATTAAACGGAATAGATTGAAGTAGAAATGTTTTTCACAATTAAACCGTACTTACATTTAAACTGCGTGCTTATGCTAAACTGAATTATTTCAAATAGAACTGTTTTTTGACATTGAAACTGTATTTACACTAAACTGAATTGTTTAACATAGAACTGTTTTGACATTTAACTGAGTGTAAACAAAATCTGTATTCATACTAAATTAAATTAGCTGAATTAGAACTGCTTGACTAAACTGAATAGCTCGAAATAGAATTGTTTCACAATTAAACTATTCATACATTTAAACAGCGCGCTTATGCTAAACTGAATTATTTGAAATTGAAATGTTTTTGACATTGAAACTGTACTTACACTAAACTGAACTGTCATATTGTTATAATAGTTATATATAACTGCTTGAATAAAATGAATAGTTTGAAATAGAAATGTTTTTGACGATTAAACTGTGTAATCATGCTAAATTGGCGACGCAGTTTTATGTAGAACGTCCAAGTGCACTCCGCATATATATATAGTAAGAGAGAGAGAGAGAGAAACACAGAGAGAAAAGGAACAGAGAGAGAGAAAGAAAGAAAGTTATATATATACGTGGTGCATTCAATTAGACTTTCCAGACTTTTTTGGCACAGGCATTTAAAATTGTCATAGACTCTTGAAAATTCAGTATGTTATTGCTATACATCTTATGAGATGACTGACCAATTTTTAGGATTTCAGGTTTAAATAAACAGCTACTGAAGGAATTTGAATACACCTTACTAAAGCCTGATTGTCACAGTTGGTGAATTCCAAAAATGTAATCTGGACGTGAGGACACTTTAGAAGAACGATAAATAAGTTTCCAGACTTTTTTCGTATGGGGACTTTTATTGATAGTACACACATGAAACTCTAGTCCCCTTCAAATTAATCTCTTCCGGCTGCAATGCACTTGTGGTACCGTTCCAACAACTACTGGAAGGCCCCATGGAAGTCCTCTTGTATGAGCATGTCAATGACCTCCGTCACAGCCTCGTTCATATCCTCAATTGTTTCATAACGACAGCCTCTGAGTTTAGGGAATAAGCAAAAGTCACAGGGAGCAAGGTCGGGACTATAGGGAGGGTGACGAACTGTCTTGATGCCCATCTTGGTCAAATAGTGTGTGACAAGGATGGAGTTGTGGACTGGTGCATTGTCCTGGTGGAAACGCCACTGACCCGATTTGAAGAGTGCTGGCCTCTTCCGACGGAATCTCTTCCTGAACTCCCTTAAAACCTCAACATAGTAACCCTAACCCTAACCCTTTGGCCAATCAACTCTGATGTATTGAGTTCTTTACTCTTCCCACATCTTTTATCATCCCTCACAGACTCCCTGCCTTCCTTGAATCTCTTATGCCCCTCAAAAACTGTTGCTCGATTCTTGCGAAATGCTCCAAAAGCAGTCTGAAGCATTCCATACGTTTCAGTGGCATTTTTTCCGAGTTTAAAACAGAATTTTATTGCATATCGTTCTTCTAAAGTGGCATTTTTGAAATTCACCAGCTGTGACAGTCAGGCTTTAGTAGGGTGTGTTCCAATTGCTGCTGTAGCTGTTCATTTGAAGCTGAAATCATAAAGATTGGTCAGTCATCTCATGAGATGTATAGCAATAATATAATGAATTCTCAAGAGTCTACGACAACTTTAAAAGCCTGTACAAAAAGTCTGGAAACTTATTGAAGGCATCACGTAGTCATTCCTTTCTTTTCGATTCGTGACAGCCTGCCTCGTCGATTTATCAAGTTTGATTCTGTTTACAGTATCCTTTGTCAATAGCACCTTTATCTCAAAACAAACCTCTTTGGCATATTGCATCCGTTCTCTAAAAACCTCTCTTCTGTCGATCAGAAAATCTAATTTTTCATTTCAAAAACCAGTGATCTTCTTCTTTGAGCAGTGATTTCCGCTTCATTTACTGCTGACTCGTCTTTCTTTGATTTCCCCATTCATCAAAACCCCTCAAACTGTCATTTAAACCAAACATGCCCCCCTCTTTCTCTCTCTATTTCATTCTTTTTGATTCTATCTTTAAACCCGCCCCATTATACGCTTTCTTCTTTCTCTTGCTCTTTCCTATCATGCCAGTACATCCGTTCGGCAGACCGGAAGTAGGAATCCGGAAGTTGGATGTCAGCTCCGTTTACCATCTTTCCTGCTGCCAATGGGGCAGATGAGACAATATCCTGCCTTGGTGTTTTTATTGATCGAAGCAGGTGGTCGAAAGACGAACGGGCGAGAATATTGCCGATCAGGTGTGAATCACTTGTTCCTTTACTGAGGGAGGAACATGGTGAGGTATAATGGTAACATTGCTTAAGAGATTGATTTTCACTGAGTGCGCCTTATTTCTGACCTTGTACCAAACAAAGCTAAATTTTCCTACTTCTTTTTCTCGGTATATCATTTTCACTTCATCTTTTTTTCTTTCTTCTTTTCTTTCTTTTCTTTTTTCCACTGGTTCTCTTTTCTTTTTTAGTATTTTATTATCTTATATCTAAATCAACTCATATGCACATATTATTATTTACTCATTAGAGGTTTTCTCATCAGCGTTAGCTGATGGTCTTTCACTTGAGATTGAGTGACAGCAAGTCTCCGCAAGTCTCCAGGACTCTTCTCAGTATTCTGACCGTCTTCAATAATGCTGTTGTTTGGATGGTCTCCACTCGGCCGCCAACTTCCAAATCTTCCAGACCCTTTAATAATCCTTTAGTTACCGTGCCAAAAGCACCAATCACAATTGGTATAATTGTCACCTTCATATTCAAAATGTATTTTCAATTCTCTAGCAAGGTCGAAGTATTATTATCATTATTATTATCATTTAATTTTCAGCTTTACTTTCGATTTCTCACAATTCTTCATCGGTTCATTGCACAATATCGACAGAAAGGGAAAATAGTTAATGTCTGTTTATGTTTGTTTGGGTTTTATGGCAAATCAACCTTTGTAGGTTATTTAATGCCAAATCCATTTTTAGATAAATAGACAGTTCTTTTTCAAATAATTCAGTTTAGTAAAAGTAAACAGCTTAATTATCAAAAACAATTCTATTTCAAGCTATTCAGTGTAGTCAAACAGTTCTAATTAAATCAATTCAGTTGAGTGTAAGTATAGTCTTTGTTTATCATATTTACCCAACCCCTCCGCTCGGGCAGGATATGACACAAGGTCAATTTTTTAAGCGGAGTTTAACAGGTTTGAAATCAGAGTTTTTCTTTCGCTTAGACTACTTGCCTCTCCAAGGCTGAAGAACCTAGTCCGCCCTACTATTTTACCCATTTGAACTCGTGTCGTCGTGTCCAATTCCTGCGCCGATAACCATTACACCACGGGCACCTCCATAGTCTTTGTTTATACACTGTTAACAGTCAACAAAATTTTATTTAAAAGAATTCAGTTTAGCGTAAGTACAGTTTCAATGTCAAAGACAGTTCTATTTAAACAATTCTGTTTAGCATACAAAACAGTTCTATTTACAGCAAATCAGTTTAGCATAAATATGCTGTCTAATGTCAAAATAGTCCTATTTCAAGCAATTCTATTTAGCATAAGTACGCTGTTTCGTTTTATTTGACATATTAGGATCCTATCCGGTTCTACAGTTCCGGGCCCAAGTGGACCTGGGAGCGATGGCAATGAAGATCCAGATCCAGCCATACTGGAGCCTAACCATAAGATTTCTTAGTGTCATATCCAGGACACTCGTTGTGTGTGGGGGGGTTAACCCATCTGCAGAGATGCGGTCGGTGTGTTCTACAACCCCAGTCGGCTGGACAAGTGCAAGTACTGATTATATCAATTCTCCCTCTCTCTCTCTATATATATATATATGTGTGTGTGTGTGTGTGTGCGTGTGTGCGTGCGTGTATGTGTGTGTGTGTGTGTGTGTGTGAGAAACCCAAGAATACTGAGAAGAGCCCTGGAGACTTGAGATTTGCCGTCACTCAAACTTCAGTGAAAGACCATCACCTAAAACTGACGTGAAAAACTCTCAAGGAGTAAATAAATATATTTCTATTAGCTTTTATGTATAATTAATAGCATGGATACTAAATATTAAATATAAGTTAAAATATTTAAAAACTTATATATATTTATTTATTATTATCATTATTATGTATTAGCTCTATCACAGATATTGAGCACTCTCCAGATTAACCCACCACGTGATATAGTGACAACCATACACCGTAATATGTATATATATATATATATATGACACTAACCGGACATTGGCGTAGCGGTTAGAGTGTTCGCCAAATGCCCGGGAGACCTGGGTTCAATCTCAGGTCGAGTCATACCAAAGACTCAAAAAATGGTACTTGATGCCTCCTTGCTTAACACTCAGCATTATAAGGTACGGATCAAGGGTAAAGTGGAGCAATCCTGGGAAAGGAGTAGCGCCCTTCCCTACACCTTGGTGCAGTAGCTATCGAAAAAGGAGCCTTCGGGTCACCCTCGACTATGGTCGCCAACTTTACTTATATATATGACAACTATACACTGCAACAACCATACACTGTAATATATATATATGTATATATATATATATGATGAAGTTTTTACTTCGAAATTAATTATACCCTAAATAATTATTTTGTAAAAGTCATAATTTTCAAAGTAAATACAATAAAATAAAATAATTTGTACACTGCTTCAAGCAAAGTATAGAATAATTGTTGGCCGGGCGATCTGATACGAAATCTAACGTAATGTTGGGCAGGTTTCGATCCCACCTTCAAGCGTCTTACGAGTCTAGCCACACTGAAGAGTTGTGATACAACGAAACAGTCTGTCTGTGGATGACTATATATATAATCATAGATTTTTAAAGATTATTCAAATAAAGAATATTTTCCCCACGAAAAACTGTTTACGTATCTCCAGTTAATTATCAGCCAAATGATGAGGGGATTTACAATTAGAGAATTGTCGAAATAGATTTATGATGGCATAGTATCTATTGAGTTTTCTTCATCTTATAGATATGTATTTGCTCTGTATATGAGTTCTTCTATGTATTCTTATATATTAATAAATATACATCATAAACTATTCTCTATATATAAATTTTTCAATATACGTCATTGTTGGACATTAATGCAAAAAGCAAAAACAATTACCAACGCCGACTACGCCGATAACATAGCGTTACTGGCGAATACACCCAACCAAGCCGAAACACTACTGCATAGTTAGGAACGAGCCACCGCAGGCATTGGCTTCCATGTCAAGGCACACAAAACGGAATATACGTGCTATAATCAAACAGGTGACATTTTCACACAAGACGGAACCTATCTGAAACTGGTAGACAAATTCACCTACCTAGGAAGCAGTATCACATCAACCGAAAAAGACATCGACACGCGGCTAACGAAGGCATGGACAGCTAATGATAGGCTTTCGATCATATGGAAATCAGACCCGACCGATAAAATGAAACGCAGTTTCTTCCAGGCAGCGGTCGTGTCGATACTGCTGTATGGATGGACAACTTGGACGCTAACTAAACGGCTGGAGAAGAAGCTAGACGGCAATTACACAAGAATGTTGCGAGCAATTTTGAACAAGTCCTGATAGCAAAACCCCAAAAAGTACCAACTATACGGCCACCTGCTTCCTATCACGAAAACTATCCAAGTTAGACGAACCTAAAAAGCAGGACACTGCTGGAGAAGCAGACCCGACCGATAAAATGAAACGCAGTTTCTTCCAGGCAGCGTTTGTGTCGATACTGCTGTATGGATGCACTACTTGGACGCTAATCAAACGGCTGGAGAAGGAGCTAGACGACAATTACACAAGAATGTTGCGAGCAATATTGAACAAGTCCTGACAGCAACACCCCACAAGGCACCAACTATACGGCCACCTGCTTTCCATCACGAAAACTATCCAAGTTAGACGAACCAGACATGCAGGACACTGCTGGAGAAGCAAGGACGAGCTCATAAGTGATGTACTCCTATAGACCCCCACATATGGTCGAGCAAAAGCAGGACGACCAGCACGAACATACATACAGCAGCTATATGAGGATACGGGATGTAGCCCTGAAGACCTGCCAGAGGCGATCAACGATAGGGAGAAGTGGCGAGAGAGGGTCAGTTATATCCGTGGTAGCGACACGACATGATGATGATGATATAAGATTAACAAAACTGATAAGTAAAATAGTAATATTAGTTTTATGCAGTTTATTTTTTATTGATCTCAACTGGTTTCGACTTAAGGTTATCAACAACAAGAAAAAACTGTGTATATCTCAGATATTATATATATATATATATATATATGTATTAGGCTGATGACATACCCCTCATCCAGTAAGCGACTTTGCGTCAACTTGGGAATTTAGCGCATATGTATTAACTTTCGTTCGGTTACATTTTACGCTATTGTGAAACGATGTTGGGCATTTGCTGTGTGGGTGTGTATGGGTGGGTGCCAGTCAGAGAATCCCTTTGTCTGTTTTGGCGCGAAACCCACACAAAGGGCTTGTGTGCGAGATCTCCCACGAGACCGGAAGGACATGGGAAAGAAGGTCCCAGAGATCAGTCGACAGGAGAGGTCAGTCAACAGAAAGACGCAGTCAGCAGAAGGGAGCAGAAGAAACCAGTCGACAAAACTGGTCAGTCAGGCGATGAGAGTCGGGCAGAGAAGGAGACCAGTCAACAGAAGTCAAAAAGGTGGCTGCTAGTACCTGCTGACCTACAGATGCTTGGTTGACCAACGCAAGAAGATGAGTCAGCATTCCTAGTGGCTTTGTGGAAGTTTCGCGCAAATACACGCCCGCGATAGCCTGCAAATGCACGGAGAGTTGCACAAAAGTGTCACAGACTTCCCCCCTCTTGTGCTTGGAGCTAACCCAAACCCGATTGTTTGTTCTTCTTTTCTTCCGTCCCCTCGGTTGTGTATTGTATGTGTTGGTAAAGAAATGTGAAATACCCCGTGCCCGAGATGGAAAAAAACACAAGACGATTCTAATGGCCATGGGTAGTTTGGTTGGTTGAGATAGTGGGGGTCAGCCGGCGGGGTATTGTCACACTATCGTCTACCGAAGAACTTATTACGCTAGAAGACCTTTGCATTACGAGAGTAGCAACCATGTGTATATGTATGTGTGTGTATATGTATGTGTGTGTGTGTGTGTGAATTTTATTATATTAACCTCTTTGTCTATTTATTTGTGAAATGCATTGTAATTGTTCATCTTTTTTGTTCTTTTTAGCTCGAATCTTTATTTAAAATGGCCGATGACAAAAGATACGTTTCTGTGACTCACAGCTCTCAAGTATAACAGGTGCCATCCGACATCTATTTTCGAGGTCATTGCATACCTGCACAGACTGAATATTTTAAAGAGAAGGAAATGAAAACTAAATGTAAGTTATCTATTTTTTTCTATTGTGGTCTTGCATTTTTAGCTGTCACCTCGGATTTCAAATTTGGTTATCTGTTTGTTTTACACCATTACCAAGATAAGGAATTATGAAGGAAGAGGAGGGAATAAAAACACTTTTTCTCATAGAAATTATATCTCTCTTTATTACTCTCATACGGGTATGAAGTTGATGGTAACTGTGTGTGAGAGACAGACAGACAGACAGATGGAAGAGGCCTTAAAGGACTTAGACTCTTGGTCACTGCCCTAATGAACCATAACTTCTTCTTGGCCACGTTGTGATACACTCAGATTTAGGGCCGTACGTTTTTTCTTCTTTCACGAGACATTCTCAACCGTTCTTCGCCAGGGGACCACTTGCCCTCCACCAGCGGCCACTCTTTGACTTCCAAACTCAAGACTGCAAAGTGAAGACTCGGCTGAAGACTGACGACTGACTAAAACTACTGTGCGCTACCACCCATCCACCCCACCCAAGATGGTGCCCAGGGGCTGCTCTCTATAACTGACCGAATCTCCTCTGGCTGAAAAACAGAATGACCGTTACTCTGTGGGTACCTGTATACATATAATTTCATAACGCCTACTCATTTCCAGTCTAACCCGCGTGAGCTGCTTGCATCTACGCATCTCTGCCTTCTTGTTTACACAGGTGCATCTTGCAGTCTCATTGTTTACATAGCTGGAACATCCGGATCTATCAAGGATCAATATGCAACGTATTGAAAACAGAGAAACAAACTATTCCCAATTATCAGCATAGATTCTTTCATATCAAAATATTGCTCTTCATCTAATGTAATTATCCTTATGATCATCTTCAAGTCATGTTAATAGCATGGGGTCTCCTGATTCTTTGACTCGACCCGTCCCTATCGCCCATCTCTCCTGCTAGGCCCTGTAAACAGAAAACAATAAATACAACCCAGACAAAAATTATGGAATCAGCACACTTAGAACATGTTTACTCAAGATTTTAGCAGTAAATAAACTAATACCAAATAAGACTAATTTGTTTTTCTATTTTGCAGTAAATAAAATAATAACAAATAAGACTAAAATCTTTTTCTATTTAGCAGTAAATAAACCAATAACAAATAAGACGGAAAAAAATTATTAAATAACTGAATATTTTGCCTTCATAAAATATTCCTAAAACAAACGACAAAAATTCTGGGAAATGGTTAAAAGCACGACTCGTTCCCGAATGATACCTCCACCGGAAAAATATGGTCCAAAAGCGTCTTGCTTCTGGTCACCGTTACAACCCTTTTAACCGGGACAAAAGAGACTCTGTGTTTTAAATACTTAAAATGGTAAGACACTGAAATGAATAGACGAGTTCACCTACCTCAGCAGAAGTATCTCATCTACAGAAAGCGATATCAACATATGCATAGGAGAGACATGGACTATTATTGATAGGTTGTCGATTTTAAGGAAATCTTATCCCTCTGATAAAATAAAATAGAATTTCTTCCAAGCTGTGGCCGTGTCGATTCTATTGAATCGAGGCACCACCTGCAATCTAACGAAGCGTATAAATAAAAGCAAGATACAAACTACACAATAATGCTACGAGCTGTTTTGAACAAAACTTGTTAGCAGCAACCCTCAAAACAGCTGGTGTACCACCACTTACCTCCTATCTCACAAACCATCTATAATAGACGAACAAAACATGCTGAGCACTGATGGAAAGTAAGGAAGAACTCATAGGTGACGTTTTCATGCACTAATCAATGTTGTTCGACCTGCAATGACTGACATACCTCTGCTCTGAGCAGACAGCGAAGGCAGTTTAAAGGACCTGCCTGGAGGGAGGGACGATAGGGACGGATGTCGAGCGAATGTCAAAGAACCCCGTGTTTTTAGCATACCTTGATAATAGGGATAATGATAATGTGAAAAACGTATACACTTCACTTCAAATGATATTAGAATAAAATATTCCCTGCACTTGAAATAGTTTCCGTCAATCGAGCGGCCTTGCTTTTAATTTCTTTAGCCTCTTATTTGCTTATTTCCTTCTTCTGTCTACAGAGTTATATATGGACGGTAAAATATCTATTTTCCTTTCTGGTGAGAACTGATAAGGGAAATCAACCTTATTTATCGCTTCGAGAAGCGCCACAAACCCCCTAAAATCAGTGTCATCGATGCCCAATTTTGAATTGGAACCCCATAAATCATTGCCTTTGAAAACAAACTGCTTTGTTGCGCTTTCCCGGGCATTTTCACTGGTTTCTTGATAATGGTATCAACCTACACATTTCGGTACTATTTCTTTGATCACCTGGCGTCGTTTATCTTCCGCAGCGCAAGTCAAATGTCACAAAAGTGACAATAATTGGCAATTTCCAAGCGCTGTTCGTCTCTCGCTGTGCAGCAGAATGCTCCGTTTTAAAAGTGACCCATTAATACAGGGTATGATAAAATAATCTGGATTTAACCCCACCACCACCACCACCACAGTGCAGGGGGAGTTTGCAGATTGGGTGTGTACCTTTGATCAGCAACAGTAGCTATGCCATTTCAGTTGCGATCATGACGCGCAATGGAGACCATCGTGTGTTTCTGATTTTTTTCAGAACACTTCACTTCACTACGTAGTGACATCTAGTGGCCCGCTTCCTCACCAGATATGTTCCTTTGTGACTACTTCACCTGTGGAGGGTGAGACGCTTGGGGCGTAATGGTTATTGTCGTAAAAAAGACTGTTTGCGTTTCCCTTCACGTTAATACCTTTTGGAAAGGCATGAATTTATCTTTTCCAATACTAGTCAGACTGGACTCGTTAGCCATGGCATAAGAATTTATCAAGGAGAAGTAAAAATGAATTCAAATTTAAAAATTGACCTGGTGCCATATTCGGTCCGTGACTGGAGTGATAATCAAATTTTGGAAAAAATAATGCCAGATTTCTGAATAAACTTTCATAGCTAAATTAATAAATTAAGTTTTTTTTTAATCTGTCAAAATATCATCTCTGAACATCAATACATATCTGACATCGATTAACCTGGTTATTTTTGCCTGTACGATGAAACTCTAAAAGGGTTTGATGTCAAGAAATCTTTAAACACAGTTTCTATTTCTAACGTTTGATTTGATTGGGTTTTATGGCATATCAACCATTGTTGGTTATTCAATGCCAAATTTTATTTATACAATTGATTGTTTTGATTTTGTTTTTGTTTAATGGCATATCAACCTTCATGGGTTATTCAATGCCAAAGTCATCCGTCTAGAAGAACAGTAAGGATGCTATTTAACCCATAACTGGTGTGATAAGGTGGTTCATACCTTTCCCAAGAGTATCTGTCTGAAAGTGAACGCAGTAGCGCGACTTGATTTCTAACTTGCTTGCAACGATTCCGTTTTCTAACGATTTAACTATTACACCACGAGGACACCCGCTCTTTATACGTATATATTAAATATATATAATTTGGTTTGGATGGCTTTTATGGCATATCAACCGTTGTAGGTCACTTAATGCCAAATCCTCTTTATACATATATATTAAATATATATGATTTGGTTTGGTTGGCTTTTATGGCATATCAACCATTGTAGGTCATTTAATGCCAAATCCTCTTTATACATAA
Source organism: Sepioteuthis lessoniana (assembly GCA_963585895.1). Lineage (NCBI taxonomy): Eukaryota > Metazoa > Mollusca > Cephalopoda > Myopsida > Loliginidae > Sepioteuthis > Sepioteuthis lessoniana. Next base: position 3,319,475 of record OY757937.1, on the reverse strand, counting down.
ATATTAGATATATATGATTTGGTTTGGTTGGGTTAGTTTTTATTGCATAGCAACCATTGTAAGTTATTCAATGTCAAATCCTCTTTATACATATATAATAAATATATATGATTTGGTTAGGTTGGGTTTTATGGTACATCAAACATTGTCGGTTATTTAATGCCAAATCCTCTTTATACATATATATTAAATATATAGGATTTGGTTTGGTTAGGTTTTATGGCATATCAACCACTGTGGGTTATTTAATGCCAAACCCTCTTTATACGTATATATTGAATATATATGATTTGGTTTGGTTGGGTTTTATGGTAAATCAACCATTGTAGGTTATTTAATGCCAAACCCTCTTTATACATATATATTAAATATATAGGATTTGGTTTGGTTAGGTTTTATGGCATATCAACCATTGTGGGTTATTTAATACCATATCCTCTTTACACATATATATTAGATATATATGATTTGGTTTGGTTGGGTTAGTTTTTATGGCATAGCAACCATTGTAAGTTATTCAATGTCAAATCCTCTTTATACATATATAATAAATATATATGATTTGGTTAGGTTGGGTTTTATGGTACATCAAACATTGTCGGTTATTTAATGCCAAATCCTCTTTATACATATATATTAAATATATAGGATTTGGTTTGGTTAGGTTTTATGGCATATTAACCATTGTGGGTTATTTAATGCCAAACCCTCTTTATACGTATATATTGAATATATATGATTTGGTTTGGTTGGGTTTTATGGTAAATCAACCATTGTAGGTTATTTAATGCCAAACCCTCTTTATACATATATAATAAATATATATATTTGTAAACTTATTTTGTTAGTAACATTTTTAAATGTGACAAAACTAATTTTTGTGCACGCAATTAATTTGTTTCAGTAATTGCGATGTAACGGTAACAGTTTAACACCAATCATTTGTTTGTGCACGTAATATGTCAGATTAATTGGTTGGTAATTTCATTTTTAAATGAGTTAGAACTAATTTGTTGGCACACTAGTATTGCGTTTGTGCCCGTGGTGTAATGGTTATCGTCATAGGAAATGAACACTGCGACACGAGTTCAAATCCTGGACGAGACTGATAGCATTTGACATAGCACTAATACACTTTGGAAAGGTATGAATCCAATTATTCTCCCTCCAGCTATGGGTAAATAGTAGGGCAGACTGGGTTCTTAAGCCTTGGTAAGGCAACTAGTGTAGGAGAAGGAAAACTCTGAATTCAAACCTGTTAAACTTCGTTTAAAAATTGACCTAGTGCCATATCCTGCCCGAGCGGAGGGGTTGGTAAATTTAGTATTGCTTTTGTGTTTTCGCAGTTAAACGGTTTCGATTATTACAATCACACACTAACAGTTCTATTCAATATTAATTATTTATTTGCACATGGTTAAGTGGTTTCAAGTATTGCTATTTAATACAAATTATTTTATTTAATATTATTCATTCATTTGCACTCATTTAGATGTTTCCAAGTATTATTATGTAATATCAATAATTCAGTTTAGGCACACATTTAAAAAGTTTCAAGTATAGCTATCTAACACTAATAATTCTATTCAACATTACTCATTCTTTTGCACAAAGTTAAATGGTTCCAAGTCTTGCTATGTATCACGGACAAGTCAATTAAATATCTATCATTTGTTTGCACACAGTTAAATGATCAAGCCGTTCTATACATAACAATTCAAAAGTCATTTGTTTGCACTCAGTTCAAATGTCAGATAGTTCTATTTGACCCTTAGATGGGACCCTATCAGGTGCTACCACTTCGGGTCAGAGTAGACCCTGGAGCGGTGGTATTGGAGAATTTCTCCACATTCCCCAAATCTCCTAGGCTGGCGCCTCACCATCAGATGGTTTACAGTCATATCCAGGGGTTTACCCTTCCGCAGAAATGCTGTCGTTTTTTCTACAGTCCCTGTTAACCGGGATGTCTACTTCTTTGGAACAGAACGTCTTTTGACGAAATAGTATCCAAATGCGAGAAAAATGGTATTGATGTGGGAGAGATCAAGAGAATATGGTGGCGGTTGCAAAGTCGCAGATCACAAGTCAACGAGCAGTGTCATCCTGGCAACATGTAGCCGAGCTTTTTCATGAAGCAAGATAATGACCCAACTTGAACTCATGCTAAAAAAGTAAACGTATCTCTTCTTTTTCATGTTCATGATTAGAGGCATATAGCTTTCAAAATCACATTCTGAAAGAAGTAATAGAATTTTTTTTTTTAAATAGGACACTTTAACCATTAGGAATGTGAATTTTTGTACTACTATTTATAAATTAATATGTTCGAATAAAATTTGAACAGTTTATGCTAAAATTAGACAGTAATATGTTTCTTCTGTGGGTAGTAATTTACGAAGCTCTTTGCTTCGATTTAGCACAAGGCCAAATGAACGGGGCACCCAATGAGACTCGAACTCACTCGTGTAGATTTGCTAGTCGAGTTTGCTAACCATTACACCACCAGAGGTGCCCTGTTTCTTCTGTGGGTACCTGACATCTCAAATCGTAAAATATCGGTCAGAGACAACTAATAAATTGAAAGACTATTTGTTCAGCATTCGTTGTAATTCCAAATGGAATTACTTAATGGGCGTTACAGAACTTCAGGGTAAAGCTTCAGGGGTGTACAGTTTGTGAGGGCAAGAATTTGGACAAAATAATCTTTTAAAAAAATGATTATAACTAATTGTTAGATCTACCTCCTTGAGTATCTCTTTTTCACTATTTTCCCACATCAACATATTCTTTTTTCTTTTTTTTTTATCTTTGCATTAAAGTGTAATGGGTAGAGTGTTTGCCAATGGTCCGGGAAACCGGGGTTCAATCCTAGGTCGAGTCATACCAGAGACTCAAAAAATGGTACTTGATGCTGCCTTGCTTAACACTCAGCATTATAAGGTAGGGATCAAGGGTAAAGTTTAGCAATCCAGGAAATAGAGTAGCGCCCTTCCTTACACCTTGGTGTTGTAGCAATTGAAAAGGGAGCCTTTGGGTCGCCCTTGACTACGGTTGCCAACTTTCCAACTATGAACAGATCAAATTCCGTTTTGTAATTCATCTAACAGTTTCCAAAAATGCCCTCTTAAATTATTTCTGGCACCATATTTCTAAAATCATCCAATTTATTCTTAAATTCTTCAACACTATTTCTTTCTTCGATATGATTAGGTAGTTTGTTCCAAAAATACATTACTCTATTTGCAGAAAAATACAATGGGTTAGTAAACTAAATTTTTGTAATCTGCCTGGACAGTAAATTTGCTGTTCAAGGATAAATGATGAAAAAAATATCTAGCATTATAAGAAATTCCCTCATTTTTCTATATTTTAATTAGATCACCTCCTATTCTTCTTTCTAATAAAGTAAGTGAAGTTGGCGACCGTAGTCGAGGGCAATCCGAAGGCCCCTTTTTCAATAGCTACTACACTGAAGTGTTGGCGGGAATACAATCTCATTCCCTGACTTGCTCCACTTTACCTTTGACCCGTACCTGACTGTTAAGCAAGGCTGTATAAAGTACTATTTTTTTTTTTTTTTAGTTTTTGGTATGACTCAACCTGTGACTGAACCCCGGTCTCCCCGACCATTAACGAACACTCTATTCATTAGGCCAATGTACCCGAGTAACTGTACCAAATAAACAGAAAATGGTAGATATTATTTTTATAGCAAACTTACATTGTCAGTTGGATTTACGTAGCCATTTTTTTAATTACGTCCCTTTTATATTTGCTGAATATATATATATATATAGATGTGCGTGTGTGTGTGTGTGTGTGTGTGTGTGTACGAATAGGTAGATAAATAGTATTATGGAAGACTTAAAGGGTAATCACTCGAGCTGAGATAACGAAAAGAACTGTAGAAGCATGCGTTTTTTTTTATTTGGTTCTCACCTTTAATGATGTTTTTTTGATAAGTCAGGCCGGCCATCTTAGTAGGTTTCCATACCGTCTTTCACAGGAAGAAGGAACATCTTTTTATCTTCTAATTTCTCTATGTAAGAGATTTGATATAAAGAGATTTAGTGCAGTGCCTTTTAGGAGCAGGAACTAACCGTATCAAAAACCTCATCCACTACCCAAAAAAGGTTTCCTGGGTATGTTACTAAACTGCATCTGATGGTGCGGCTCTGGTGCTCGAGTTCTGAGAAGTGTAGGATAACACTTCATGGCTTTTATTACTGCCAGCTCCACTCTGACCCAGAGTTGTAACCATGGATCAAATTGATCAGGACATTCCATAACCTCTAGGTATAAAATAACCCTAAATGGGTTAGCATGCAATTAAAATCAATCAATCTGTTTTTGAGTGAATTGAATTTTGGGGTTGAATCTAATAGACTACTGATTTCAAATGACTCCCAAAGAAAAAAAAAACACTTGAGTATTTATGGATACTTCACTTACTCACTCTCTCTCTCTCTCTCTCTCTCTCTCTCTCTCTCTCCATCCGTCCCTATCGTCTATCGCTCTTAGCAGGTCCTCTAGACTGTATCCAGTGTCCGTAAATATCTGATGACGGTAAGTCTTTGCTGGTCGACCAACACTTGCGCATACATGAGTATGAGTCCATAAGAGAACGTCGATGTGAGTTTCCTGCAGTGGCCAATATATCTGGTTCGTCTTCTTTGAATGGTTTGTGAGATGGGAGATAAGTGGCCGTACAGTTGCTATTTCGTTAGGTGTTGCTTCCATTATTTTCTCAAACCAGTTCCTAGGATTTTTTGTAGTTCCCATTTAACTTTTTCTCTATGATTCGTTAAAGTCCGTGTGATGCAGCCATAGATTAGTACCAACTCGAACACCGCTTGGTAGAAATAGTGCTCATATTATTAAGAGAAAATATATGACTAATTTCGGATAGGGTAGATAAAGTGTCAGTTCCATTCGATGACTGTCAGTTTCAGTGGTCTGATGATCGGATAGGTGTAGTACTGACAGTTATCAAACATCGCTAGCTATATCCTCGTAACACACACACACACACATATATATATATATATATACATGTGTGTGTGTGTGTGTCTGTGTGTGTATGTGTAGACTGAGACATGAGGAAATAGCAGGGAATCTGGCGGGATATTTCACCAGCTTATCTCGAATTGTAGCAAAAAGTCCTTAAAGAGAGTCATATATATATATATATACATATATATGGGGGTGTATATAGTAAGTTGGACGACCGTAGCCGAAGGCGACCCGAAGGTTGACTTTTCAATGGCTACTATGCAGAGGTGAAGGGAAGGGTGCTACTCCTTCTCCTGGATTGCTCCACTTTACTCTTAATTCGCACCTTATAATGATGAGTGTTAAGTAAGGAGGTATCACGTACCATTTTTTGAAGTATTTGGTATGACTCGACCTGGGATTGAGCCCAAGTCTCGCGGACCATTAGCGAACACTCCTACCATTATGCCAATGGACCGCCCAATCTAAAATTTGAGTGAGGCTTTGAACTTTCAAACTGACCTATATATATATATATATTGTCATCCACAGACAGACTGTTTCGTTTATCACAACTTTTCAGTGTGGCTAGACACGTTGGACGCTTGAAGCTGGGATCGAAACCTGCCCAACTTTACGTTAGACTTAGTATCAGATCGCTCGGCTAACAAGCGTACAACGTCAGCTAGAGAATTATAAGTTATCAAGTAGTAGCTTTCGTTTTGTTTACATTTTATACTTTACCGGATACCAGAGTGGTCAATTCGTTCGAAGGGCTTTGCATTATGCGAGCAGCAGCCGTAAATTCCTTCGCCAGAGTGCTCAACCCCCATGGGGAAGCGAATATACTGTCATCCACAGACAGATTGTTTCGTTGTATCACAACTCTTCAGTGTGGCTAGTCACATAAGATGCTTTAAGGTGGGATCGAAACCCAGCCGACTTTATGTCAGTCGGATATCTTACCCCCTGATAAAACGTCATATCGGCTATATGCATATTCGACTTATCTCTTCATATAAACAAAATAGAGCATAAAATAACAAAACCCCTTATCTGAAATAGATAGGTTTCATATATATATATATATATATGGAGAAAATCATCATCATCATCATCATGTCGCGCCGCCAGCGCGGATATCCCTGACCCTCTCTCGCCATTTCTCCCTATCATTCATCGCCTCCGGCAGGTCTTCAGGGTTACATCCTGTGTCCTCACATAGTTGCTGTATGTAAGTTCGTACTGGTCGTCCTACTTTTGCACATCCATAAGTGGGGGTCCACAGGAGTACATCGCTGATGAGCTCGTCCTTGCTTCTCCAGCAGTGTCCCGCGTGTCTGGTTCGTCTAACTTGTATATTTTTCGTGATGGGGGGCAAGTGTCCGTATAGTTGAAGTCTCGTGGGGTGTTGTCGCCAGGACTTGTTTAATACTGCTCTCAACATTCTTGTGTAATTTCCGTCTAGTTTCCTCTCCAGCCGCTTCGTTAGCGTCCATGTGGTGCATCCATATAGTAGTATCGACAAAACCGCTGCCTGGAAGAAACTGCGTTTCATTTTATCCGTTAGGTCCGACTTCCATATGATCGAGAGCCTATCGATAGCAGTCCATGCCTTCGTCAGTCGTGTGTCGATGTCTTTTTCGGTTGATGAGACGCTACTTCCTAGGTAGGAGAATTTGTCTACTAGTTTCAGAGAGGCTCCGTCTAGTGTGGCAATGTTGCCCGTTTGGTTGTAACACATATATACAGTTTTGTTCGCATTGACATGGAGGCCAATGCCAGCTGCGGCTCGTTCCAGACTATGCAGTAGTGTCTCTGCTTGATTAGGCGTATTCGCTAGTAACGCCAAGTCATCAGCGTAGTCGGCGTCCGTGATTGTCTTTGCGGGGTACCTTTTGCTTCTTCTCTTTGTCAGCTCGAAGCCATTTTCTCTGATTTTGTCGATCGAAGTCCTAAGCACATAGTCTAGACAGATGATAAAGAGGTACGGGGCTAGTGTGTCTCCTTGTAGTACTCCTGCAACAATGTCTACTCCTGCAACAATGTCGAAGTATTCCGTGTCTCCATCTGGTGAACGTACTTACTTTCACTTTGGTGTTTCTGTAGAATGGAGAAAATAGAAAATAGAAAAACCAAGTAATCCAAAAGTGATGAGTTTATTACGAAGAAAGGTCGACGTTAAAACGTTTCGGTTTTAGTAAACCTTCATCAGGTTTTTTAGATGGTGAAAACCAAAACGTTTCAACGTAGACTTTTCATTATAATAGATTAATCACTTTTAGATTATTTTCTTTTTCTTTTTCTCTCCGAACCGTTGAATTCATTTCCATTATTTACTTCAATATATATATATATATTTAAGAAAAAATTTTAAAAAACGTGTCACATTTGGATTATAAATTCATTTCCATGCTGTTATGGGTATTGATATGAATCAATAACACCAAAAATAACAGGACTTGTTTAGATCCAATGGATAAAATAATAACAGTCAGAATAGACACAGAATGGAAGGATGGGAAGGGGTTAGAAGAGGGGTGAAGAGTTTCCTCCCCATTTCGCCCACTTCCGGTTTTTCTTTTTATTACCGGTTGGAATCACAATAATGTAACTAGACGTATATTCTAAAGTCACTTTCTACAGTAAATTGAATTTTAAATTTTTTTAAACTTAAATTCTAAATAAATTCAAAATTTAAAATTTAAGTTTTGTGACCGTTTTTTTTTTTTTTGTTTTTTCTTAAAGGAATTATTGATTTGTAATGTCACTTACATTGAGCTCTTTACCAGGAAAATTTAAATGTTCAGAGTTGAATGATTTTTGTCCTGGCGGAATTATTCCCGGCTCCAGTTTAACTAGACTGAATAATACACACACACACACACACACACACACATATATATATATATATATATAAGGAAATACGTTTTGTGTTGAAAATACATTTTAAGCATTAATCACATCAAACAGTTTTGAAACAGACTGCTATTAACGGAAATAGAATGTTTAAAACTTTCTTATTTTTTCCTTTCCTTTAAAAGATAAAAATAATTGATTTAGATGAAATTTAGAAGACGTAACGTCACATATTTAAATGCCGTGATGAAGGATTGTCAAAACCGAAACGTTTAACGTTGGCACTTAATTCAACTATACATAAAATTATTCGCCGAATACCTTTTGTGTATGTGTGTATGTGTGTGTGTGTGTGTGTGTGTGTGTGTTTTTGTTTTGCTTTGTTTTGTCTTTTTCATATTTGTTCACACACACACACATATATATATATATATATATATATATATATATATACATATATATATATTAGTGCCTTTTATAGGATATGCGTCTCGCAAATATTAGGACTGATAGCTTCGTGACAGCCAATCAGAACATTATCATTACCCTGTGTGAGGTGGTAGCTGTAAAAAAAAAAAAAAGAAAAAGAAAAAAGATAAGTCATGATATTTGTACCAATAAACTTTTTAGGGGTGAGGACGATGAATGTTACCAATATAACTCATAGAAAAAAAGGGATAGTTGGTATGAAAAGGATTTTTTTACCAAAGTGCGTGAGAGGGGGTATATAAGTCTTCGATAGACTCGTATCTAGGCACGTGGTATTCTCTGCCCGCATCCACCCACCAATCCTCACTGTATCAGGTTGCCACGTTTCTGCTTCTCAGACCCAAACAATCTGACGGCCGCACGCTTCCACCTTCAAGATGAAGATGGGCTCGATTTAAGGGATGAGGGAGAAGAAAAAAAGCAGATGTCTTGGGTGGTAGGAACTTCGTTATGTCTGTGGCAATGATATCAATGCTGTTGGTAGTTATGTGGTATTTAAGAGAGAGACGTTGGCAAAATAGACGATATATCTGAGACGTAACAAGAAAGTGTTTTCTTTTTTTGTAGGTGGGGACGAAAATGTCATGGCGAACAAGTTCAAAAAATGTTCAAAATTAAGGAGACTGTCAGAAGAGATAGAATGATTTAAAAAAAAGGTGTTGACAGACATGAAGGGTTTCCTTAGACGTGTTCGTAAAGTTTGTTTTTTAAATTCTTCTTTCATGCAATATATAAGCGAGGAGCCTGTTTCTTTATTTAATGGGATATCAACCTCCGTGGGTTATTTAATAACAGTTATCATTCTAGAAAAATAAAACAGCGATACAACTTAACCCATATTCTTGAGGAGAAAACAGTTCATATCTTTGCCAAGAGTATTTGTTAGAAAGTAAAATTTGGCGACCGTAGACGAGGGTGACCCGAAGGTTCCCTTTTCGATAGCTACTACACTTAGGTGTAGGGGAGGCCGCTACTCCTTTCCCTGGATTGCTCTACTTTACCCTTGATTCCTTCCTTACAATGCTGATTGTTAAGGAGACATCAAGTACCATTTTTTGAGTCTTCGGTAAGACTCGACCTGGGATTGAACCCTGGCCTCCCGGGCCTTTGGCGAACATTCTAACCATCATACCAATGTCGGGTATTTGTTCGAAAGTGTTCGTAATATCCTGACTAGAAATCGAATTCGCTTATTACTATTCGGCAGTCCAAGCATTTTAACCATTAGGCCACAAGGATCCAATCTTTACAATATTTACCAGAATTTGAAAATCTACCGAAATTCGCCTAACAATAAAATGTGTGGTATCTATTTACTGTCGTTTAATGGCATATCAACCCTTATGGGTTATTTAATGCTAAAACCATCCTTCTAGAAGAACAGTACTATCTAATGAATAAGCTGGGAGAATACTGGGGTTCATGACTATTTGTCTGAAAGTAAACGTAATAGAACGAGTGGAGATCGAACTCGCTTACTACGATTCCGCCGTCCATCGCTTTAACCATTACACCACGACGACACCACCTACTGTCCTTTGTTTCTTTTCTGTACTCTTCATTTATTATCAACCGGTGCTTGATAAGGTGGATGGTAATTTATGGCATATCAACCCATGCGGGTTATTTAGTACCAAATCCTGATAATACACTCACATGTGTGATATGTAACCTGATAGTTAATAGGCAACTTTAGATGCGAGTTGTTAGAGTTCATTGGTTTATACGAAGTTAAAAGTTTCAAGTATTCCTATCTAATATTAATAATTCTGTTTAACATGAATAATTTGTTTGCATAAAATTAAATGTGTTCAAAGTATTATTATTTAACATTAGTAATTCTATTTATTATGAATTCTTATGCAAATTAAATAATTTGCATATAGCTGTCTTGTTTCAGATAAATAAAAATAAATAATATGGATAATAATAATCATAAAAATAGTTTTTAATGAGAACAGAAAACAACTGAGGAAAATGAAAGTGAAAGTAATACGAATGATAATTGGTGCACATGGTACAATCACTAAAGGATTGATAAAGGGACTGGAGGACTTGGAAATAAGAGGGCGAGGCGAGAACATCCAAACAACTGCATTATTAAGATCGGCTAGAATACTGAGAAGAGTGCTGGAGACTTTAGGAGATATGCAGTCACTCAAACTCCAGTGGAAAACTATCGGCTAACGCTGGTGTGAAAAATTCTCAAAGGTGTAATAATGACAATTGGTACATGATTAAACACTTCTATTTGACGCATAGATAGGACCCTAACAGATATTGCTAATTCGGGTCTGCGTGGAACAAAGAGTAACGGTAATGAAGGGATACTCCACATTCCCCAAAGCTCCATGAATGGAGCCTTACTATCCAATGCAATTTAGTGACATACCAAGGACACTTGTTGAGAGGGGTCTTCTCCCTCTCCAGAAATGCAGTCGGCATATTTTAAATCCCCAGATGATAAGATACTCCAAAAAAAGGGTGTCCTGGATAAGATAGTAAAATATATGTCCAATGATTAGGCACTATATTTAAGTGTTCAAGAGAATGTTGATTAATCACTTTGTTGCCATTACTCCCAGGTCCACCCTGACTCGGACCGGTAGTACCTGTCAGGGTCCCATCTATGGGTCTAATAGATCGGTTTCATATAATGCTTCGAGGGATTTGGAACTACATTTAATTGTTTGTAAATCATTCGTGAAAGGAAAGAATACTTGAATCTGTATGTACTTATATATATATATATATATATATATATATATATATATATATATATATATGTGCTTGTGTGTGGAGAAAAAAGAAAAACCAAGCATCTAAAAGTGATGAATTTATTACGAAGGAGAGTCAGGGTTAAGACGTTTCGATTTTAGTAAAATCTTTATCAGGACTTTAAATGTTGATTGAACAACAATGGATGTTTTATTTATTTATTTATTTACATATATTATGTTATTTTGTCTGTCTTCTTTTCTTTTTTCTTTTCACTTCTATCTCTTCTTCTTCTTCTTCTTCTTCTTTCATTCTTCTTCTTCTTCTTTCATTCTTCTTCTTCTGCTTCTTCTTTCATTCTTTTTCTTCTTGTTGTTCTTTCATTCTTCTTTTCTTCTTCTTTCATTCTTCTTCTTATTATTATCATTTCATTCCTCTTCATCTTCTTCTTCTTCTTTCATTCTTCTTCTTCCATTCTTCTTCTTCTTCTTCTTCTTCTTCTTCTTCTTTCATTCTTCTTCTTCTTCTTGTTCTTTCATTCTTCTCTTCTTCTTCTTCTTCTTTCATTCTTCTTCTTCTTCTTCTTCTTCTTTCTTTCATTCTTCTTCTTCTTCTTGTTCTTTCATTCTTCTCTTCTTCTTCTTCTTCTTTCATTCTTCTTCTTCTTCTTCTTCTTCTTCTTCCATTCTTCTTCTTCTTCTTCTTTCATTCTTCTTCTTCTTCTTGTTCTTTCATTCTTCTCTTCTTCTTCTTCTTCTTCTTTCATTCTTCTTCTTCTTCTTCTTCTTCTTCTTCTTCTTCTTTCCTTCTTCATCTTCTTCTGGGGAACAACTGTATGTCTTCAAATTTTATTTCTATTCGACTTGACAATGGGCAAAACAATGTTAAGGAACAACAGTGCTAGAAATATAAATAAGGACGTACAATGAATGTGATTCCTTAACCACTTGGTATAAAATGAACCAAAACGGGTTGACATGCGATTAAAGTCACTCACGCACTCTATCACGTACTCATCCTTTAAGATGTCCCAGACTCCAGAAATCGATAAATTGCCTAATTCTTCTTTTTTCATTCTTCTTCTTCTTCTTCTTCTTCCTTTTTTTCATTCTTCTTCTTCTTTTTTTTTCTTCTTCTTCTTCTTTCATTCTTCTTCTTCTTCTTTCATTCTTCTTCTTCTGCTTCTTCTTTCATTCTTTTTCTTCTTGTTGTTCTTTCATTCTTCTCTTCTTCTTCTTTCATTCTTCTTCTTATTATTATCATTTCATTCCTCTTCATCTTCTTCTTCTTCTTTCATTCTTCTTCTTCCATTCTTCTTCTTCTTCTTCTTGTTCTTTCATTCTTCTTCTTCTTCTTGTTCTTTCATTCTTCTCTTCTTCTTCTTCTTCTTTCATTCTTCTTCTTCTTCTTTCATTCTTCTTCTTCTTCTTGTTCTTTCATTCTTCTCTTCTTCTTCTTCTTTCATTCTTCTTCTTCTTCTTCCATTCTTCTTCTTCTTCTTCTTTCATTCTTCTTCTTCTTCTTGTTCTTTCATTCTTCTCTTCTTCTTCTTCTTCTTCTTCTTCTTTCATTCTTCTTCTTCTTCTTCTTCTTTCCTTCTTCATCTTCTTCTGGGGAACAACTGTATGTCTTCAAATTTTATTCCTATTCGACTTGACAATGGGCAAAACAATGTTAAGGAACAACAGTGCTAGAAATATAAATAAGGACGTACAATGAATGTGATTCCTTAACCACTTGGTATAAAATGAACCAAAACGGGTTGACATGCGATTAAAGTCACTCACGCACTCTATCACGTACTCATCCTTTAAGATGTCCCAGACTCCAGAAATCGATAAATTGCCTAATTCTTCTTTTTTCATTCTTCTTCTTCTTCTTCTTCTTCTTCTTCTTCTTCTTCTTCTTCTTCCTTTTTTTCATTCTTCTTCTTCTTTTTTTTTCTTCTTCTTCTTCTTTCATTCTTCTTCTTCTTTCATTCTTCTTCTTCTGCTTCTTCTTTCATTCTTTTTCTTCTTGTTGTTCTTTCATTCTTCTCTTCTTCTTCTTTCATTCTTCTTCTTATTATTATCATTTCATTCCTCTTCATCTTCTTCTTCTTCTTTCATTCTTCTTCTTCCATTCTTCTTCTTCTTCTTCTTCTTTCATTCTTCTTCTTCTTCTTGTTCTTTCATTCTTCTCTTCTTCTTCTTCTTCTTTCATTCTTCTTCTTCTTCTTTCTTTCATTCTTCTTCTTCTTCTTGTTCTTTCATTCTTCTCTTCTTCTTCTTCTTCTTCTTTCATTCTTCTTCTTCTTCTTCTTCTTCCATTCTTCTTCTTCTTCTTCTTTCATTCTTCTTCTTCTTCTTGTTCTTTCATTCTTCTCTTCTTCTTCTTCTTCTTCTTCTTCTTCTTCTTTCATTCTTCTTCTTCTTCTTCTTCTTTCCTTCTTCATCTTCTTCTGGGGAACAACTGTATGTCTTCAAATTTTATTCCTATTCGACTTGACAATGGGCAAAACAATGTTAAGGAACAACAGTGCTAGAAATATAAATAAGGACGTACAATGAATGTGATTCCTTAACCACTTGGTATAAAATGAACCAAAACGGGTTGACATGCGATTAAAGTCACTCACGCACTCTATCACGTACTCATCCTTCAAGATGTCCCAGACTCCAGAAATCGATAAGTTGCCTAATTCTTCTTTTTTCATTCTTCTTCTTCTTCTTCTTCTTCTTCTTCTTCTTCTTCTTCTTCTTCTTCTTCTTCTTCTTCTTCTTCTTCCTTTTTTTCATTCTTCTTCTTCTTTTTTTCTTCTTCTTCTTCTTTTTTCATTCTTCTTCTTTCATTCTTCTTCTTCTTTTTTCTTCTTCTTCTTCTTTTTTTATTCTTCTTCTTCTTTCATTCTTCTTCTTCTTCTTCTTCTTCTTCTTCTTCTTTAAACACATATTCAGCCTTACTGCCGGTGCCAATCACGTTTTTCTAAAAAAGAAACCCTCATGGAACTTTCGTTGTATATATATTTTTCTTTTCCCTTGTTATCGTATTTTATCGAAACAACCATCGTTATTCTATCAACACTTATTTCACCATCTTTAAGTCATGATGAAGGTTTACTAAAACCGAAATCCATTAACCTGACTTTCCAATATAACAAATTCATCACTTTTGGATAACTTTCTTTTTCTATTCCCTCCATAGATTCATTTACATTATTTACTTCCATGCGTGTGTGTGTGCGCGCGCGCGCGCAAATATATACATACACGTGTAGGAAAGGCTGGGCTCCCTAACCAGGGGGAGTCTAACCGGCCTAGAAGAAAGATAAATCCTCAATTCAAAAACTGTGAAGTGTTGTTCGGGAGAATCTGTCACACACTGTCCCAAAAGTCTGATTAGTTTTTTTACTTGATTTCACAGCTATAAACAAAACACCTATGTAAGTAGTCTAGTGGTTCAACTCTATTACTGAACTTTTAAGTACTCATAAGTCGAGAACGGCAAGAGAGTCCATCATATATATATATATATATACATATATATATATATATATATATATATATATATATATATATATATATATATCACATTTCTCAAAATTCTTTTGGCTCAGTTGACTGCATCTCTGCAGAGAGGTAAGATTCCCCCAACGAGCGTCCTGGTAATGACATTAATCAATCTGATGGTAAGGCTTCAGTTGCTTGAACTTTAGGGAATACGGGTATTCATTACCATCGCTCCCAGGTCCACTCTGTCCCGGAGTGGTAGCACCTGATAGGGTCCTATCTGTTGGTCAAATAGAACTGTTTGACAATTAAACTGTATACAAACAAATGACAATTGAATTGTTAGAAATAGAACTGTTTGATCATTTAACTGCGTGTATCTACAAACTGTATTTACCAATCATATATTTTATTTATATACGTCATCATCATCATCATCATCATGTCGGGCCGCTAGCACGGATATCCCTGACCCTCTCTCGCCACTTTTCCCTATCGTTCATCGCCTCTGGTGGGTCTTCAGGGCTACATCCCGTATCCTCACATAGCTGCTGAATGTATGTTCATGCTTTTGCCGGGCTATATGTCGGGGTCCATAGGAGTACATCACTTATGAGCTCGTCCCTGCTACTCTAACAGTGTCCTGCATGTCTGGTTCGTCTAACTTGAATAGTTTTCGTGATGTGAGGCAGGTGGCCGTATAGGTGGTGTCTTATATGTAAAAAACAGCATTTTGGCATTAGATAAACAACAACGGTTGATATGCCATAAAACCAAACCAAACCAAAATTCTTTCAATTAAAAAGCATATGATTTCTCCTCTCTCTCTCTCTCTCTCTATATATATATATATATATATATATATATACCTATCTATCTATCTATCTCTTTCTCTCTCTCTATCTCTCTATCTCTATCTCTCTCTTTCTCTCTCTTTCTCTCTCTCCCTCCATCTCTCTCTCTCTCTCTCTCTCTCTCTCTCTCTCTCTCTCTCTCTCTCATAAACTTTCATACCCTCTACTCCCCACACTCTGCAAAAACTCTCGCATGTTTTTTGCTACATGCATCGTTCATTTTACCCCTTTCTTTTTCTTTAACCCTTCTCTGCCAATTCTTTGTCCCAGTCAAAGAGTTCGGTTCCTTAGTCACGTGGTGTTCGACTGCTAAAGAGTTAAAATTAGGTAAAAAAAATCCGGTTGAGTAGCTTGTAGACATGATGTTTTTATTACCTTTCCGATAACATGAGACCCCTACTTCCAAAAAAATGTTTTTCTTAGGAGGCCGATTATTTCATTTATTTATTTATCTATTTATTCATCTATTTTTGTTAAATTCTTGTGTCTGGGGTGGGGTTTGTTTGTTTGTTTGTTTGCTTTTGTTTTCTTTTTTTTTATTCTGGTTGTTTTTATCTCACTATCTTTCCATTCCCTGATATGCTTGACTACCCCAGACGATTCTCAGAAGACCTAGTCTTAAAGGCGGGGGCAGCAGTAGAAAGTTATTTACCCCCTCATAAAGAAAAAAAAACATTAGGGTCAAAAGGTGAATACAGACGAGTGCGAAGAAAGGAATACGCTAGAATCGGTAAGTAAGAAGTTCTTTCAGAATTCTTCAACCGAATCTTCTTTGAGTGACAAACATCACTTCAAAAGTTATTGTCATTTCTCACTGCATGTATAACGTTTCTCCATGAATAAGTGGACAATTCAATATTCCTTATTTAAATGTAAAAAATAGAAAATTTGCAAGGAAAAGTTGTTGAATGAGATAATTCAAAAGGAAGAATTTAATGTTTTGGGATTAGCTTGTTTTTCAATTTTGCTCTATATCGTCGGATTCATTTCCATTATTTACTCCCCACCTCATAACAAAGTATCTTACACCCACCAAAAAGAATTACATATATATCAAAAGAATATAATCATATATTTTTTTTTAAATCACAAATTTTTAGATTTTTTAAAATCCCTTTTTGGCATTAAATAAACTACAAGGGTTGTCATACAGTTAAACACAACCAACAAACTAAAATCAATGAAGTGCTTTCTCGTAAAATTGTGTACACTTCACTACTGACAATATCAACAGATCACCATATATATATATATATATATATATATATATATATATATATATATACGTGTGTGTGTATGTGTCTCTATGTGTGTGTGTGTGTGTGTGTGTGTGTGTGTGTGTGTGTGTGTGTGTGATTAGATGTTATAGTTGTTTTTTTCGTGGTAAATACGGCTATCATTGGCAATATGTGGCAGTCGTCATATATATATATATATATATATATATATATATATATATATATATATATATATATATATATGCGGTTATCTCTGATATTTTTGAAATTCTAGAATTTTAAAAAATTAATTCAATAATTTTATCAAAAATATTTGTCTAAAATGCAGTCTTAGACGCCAGCAAAAACCATAATGAGTTTCAGGAAAGTATTTGCAATCTGCATGAGATGGTAAGATAGTAAAATAATGCCTTTTCTTCTTCTTCTTCTTCTTATTATTATTATTATTATTATTATTATTATTATTATTATTATTATCATTATTATTATTATTATTATTTACTCCTTTAGAGTTTTTCACATCAGCTGATGGTCTTTCACTAGAGATTGAGTGACAGCAAGTCTCCTCAAGTCTCCAGGACTCTTCTCAGTATTCTGGCCGTTCTCAATAATGCTGTTGTTTGGATGG
>OY757937.1:3164709-3297209 GCA_963585895.1 Sepioteuthis lessoniana | reverse complement strand
AAGTGACAGGATGAGTGCTCAATATTTCTTTTCTCTCTTCTTAGCATTATGTTTGGATCAAGATATGCTATCATCTTGATGGCATAAAAGTATTCCTGAATTTCCATTCCTTTTAATCACTTATGAGAAACGTATCTTTGAGTAGCGATTATCATTGCTAAAAGAACACAGCGACCCGAGTTCAAATCCTGGACGAAGCTGTACACATTTCAAGTTGCGGTAATAAACATAGAAAAGGCATGAATCCAATTAGTCTCTTTTCAGTAATGGGCAAATCGTCGGGCAGAATGCGTCAATCCCTTGTTTTCCGGTGTTCACTCGGTGTTCGCGCGCCAGATAGATGTTATTGTGCTAAACACCCAAGCAATCTCTGTTTAGTTGAGCTGAGTTCATTGCTTGGCGCCTGAAGTGCCTCAAAATGCATTTTGTGACGGCCTCGCACGAGTCTCGATTTGAACGTGACCCCACCACCACCACCACCACCAAAAAATAAAATGAGCTTATTTCAAATCTGACCTTGTGAGAAGTCGGATATCAAACAGTAGTTCAGACTGGGCTCTCAAACCTTATTATGACAACCAATCTAGGAAAAGGAAAACTCTGAATTCAAACCTGTTAATCTCCCCTTAAAACTAACCTTACCTAACCAACCCCTCGGCACGGGCAGGATATGACAAAAGGTCAATTTCTAAGCGGAGTTTAACAGAGTTTTCCTTCTCCTAGACTAGTTGCCTCACCAAGGCTGAAGAACCCTGTCTGCCCTACTATTTACCCATTGCTGGAGGGAGTATAATTGGATTCATACCTTTCCCAAGGGTATTAGTGCTATGTGAAATGCAATCAGTCTCGTCCAGGATATGAAATCGTGTCGCCGTGTCCATTTCCTATGACGATAACCATTACACCACGGGCACCTTCATAATGATAGTTACTTGCCGCTATAATTGTTTACAAATAATTATCGTTAGTTACTTAAACTTTATTTTTTAAATACAAGACTGACTTCGGTATTAATGATTAATCATAACGGTATGTCAACCTGTCCTAAAGCTTAGGAAATTGTGTCATAGTACTTCATGTTTGTATTTTTATGATGATATTTTGGACACGGTCCTATTGAGTACGAATAACTTTTTAAAGAAATCAAGTTGATCTTTAGATGAGTATCTGACAGGAATGACTAATCCCGGTCATAGTGGGAGTAGGAGTCATGGAA
Organism: Sepioteuthis lessoniana; assembly: GCA_963585895.1. Lineage (NCBI taxonomy): Eukaryota > Metazoa > Mollusca > Cephalopoda > Myopsida > Loliginidae > Sepioteuthis > Sepioteuthis lessoniana. Next base: position 3,295,993 of record OY757937.1, on the reverse strand, counting down.
ATATATATTAAACACATTCCAGTTCTCCAGAACTGCAACCTCACCATTAGATGCAGTTTATTGTCATATCCAGGACAACTAGGTAATAGTTTATTCGACAAGGGTTGAACTGCCGGAAAACAAACCAACGAACAAACCTCGTATTCAAAGATAAAACAAAGAAGAGTAAAATCAATACAATAAAGATAGAATAAAATATAATAAAAAGATGCAAAACGATTTATCTAAATTTTACAATGAAAAAGGAAATGGAAAATTTTTTACAAATAAAATAGAATAAAATAAAATGAAACATTGTTTTATTTTCGCTCGATAAACTTATTGTTCGTTGCCAGAGGAAGATTTAAGTTAAACCCTCTTTATTTTCGCATTCTCTTCGTTCTTGTCACCTCCTCCTTTTTTTTTTCTTCTTCTTCTTTTTCTTCCTTGTCGCCGTTCTCCCACTTTCTTCTTCTTCTTCTTCTTCTTCTTCTTCTTCTTCTTCTTCTTTTCCAGCCACCACCAATTCGTGGAAAACTGATAATTTTCTTGCTGTTCAGACGTCATCGCTGCAAACCAAACTTAGTCTGAAAAAGCGGCTTATCGCAGCTGACACCTTATCTTTTTGACACCTTTTTCCCGTCGCCTTCTGTCCAGTCCCCGGATGTTGGCACAAATTCCACATCGAATAAAAACACCCGGATAATGTTCGAAATGGGTTTTCATTGATGAATGGGTTTCTGGTGACAAGGCTTCGAACATTCTGAGATATTAAACATCGATAAAAACCAGTTTCGTGTACTGTCGATGGGACATAGAATACATTGATTGTATCCCTGCAGATAGATTAAACCCTCCCAAAATAAAGAAAAAAAAATTAAGTGTCCTGGGTATGAAATTAAACTAGATCTGATGGTGAGGCTCCAGTATATGGAGTACCCCTTTTTGCCATTACTCCCAAGTCCACTTTGACCTGGAGTGGTTCTTCCTGTTACGGTCCCATCTATGGCTCAAACTGATCTGTTTAAGATAATTTGTATTCCATAGTATTGTGGGCAAAAATATTTTAAGAATCTACACAACAAATGTAAATATGAAAGTACAATGAACGCAAGTTCTTGAGCTCAAGAAAATAAAATAACCCAAGACAAGCTGACATGCCATTAAAACCAATCAATCTAATATTTCCTGTAGTTCTTATAATGTTTCAAAACTGCCAGGTGCTTTTTTATGTTAATGTTGAATCATTTCAGGATTACAGTTGTTCATTCAACAACCTTTGGTGTGGCACAAAACTGCATCCGGTGATGAGGTTCCAGTTCTAGGGCTTCGGAAGTTGTGAAGTTACCAGAACTGGAGCCTCACCATCAGACAAATTTCAGTGTCAGGCGCTCGTGGTGTAAAGGTTATCATCGAAGTAAATGGACTCGGTGACCCGAGTTCAAATCCAAGACAAGGCTTTTTGTGTTTGACATTCCGCTAATATCCTTTGGGAAGATACGCATCCAACTATTCTTCTTTCAGCTATGGGTAAATAGTAGGGCAGACTGATTCTTTAACCTTGGTATGGTGGCTGGCCGAGGAGAAGGAAAACACTGAATTACAATGAGTTAAACTCAGCTTAAAAAATTGAAAAAGAATTAAACACTATTAGAATTGAATGAAACGCTGTTTCTTCCAGGCAGCGGTCGTCTCGATACTGCTATATGGATGCACTACATGGACGCTAACTAAACGGCTGGAGAAAACGCCTGACGGCAACTTCACAAGAATGCTGCGAGCAATATTAAACAAGTCCTGGAGGCAACACCCAACAAGGCACCAACTATACGGCCACCTACCTCCCATCACGAAAACTATCAAGTTAGACGAACCAGACATGCAAGACAATGCTGGATAAGCAGGGACGAGCTCAAAAGTGATGTACTCCTATGGACCCCCTCATATGGCCGACCAAAAGCAGGACCACCAGCGCGAACCTACTTACAGCAGCTCTGTTAGGATACGGGAAGCGATGAACGATAGGGAGAAGTGGCGAGAGAGGGTCAGGGATATCCGTGCTGGTGGCACGACATGATGATGATGATGAGAATTGATTTTTAAAAGTTTACTGTTTAAAGAAAAAAAACGTCATGAAGGAATTAACTTGGAGAGAGTCCCTGTTGCACTGTGGCTTATGTGCAGAACGGTGACATCGTAAAAAGTCAGTTCCACCGCCAGTCATGTTTACTTTTGGATTAATATCATTTGGAAAGATATAAGCCCCCCCCTCCCTTATCCTTTCAACAATAGGTTAAATAGCACCACCACCTGATGGTTGGTTTTAACATTAAATAACCCACGAAGGTTGATGTGACATAAAGAAATCAAATCGTCCAAAATATATAATTTAAATTTTAAATCCGTATCTGAACATATATAAAAATAGATTTTTTTTTTATTGATGTTTGAAAATTGTTACTTTATGAAGTTAAATTGATATTGTCGGGACAAGGGCTGTTTCTTTTTCTTTTTCTTACAATTTTTAAGGAAACTTTTTAAGAGACACACTAGTTTTCCGAACATTAAATTGAAACATATCCTTTCCATTTTCCATTTGGTCATTTATAGACAAAATATACGTTCAATAACCAAATGATAAGAAAAGGAATAAAATGGATATTCTAAAAGACCTTCCCCCTCTCTCTCTCTCTCTTTCTCTCTCTCTCTCTCTCTTTCTCTCGCTCCCTCTCCTTCTCTCTCTTTCTCTCTCTCTCTCTCTTTCTCTCTCTCCCTCTCTCTTTTTCTCTCTCTCACTCTCTTTCTCTCTCTCCCTCTCTCCCTCTTTCTCTCTCCATCCCTTTCTCTCTCTCTGTCACTCTCTCTCTCTTTCTCTCTCTCTCTGTCACTCTCTCTCTCTCTTTCTCTCTACCTCTCTTTCTCTCTCTGTCACTCTCTCTCTTTCTCTCTCCCTCTCTCCCTCTCTCTCTCGCTCTCACTCTCTCTTACTCTCTTCCTCTCTCTCACTCTCTTTCTCTCTGTCTCCCTCTCTCTACCCCTCTTTCTCTTTCTCTCCCTCTCTCTCTTTCTCTCTCTCTCTTTCTCTCTCTTTTTCTCTCCCTCTCTCTCTCTCACTCTCTCTTACTCTCTTTCTCTCTCTCACTCTCTTTCTCTCTGTCTCCCTCTCTCTACCCCTCTTTCTCTCTCTCTCTCTCTCTCTCCCTCTTTCTCTCTCTCCCATATATATGTATTTGCGTGTGTGTGTGCGTATGTGTGTGTGCGTGTGCGTGCGTGCGTGCGTGTGTCTGTATGTGTGTGTGTGTACTATTAATATAGACCAATTCTAAGTTTAAGAGTAAAATAATGTTACATCAATACGAAACCATAAAAATAACTTGCATCTATCAATTTCAAAATAATATCGATCGAGATGATTTACTCAAATCGTTTTATTTTTTTTTTTTTTTACCAATTAATTACACGAGAGGTTACCTACTTTCAATTCCTTTTCTTATACTTCGAAATATCTCTCATCTTTTAAAACCAAATTAAAGAAAGCAATGTGTATTTCCCTTCTAAGTCACTTTATTATAAGCAAAATCAAAATTACAAGATACGTTCACAAAATTTCAATACTAAAGCTGAAACGATGAATCCGACCCTTCCAACGGGTCAGATTTAGCTTATCATTTAAATGTGAGGGCCACGCAGGCATCGAGATTCATGTGTGGCAGTCACAAAAAAAAAAAATCAAAACAAAAGATGCCAAGACAGAAATAAACAATGAATTAAATGACAATTTTTTTTTTTTCAAAATAGTCCCCTAGTATTCAAGATGCTTACTCCAGCGAGTATTTTATTAGTTGAAGCACCTTTGAAATACTTCTTTGGATAAGATAAAATGCTGCACCGTTTTGTACTTTTATGTCTTCATCGTTCTTTGACATTTGATATGAATTTTCCGTTTAAGAAACCAGTAAAAGACGCTCGACCCGGTAAATATAAAGGATGTTGCTCTCACATAATTCTGTGTTTCAACAAAATTTATTTTTTATAAAGTGTTGATAATGGTGACGTAAACACTCTTTTCTATATTTCAAGGAAAAAAAAAACAATGAAAAATGATTTCTCCACACTCAAAGAAAACAACAAACAACCAAACGGTAACGATAGGAAAATTTCTTATATATATGTATTGGACACTAATGAAGACGTCGTAGAAATAGAATTTCACTTTATTCAATTTAGGCTGTTTAGAATGCTTTCCGATTTTGGTTTAGTTTCCTCGTTTAATGGCATATGAACTTTCGTGTGTTATTTAATACCAAAGCCATCTTGGTAAAAAAAACAAAAAACAGCCGTAATACTATTTAACCCGTAGCTAGGGTGGGCTTAAGGAGGTTCCTTTGTGTGTTGGTCTAAAAGTGAACGTAATAGCGCGACTGGAGTTCGAACTCGCGTTTTTATAACTCATAATCAATCACTTTAGCCACCACTCCACTGGGACTACACCCACTAGAATCTAGACATCATCACTTTGCCATAAAAGTTGCTTTTTTGTGCAAAGGTTTTTTGATTTTTAAATTTTCAATAACAAAAAACCTCAATCTTAATACGCTTTGTTTATAAATTGTATACCTACGAGGAGCCTTCAATAAGTTTCCAGACTTTTTCCGTATGGGTATTTAAAATTGTCGGAGACTCTTGAACATCCAGTATTTTATTGCTATACATCTTATGAGATGGCTGACCAATTTTTATGATTTCAGATTCAAATGAACAGCTACAGCAGAAATTGGAATACACTCTACTAAAGCCTGATTGTCACAGCTGGTGAATTTCAAAAATGCAATCTGACACTTGAGATGAACGATGTGCAATAAAATTCTGTTTTAAACTTGGAAACGTATGGAATGCTTCAGACTGCTTTTCGACCATCTTGCATGAATTGAGCATCAGTTTTTGAGTGGCATAAGAGATTCAAGGAAGGCAGGGAGTCTGTGAGGGATGATGAGAGGTGTGAGAGGAGTAAGGAAGTCAATACACCACAGTTGATTGGCCCAAGGTTTAGGTTTAGGGCTACTATGTTGAGGTTTTAAGGGAGTTCAGCAAGAGATTTCGTCGGAGGAGGCCAGCACTCTTGAAATCGGGTCAGTGGCGTTTCCACCAGGACAATGCACCAGTCCACAACTTCATCGTTGTCACAGACTATTTGACCAAGATGGGCATCAAGACAGTTCCTTATCGTCCCTAAAGTCCAGACGTTGCTCCCTGTGACTTTTGGTTATTCCGTAAGCTCAGAGGCTGTCGTTATGAGACAATTGAGGAGATGAAAGAGGCTGTAACTAAGATCATTGACACGCTCACACAAGGGGACTTCGATGGGGCCTTTCAGAAGTTGTTGGAACGGTACAAGAAGTGCATTGCAGCCGGAGGAGATTAGTTCGAAGGGGACTAGAGTTTCATGTGTGTACTATCAATAAAAGTGCCAATACGAAAAAAAGTCTGAAAACGTATCGTATGCACCTCGTGTGTATATATATATATATATATAGTAATGGTTTATGGTTCTTACCAGCTCACTTGGTGAGTAAATGGTGGACCATGAATGTGTAAAGCATGAAACCTAGATTGCTGTAACCTCACCATCAGATTGTTTAGTGTCATATATCAGGACACTTGTTGGGGGGGTCTTACCCCTCTGCAGAGAAGCAGTCGGTGTATTCAACAGCCCCAGCCGACTGGGCAAGAATACGAATAGTTTTTAAACTGATCAATTTGGTCCAAAGATAAGGCCTCAAATGGTACTGCCACTCCGGATCAGAGTGGACCTGGGAGTAATGACAATGAAGGTGTACTCTGCTCTCTTCCAAAATCTCCATACCTGGCGCCTTACCATCAGATTCAGTTGAATGTCATACCTAGGACTTTCCTTTTTAGCTGGGGGGATCTTAACCCACAGAAGTGGATACTGAGCTTATTGCAAGCCCAGCCGACTGGCCAAAGACATTTTGATGAGACAGTATGCACAGATATAACACTCTGATCCTATGTAAAAGTTTCAAACTAGTTGTAAATAATCTCTTTACATTGACTGGAAATATCTTCATAAATATATCATTTAAACTTAATTAGATATTTTATTTCCGAATTAAATTAAATTTGGCATAGTGGCTATCATGTTGAACTGTAACCACAAAATAAATGATTCGGACTCCAGTCACGTTCACTTTCGGCGTAATACCCTCGCGAAAGGCATGAACCCCTTATTCCGCTAGCTAGGGATTAAATTGTATCATTACTATTGCTGTTCTTCCACAGGGATAGTTTTAGCGTTAAATAACTCACGAAGGTTTTATATGCCGTTAAAGAAAGAAACAATACCAAAACTTAGATTAAATATACAATTTCTTTAAAATGGTGTGATATTTATTTGATTTGTATTTCTCTTTTCAGCTATCTGGGATAGTATTGGGATTTTACCGCTTTCGACCGACAGGAAATTAGTTTTATTTTGAGAGAGAAAACCAAAGGTGAGTACATGATTTACACCGTTAAAGTATTTTTCTTCGATGTGACTGAGTAAGAAGGTTTGCCAGCAATAACTTAATCAATCACTCAAAAACAGACAATTTGCTTCAACGACTTATGAACATTTCTTTCTATAGAAAGGGCTGCTCAAAAGAATTTTAACGAACTCAATATCATTTCCTCTTTTTTTTTAAGCCACGAGAAACCATTTAAGATTTTGTGTATGGAAGGATCGAAAATCACTAAGTGGTTGGTTGGTTGTTTGGTTCTTTAAACGGTAATTCAACACTCCTGGGTTATCTAATGCTGAAGTTATTTATTTAGAAGTACATACTATTTCAAGAAATTAAGGACAATCATTTGGAAATTCTTTAGCTTCAAGTCTGAATTTACCCAACCCCTCCGCCAGGATGTGATACAGCACCAATTCTTTAGCAGAGTACAACGAGTTTGAATTAAGAGTTTTCCTTCTCCTAGACTGGTTACCTCATGAAGCTTAAAGAAATCAGACTGTTCGACTACTTATCCAAAGCTTAGGGAAGAATTGTTGGATTCATATCTTTCCTAAGGGATATGAGCATTTTGTAAAATACAGACAGCCTTGTCCAGGATTTGAACTCGTGTCCACTGCCTTTGACGGTAACCGTAACAAGTAGCTTGTCTTAAGATTATTAATGTATATACAATTAGTAAATAATTCTATTTAATAAAAATCATTTACTTGAGCACAGTCATTTGTTTTCAAGTATTCATCTGTAATAGGAATATTTTTCAAATAAATCTATTTGATCCATTGATAAGAAGTCAAACAGGTATGAATTTGTTATATTTTGACCCGGCCCAAAAATACTATTCCAAGTTGATACACCAGAAGGAAGTGACACATTCCAATGGCCAGTAATCGAAAGAGATCGCGTGGGCGGATTAAGGCTTATGATATGGGACAAGGTGAAGCTCCCATTGTGCCACTACAGTGATGCACCGGAAGAGAGTAACCTCTGAACTGCATGACAGTTATTTCCGCTTGATGACAATTAAACATTCGATTTCAAAGATCCAGTGGGTGATCGTGTGGGCGTTGAATTATTATATAATTGAGTTGAGTTGGGTGCCAAAGCAGTTGCCAGTAGAATTCCAGATAGTTAGAGACCAGATGTGGTAGGGAAAGCCACACCCGACAGAAGGGGTTCTCGGAAACCCCCGATGGATTTAGGGGTCCAGAGAAGATGCTGATAAGATGCCATAAAGAAAGCCAGCATCCAGCAGTGGACCCCAAGACCTCTGGTTGAGCATCTAAGAGAACAAGAAAGACACAACGTGACGGTCATAACAGTGGGGTCAAAATATGAAGTTTATGTTCGGTCTCCAGCACCCTCTCACATGCAAACCTTGAACAACCCTTTCGAACCCTTGCAATAAATTGAGAGGTAAATATATCTGTAAAGAAGTCTTCCTGCGTCTTCCTTCCTGCGTTTTCCCTCTTGCGTCTTTATGCTGCGTCTTTTATTCTTGCGTCTGTTATCATTGCGTCGGTATGTATCCAGTATATATATGTATGCAACAAATTGACCTCTGAGCAATGGTAATAAATAAGTCATTTTACAATTTCATAAAGTTTTAGAACAGTTGTTTCAAAAACCATTGTGATATATACGTGGTGTCTTCAATAAGTTTCTAGACTTTTTTTTGTACAGCCATTTAAAATTATCATAGATTCTTGAAAATTCACTATGTTATTGCCATACATCGTATGAGAGGACTGACCAATTTTTATGATTTCAGCTTCAAATGAACAGCTACAGCAGCAATTGAAATATACTCTACTAAAGCCTAATTGTCACAGTTGGTGAATTTCAAAAATGCAATCTGGACTTTAGAAGAACTATATTCAATAGAATTCTGTTTTAAACTTGGAAGAAATGCCATGCGATGAAAGCTGCATCTACTACTATGACCCAGAGACCAAGAGACAGAGTTCCCAGTGGAAGCATGCTGGCTCTCCCAGACCCAAGAAGGCCAGACAGAGCAAATCCACCCACAAACATTTGATGATCCCTTTTTTTGACGGCACGGGCATGAGCTACATGCACTGGGTTCCCACTGGACTGACAGTCAACAAGGAATACTATGTTGAGGTTTTCAAGGAGTTCAGCAAGAGATTCGGTCGGAAGAGGCCAGCACTCTTTAAATTGAGTCAGTGGCATTTCCGCCAGGACAATGCACCAGTCCACAACTCCATCCTTGTCACAGACTATTTGACCAAGATGGGCATCAAGACAGTTCTTCACCGTCCCTATAGTCCAGACCTTGCTACCTGTGATTTTTGGTTATTCCCTAAGCTCAGAGGCTCTCGTTATGAAACAATTGAGGAGATGAAAGAGGTTTTGACGAATGTCATTGACACGCTCATACAAGAGGACTTCTATGGGACCTTCCAGAAGTTGTTGGAACGGTACAACAAATGCATTGCAGCCGGAGGAGCTTACTTCGAAAGGGACTAGAGTTTCATGTATGTACCATCAATAAAAGTGCCCATACGAAAAAAAGGCTGGAAACTCATTTAATTATCTTCGTATATATATATATATATATATATATATATATATATATATAGGTATTCTTGGTCCAGTTAAACCGGAGTTGGGAGTAATTCCATCAGGACAAGAAGTTATTCATGAATGAATATTTAAAATTTTCCTGGTAAAGAGCTCAATGTACCAATAATACAGAGCAATAAATTCTTTAAGAAAAACAACAAAACCGGTCACATAGGATTATAAATTTATTTCAATCCTGTGACGCACTTTTGAAATTTTCAAAAACACGAAAAAAAATTAACAGGACTTCTTCAGATCTTTTTGATAAAAAAACTAGAATAGACACATAGGAGTGGAAGGGATAGTGGGAGGGGATAGAAAAGGGGTGAAGGGTTACCTCTTCATTAAAACCACTTCCGTTTTAAATTTAAATTTCGGTTAGCAATGTAATAAAATTGATTTTTTTAAACTTTTCTTTAATTAATAATTTTTTAATTATATTTAGACCTAAATTACAGATTTTTTATTGAATCAGATTTAAACTTTAAATAATAACTTCACGTAAAGATACAGTAATAGATATAATAAAACTAAAAACAAAAACAAATATTTAATTTATTTACTATATTTTAACATTTCAAAATTATTTAGAAAGCATTAATCAGTTCCACTTTGTTAAATGTTAAAATATAGTAAATGAATTTATATATATTTATATATAGACCTGTGAGTAATGACAATGAAGGGGTACTCCGCTCTCTTCCAAAATCTCCAGACCTGGTGCCTTACCATCAAATTCAGTTGAGTGTCATACCTAGGACATTCCTTTTTAACTAGGGGAGTCTTAATTCAATTCAATTAAATATCTATCATTTATTTACACTCAGTTAAATGATCAACCAGAGCCTCAAACATCATTATATATATATATATATATATATATATATATATATATATATATATATATATAAACAAATGACAGATATTTAATTAAATTGAGTTGTTAATGATAGATGACAATGCTTGTAACCACTCCACTGTGTGCAAATAAATGTTGAATAGTAAATGGAATTATTCGTATTAAATAGAAATACTTAAAACAATTTTAACTGTCTACAACGAAATGTTATCAACAAAATATGTTTACAAATCATATATATTTAATATATATATTGAGACAGGATTTGGCTTTAAATGACCAACAATGGTTGATATGCCATAAAACCCAACCAAACCTATATCAAACAATACAATTTATCATAAGTTTGCAATCAGTTTAAATGTCAAACTATTTTAGTTAACCCTTGATAAGATCCTATCAGGTGCTACCGCTCCGGCCCAGAATGGACCTGGGAACGATGGCAATGAAGAAGTGCTCCGCATTCCCCAAAGCTCCAGCTTTACTAGAGCCTCACCATCAGATTGGATAGAGTCATAAACAGGAAACTCGTTGGTGAGGGTTCTTACTCCTCTACAGAAGTGTAGTCGGTGTATTCTATAGCCCCAGACAACAGGCCTTCGATGGTTTAGTGTCATGTCCAGGACCCTCGTTGGGGGGAATCTTACCCCTCTGCAGAGATGAAGTCGGTGTATTTTACAGCCCCAGCCGACTGGGCTAGACTAGAAAATTCACCCACTATGTTTATACTGGAGTTTTGTGGATTTTACCGGAGAATAAATATGATTTAAAGATAAATGGTTTCACTTTAAAAAAGAGAATTAAGCGATATTCGGCAAAAAGTATGACAGACGTAGACTACCCAGATAACCTAGCACTTCTCCTTCCCAAACCAAATCCCGGCTGCTTGATACAGGCTATGCAGCAGAAAGCATTGACTTCCATCTGAACGAAAATAAGATTTCATTAAGTTTAAACAAGAAGAATCCATCTCCAATTCAAGTGATAAAACTCTGAAATAAGTAGACCAGTTCACATACCTCGGTAGCAATATCTCATCTACTGAAATCGATGTCAACATACGTATAGGGAAGGCGTATACTACTATTGACAGGTTTTGATCAAAAAGAAAGCTGACCACTCTGATAAAATAAAACGAAAATTTTTCCAAACTGTGTCCGTGTCGGTACTATTGTAAAAATGCACCATCTGAACTCCAACGAAAAGCATGGAGAAAAAGCTAGACGGGACCTACATTAGAATGCTACGTGCAGTTTTGAACAAATTCTTGAAGCACCACCCTACAAAACAGCATCTGTATGGCCACTTACCTCCCATCTCGCAAGCCATCCAAAAAAGACGAACAAAACAAGTGGTTCGCCCTTGTTCCTTATTCCGGTTCGGCCTTATTCCTTATTCCAGTTCGCCCTCATTCCTTATCCTGGTTCGCCCTTATTCCTTATCCCGGTTCGCCCTTATTCCTTATTCCGGTCGGCCCTTATTCCTTATTCCGGTTCGCCCTTATTCCTTCAGCAGTTCCTGCTGAAGAAATAAAGGTGAACCCTTACATATGGACGATTAGTAAAGACTTGCATAAATCAGCTCTTTGCCGACAGTTGATGAAGTTAAGTGAACCTCCCAGGAGCGATAAACGATAGAGACGGGATGGTGGGATAGAGAGTTAGGGAACTCCGTGCTATCAACATAAATTAATAATGATGATAATGATATATGAAAACTAGATATTCTAGCTCATTGTTTCACGTATGAAGCTAAAAAAAATTTTGCGGAATTAGAGGAGGCGAGAGGACAATAATCCAAGTCTTGATAAATTTTATCTGCAGATATTTTAATTTCAGATTTTTTTTTGTTGTTGTTTTGATTTTGTTCTTTTTTTTTCTTCTTTTTTTCTTTTTTACTTTACGGAATGGAAGTCTTTTGCTGAGTTATAGTGCAAATATTTTGGAGGTGCCCGTGGTGTAATGATTATCGTCGTAGCAAATGGACACGGCGACACGAGTTCAAACCCTGGACGAGACTGATTGCATTTCACATAGCACTAATACCCTTGCGAAAGGTATGAATCCAATTATTCTCCCTCCAGCTATGGGTAAATAGTAGGGCAGACTAGGTTCTTCAGCCTTGGTGAGGCAACTAGTCTAGGAGAAGGAAAACTCTGAATTCAAACCTGCTAAACTCCGCTTAAAAAGTTGACCTTGTGTCATATCCTGCCCGAGCGGAGGGGTTGGTAAATATGTATATTGCAAATATTTTGAACAATATGATTCGACTTTTAATGAAATAAAATCGTCAGAAAAATCTCACCCTGGCAAAAATTGATATTCCTGACCAAATTTGTGGTTCAGTTCTTCCTCTTCTTGGAGATTTTTTTTTTTTGCTTATTTTTATATTGATGTTCCATTTTTATACTTGATAAACTATAACTTACCTTCAGAATCATTTTCGCATTTAGTTCTGATTTTTATCTATATATATAAATTCCCGCTTGAGTTTCGTCCGTCCGTTCGCTCTTAACGGTCATCTACATACCCTTCCCACAGCCAAGTGGAATAATCTTCCAACCCCCCCCCACTTCAATCAATTAGGATATTCTTCCACGTAGGTATTGCTTCTTCAGATCATACACAGTGTTCAACTCTGACGGAATTGTCCTGTGCTAACTTTATCTAACCTCAAAAAGTAGCACAGTAAATATAAATTAAAGATCTTATAAGATCCGAATGTCTGATGAAATCTGAAGTTCTGATGAAGTCCGACAATATGCTGTCGAAGGCTGAAAAGATAAAAGAAGTTCTTAGATTCCTCTAACCAGAAATACTGTTATCTACAAAATAGAATATAGAGAGAAATTTATAAACAAGGTAATCTAAGAAAAGTTTGATGAGTAAGGAAGTCGACGCTATAACGTTTTGGTTCTAACGAACCATAATCAGGACTATTAAAGATGATATCTAGTGATGTTAAATTACCAATGGATGTTTAATAAAATACAAAAATTAGGAGGAAATTCTATGTATACAGAGAAAGGGGTGACCGTTTAATCTATAAATCAGCGTTTGTGTTTAAAATTAGAAGAATATGAAATTATATATTGGTCTGTTCATTTAGGTTGAATTGAATTATGGCAAATTACCTGGGTTAAATGGTACCATTACTATCCATCGGTATTTAAAAATTCCACAAAGGTTGATATGCCATCAAACAAGGAAACTAAACCTAACAAATAATATACGAATTAAGTTTTATATTAATTGCTATTGTATATATTTGTATTAATTATTGGAAAGGCAACAAAACGATTTAATTGCGAACGATCCTTTCTTGTATAAATAGCACCACTTGTTTTTTCGTTTTATTTTGTTTTCTTTTTTCGTTTTGTTTTGTTGTTTAGGGTTTTTTTTTTTGGAATTTCCACGGGGGCTGATTGTTATTATTATTACTATTATCATTAATTACTCCTTTAGAATCTTTCACATCAGTGTTAGCTGATGGTTTTTCTCTGGAGTTTGAGTGACGGCAAGTCTCCTCAAGTCTCCAGGACTCTTTGCAGTATTCTGGCCGTTCTCAATAATGCTGTCGTTTGGATGGTCTCCACTCGTCTGCCAACTTCCAAATCTTCCAGGCCCTTTAATAATCCTTTAATTACTGTGCCAAAAGCACCAATCACAATTGGTACAATCGTCACCCGCATGTTCCACAGCTTTTTCAATTCTCTAGCAAGATCGAGGTACTTATCCTTCTTTTCACATTCTTTCAGTTTTATTCTATGGTCAGCCGGGACAGCAAAGTCGACAATTTTGCAAATTCTCCCTTTATTGTTGTTGATTGCTATAAGGTCTGGTCTTCTGGCCGAGATTAGGTGATCCGTGTGTATGTCAAAGTCCCATAAGAGTTTATGTGTGTTATTTTCGAGGACAGGTGCTGGGTTGTGCATGTGATTATTATTATTATCATTATTGTTTCATTTTAAATTGAATATTTCTACACATTGTTTCAAACAAGTTTTTTGGCGTCAAATCAATTCATAACATTAGAATTGGCTAATTTAATCCACGTCCGCTTCTTATATTCACTTTTGTATTCGATTATCCTCATTTTACTAATTCACAGTACGAAGACGTATTGTGGATTCTTTCACCATCACAAAAGACGTCCAAAGCAGATATTGAGAATATTTTGCTTTATTTATTTCGTTAAAAAGCGAGAGAGAGAGAGAGAGAGAGAGAGAGAGAGAGAGAATCTTAAATAATAAAGAAATTTATGGTATATATTTTTTTAATGAAGCTTTTTCATTCACTATTATTATTAATCTTAACTCGTATTAGCCTTCATCTTCCTAATTCTACTTGCTTTTTATCACAATACATCAAAAATAGCTCACTATAAGGAAATATTCATCGAGTAAATCCGTTGAAATCTTCTAAGTGACTAAAGCCATTCTTTGTCTGATTTCAAATTAAATGAAAAATTTTTGGTGACTGTATTCAGGTTGAATGACATTTTTTAATCATCTAAATTCTCACTATAACAGAGGTATGAGGTTGGGCTAAAAAGTTCAAAAACTGACACAACTCTCATGGAAAATGACCAAATAAAGTTTATTTTTCAATATAGTCCTCTTTAAGGCCCACACACTTCTTCCATCGGTGTTGCAGTGCTTGGATCCCATTTGTCAAAATCCTCGACAACATGCGTGTCATCATCATTTGAACTTTTCACCTCCCCCTGATCTTTTCAGCTGATGGGCTTTATCTGCCCTTCCACGTTCTTTATAAAAAGCTAAACCGAATCCTCAATTTGTTCTTTAATAGAAACATCAATATCACAATGAACGGACATTATTAAAGTTTAAGTGCCAACCAGTAATTTTATTTTTATCATGAAATTTGAAAAATATAGATTATGAATAGATGCAATTAATAAAAATACAAAAATCTTAAATGTGTAAAAATATAAATATTTACCAACCCCTCCGCTCGGGCAGGATATGACACAAGGTCAATTTTTAAGCAGAGTTTAACAGGTTTGAATTCAGAGTTTCCCTTCTCCTCGATTAGTTGCCTCGCCAAGAATGAAGAACCTTGTCTGTCCTACTATTTACCCATAGTTGGAGGGGGAATAATTGGATAAATACCTTTCCTAAGGGTATTAGTGCTATGTGAAATGCAATCAGTCTCGTCCAGGGTTTGAACTCGTGTTGCAGTGTTCATTTCCTACGACGATAAGCATTACACCACGGGCACCTCCAAATATAAAAGTATAAAATATGATTTGTAAAATTTTTGAAAAATAAAAATATAAAATATTTAAAATCTGACAAATAAAATCTAAAACAAATTTGAAAGATACAAAGCCTAACAAAGTTGGGTGGGTTTTGGTTCCAGCTTGAAGCATCCTACGTGTCCCGCCATACTGAAGAATTGTGATACAACGAAAGAGTCAGTCTGTGGATTTTCCTGCTGCAGTGGATATCATTAGGTATTATTTATTATCAAACTCAGCAGTATTAAAGCTATAAGCAAAAATAGAATTTCATAAATATAAATAAGGCATGAATTCATATTCCTATTTTGGATTTTTGAGTTTCAATTCTGTAGACTTTGCTAAAACATAATACCAAATAGTTCCATCCTATTTAAAAACACATGAACTTAATTTATCTGCACATGGAGACCAATATCTTTTGCTGCTTGCTCCAGGCTATGCAGTAGTGATTTGGCTTGGGCAAGTGTATTAAAATATACTTTGCAAAATTTATTTTAAAGATATTGACAATGAAGACTATGAAGTAAAATTTGTATTATTTAAAAAGATTTTGTGCAGAATATTCAACCGGATTTGAAATTGCAGTCGCAAAGGCGCGAACTCCAATGAATAGTAGGTTAAAAATATCTTTTTCATCAGCGACAACAGCCATGTCTTTTCATTTGCCATCATGGTAGAAGGGACATTGAAATTTCTGAGAATTTGTTTTTTTTTTAGTGCTGCATCTCACGACGTGAAGACATCCCGTGACAACCCCGCTCACCAGATCTATCCTCTTGTGATTATTTCTTCTAGGAATGCTTAAGACCCAAGTCTTTAAATGGAGATAACAGATATATCGCCTAATAGTTACTTCTGGGGATACCTAAAAGCATAAGTCTTTAAATGTAGATTTATTGATTTATCCCCTTTGTGATTATTCCTTCTGAGTTAAGAAAATGCCATGTCTTTAAACGTAAGTAACAGATCTATCCCCTTGTGATTACTTCTTCTGGGAGTACCTAAGGGTCCAAAGGCACTAAAAATATGCCAGATATCTATTCCCTTCTGATTACTTCTTCTGGGAGTACCTGAGCGTCTAAAGGCACTAAAAATACTCCATAGATCTATTCCCTTGTGATTACTTCTTCTGGGAGTACCTGAGGGTCCAAAGGCACTAAAAATACTCCATAGATCTATTCCCTTGTGATTACTTCTTCTGGGAGTACCTGGGGGCCCAAAGCCACTAAAAATACGCCAGACATCTATTCCCTTGTGATTACTTCTTCTGGGAGTACCTGAAGATCCAAAGGCGCTAAAAATACGCCAGACATCTATCCTCTTGTGACTACTTCTTCTAAAATACCTGAAGGTCCAAAGGGTTTGAACGTATATCGCTTATGGGATTACTTCTCCCAGGGCTACCTCAAAGTACAAAGGATTTAAATGTAAACCACAAATCTATCCTCTTGGGATTAATTCCTCTGTGGATACCTGAAGGTTAAAGTCTTTAAACGTAAGCTGGAAACATCTAACGAACTGAAAGATTTTATTCATAATGCAATTACAGCCAGATGGAATGACAAGTTCGGTGCTGTGGGGCTTCCGAATGAAGTTTTAGGAATCTACAACAGACAGGGGCAAGCAATAGGACAACATTATCTTTAAAACAAGGCGAAAACAATAAGAAAAAATGGTAGTTTTTTTTCTTATTGTAATTTGCCCAGTCAGCTGGGGCTGTAGAATACACTGCAGAGGGATAAGACCCCCTACTAACGAATGTCCTGGATATGACACTAACAATCTGATGGTGAGGTTCCAGCAATGCTGGAGCTTTGGGGAATGCAGAGTACCCCTTCATTGCCATCGCTCCCAGGTCCACTCTGGACCGAAATGGTAGCACCTGATAAGGCCCTATCTATGGGTTAAATAGAACTAACAGCATACTTATGCTAAAATGAATTGTTTGAGTAAACTGAATAGCTTGAAATAGAAATGTTTTTGACAATTAAATCGTACTTACATTTAAACTGCGTGCTTATGCTAAACTGAATTATTTGAAATAGAACTGTTTTTCAACATTAAAACTGTATTTACACTTGACTGAATTGTTACATATAACTGCTTGGATAGTTTGAAATGGAAATGTTTTTGACAATTAAACTTTGTACTTATGGTAAACTGAATTGTTTTAAATAGAACAGATTATTTACATAAAAATGGATTTCGCGTTAAATAACCTACAAGGGTTGATATGCCATAAACCCCAACAATTCAAACCAAACCTTATTGTAATTTTTAAATCAAATCTATGTTGCCCTTTTTATTTACGTTCTACACCAAAATGATGTAGGGGTGTCCTCGTGGTGTAATGGTTGAAGCGCTGGACAGCGGAATCGTAGTACGCGAGTTCGAACTCCAGTCGCACCATTACGTTACCTTTTACCCGTGGTGCAATGGTTATCGTCGCAGGATAAGGACTCGACGACACGAGTTCAAATCCTGGACGAGGCTGATTGCATTTCACATAGCACTAATACCCTTGCGAAAGGTATGAATCCAATTATTCTCCCTCCAGCTATGGGTAAATAGTAGGACAAACTAGGTTCTTCAGCCTTGATTAGGCAACTAGTCTAGGAGAAAGAAAACTCTGAATTCAAACCTGTTAAACTCCGCTTAAAAATTGACCTTGTGTCATATCCTGCCCGAGCGGAGGGGTTGGCAAATATGATTACGTTTCAGACAAATACCCTTGGGTATGAACCCCCTTAATGTACCCGGTTTGGGTTATATAGTTCGATTGCTGTTCTTCTCAAAGGATGGTTTTAGCATTGGATAACCCACGAAGGGTGATATGCCATTAAACAAAGAAACCTAAACCAAACCAAAAAATATGTCTGCTGGACACTGAATAAACTTCAGGGTGAGACTTCAGGAATGTTTAAAGCTGGAAAGAGCAAGCAAGAGACTGATTGATTGATTGATTTTAATGGCACGTCAACCTGTCTAGAATTAATTTAGGCCTGGGGGACGAGAATCACGTTTATTGCTCCTTCATTTTTGTGCAGCTATTTCTAAAGAATTTTTTTAAACTATTAATTAATTTATTCAATTTTAATTTATCTATTTTTTCTCGTACATGGTTCCATCAAATATGAATGATTTTTAAAAGATCTTACAGATACTACAACAACGTTGTATCAGAGGATCAGATATTTGAAAGAACATGATGACAATAAATACAACAAACAAAATGACAAATACTGTTGTTTCTCTTAGTAAAATTACATTTTAATAGAATCTATGCTTCTTTGAAACTTTTTTTTTTAATTCATGTTCCAAATCCGAGAGATCTATCAGTCGAACTCTGAATAATCTAATAAATTTATAAGAATATGAACGATAAAATGCATATGATTATATTTTTTAATTCATGAAAAAAAAAAAATTATATCAGTTAAAAACTATAAAAATATTAATCGAAAAAGTAAAATAACATAAAGTCGAAGTATACTAATATCGATAGAAAAAGATTTTTTTCTTTTTTACAACTGGTATAATTATATATGTATTCAGTAAGGGGGAAAAAGTATTAAAAAATCTGACAGTGATAAGACTAGGGAGGTAACGTTGATAGTGAATAATTCATTGAAATGTAATTGTCCGTATTGATTTCTTGAAGAGATATTTAAGAAGCGATCAAATAGAAATCTATTGACTTAAAGTGATTTTAAATACGTAAGTAATACAAAAGAATGGTTCATCGATTTTGAAAGTTTTGTATATATATATATATATATATATATATATATATAGAGAGAGAGAGAGAGAGAGAGAGAAAGAGAGAGAAAGAGACGGAGAGGGATAAAGGGACAGACAGACAGACAGACATATTCTTGAATAGACTGACTAGAAACGCTCTAAGTTGAAAAATGAGTTCAGAGCGATGTTGAGAAGCCTTAAATAATTGTTCAGAGGGAGAAGGAAAGGTATCAATGGTAAAAAAGGGTTAAAAAAAAAGAAGAAGAAAAAGGAAAGAAGCTGAGAGGATAATATCCAGGGATATAGTAAATGAAAAGAGAGTACGTTGAAGAGAGAGTGAGGAAGAGATATAGCAAATGAAGACAGAGTACGTTGAAGTGAGAGTGGGGAAGAGATATAGCAAACAAAGAGAGAGTACTTTAAAGAGAGAGTACGTTAAAGAGAGAGTGAGGAAGAGATATAGCAAATGAAGAGAGAGAGAGAGAGTACGTTGAAGAGAGAGTACGGAACAGATATAGCAATTTAGGAGAGAGTACACTGAATAGGGAGTGTGGAACAGAAATAGTAAACGAATTGAGATAAAGTTGAGAAGAACAAGCAAAATGTCCTCGACATAAATGGGGAAAAAGTGTCAGAAAACAACCGAAAGATGAATAGAGAAAGAAAAGGAGACGATTGATTGATTGATTTTAGAGGCACGTCAACTCCTTAAGGGTTATTTCATATCTAAAAATTCTTTATACGTTTATATCTTCATTATTTGTATTTTTTTTTTCTTACGAGCATTTTTTTTTTTGAGCCCGGTCTTATCAAATACGAATAATTTTTATTTTTGACTCGTAGATGGAAAAATGACAGGTACTATCACTCTGAGTCAGAGTGGACCTGGGAGTAATGAAAATGAAGGGCGATATCAATTAGCCTAGATCTCCAGAAAAGCACACAGACACACACACACACACACACATGGTCATACAATTATCTATACAAATGCCTAACCATATACGCATATGTACCCCCACATACGAATTTATAAAACTAACTTTGCTCGAACTTATATATATATATATATACATTACCGGTATTTTGTAACTTGTACTTTTTTTTTTTTTTTTGGTAAGCAATTGTTCAATCAGTTTTTCTCAAGAACATTACGCTTAAAGGAACCATTGCTGGCATCATTCTTTAAGAATAAGATAATTGTTCGATTGTATGCAAGATGTAGATTGAAAGAAACTTAATCGATCTGTGACCATGAAGAGGAAATTAAAATAAATAAAATAAAGTGAGGCGAAAGTGAAAAGAGGGAAAGAAAGAAAGAAAGAAAGAAAGAGCAAATAGATGTAAGGAAGAACGAAATAAAGTAATTGAAATAATTTTTTTCTTTTTTCTTTCTTTTATTTATTTTTTCTCTAGAAAGAAAGAAAGAAAGAAAGGAAGAAAGAAAGAAAGAAACTGAAATAATTTCTTTCTTTCTTCTATTTGTTTTTTCTTTCTCTATAGACAAAGAAAGAAAGAAAGAAAGAAAGAAAGAAAGAATAGGATAAAAAAGGAAGAGCAAATAGATGTAAGGAAGAACGAAATAAAAAAAGTGAAAGAAACATTCAAATGACTACAAAGAAAGAAAGAAAGAAAGAAAGCCGACTAACTTCCTTATCTAAAAAGGAAAATGAAATAACTGATGCCCCTAGTTCGACCCCTTAAACATATAAAAATACTTATTCATTCTTGATTTATTAAAGGCATCATCTTACGTATATTTCACAGGTTTAGACTGCTATAAGTTTATATTATTGGTTCAGCAGTTTCAATGTTGTAGAGTTTACCGGGTGAAATGATAAAATTGTCGTCCTAAAGAAAACAACACAACAGCTTTATTTTAAAACTTCTATTGAAAAAATCATTTCAGGTAATTTGATTATGTAGTAGATCTGACATCTATTCAATGTAGTCGCCTTCAGCCTCAATCACTGCCTCGATACGGATCCGGAACTGGGAGCATGCCTTTTCCACAAGCGCCGGCGGGAGCTCGGCGAATACTCGGCGGATGGCGGCTATCAGGCTGGCTTTGGTGTTGTGGGACTCCTTCTGAAGCCAAGCCTGGGTCTCTTTGGACTTGTGGGCCGGTGCCGAGTCCTGCTGCCACACCCAGGGTCTGCCAGCGGCCACCTGATTGCACCAGGGGATCACCACATCCAGGTATACTTTGGTGTTAACTTTCGAGCCGACTTCGAAGATGTGAGGTTGCATGATGTGGCCCTCACTTGAAACCACACCAAAGACCATAACTGTAGCCGGAAACTTTGTTTTCATCACCCTGGGCACGTCCCTGTTATTCGTGGCAATCCAGATTTGCATTTTGAGGGTGCTGGCAATAGTCCTGTTGTCATAACTTGGATCGGTAGAGAGTATGAGTTGTACAGCGGCGCATCTCCGATCTCGCTCGTTGAACATTGTGTCACTTTCAGACATGATAGAAGGCTCCTATCGCTCTTGAGATTTGTACTGGCCAACTAGTAGATGGTCTACAACAAAAAAAAGAAAACCGGTTTTCATTAAACGGAAATGGAATCATGTCGTCTTTTCTAGGGCAACAATTTTATCGTTCCACCCAGTAGTTATAAATAATACTTAATGATATCAGTTTAGATTGTATAGTGCTCGGCAAGAAATGAATATCGACTTAGAAAATAGGACCGGCAGCTCTAGTTCGAATTCTAATCAAAGCTTTGTTCATTTTATTTCGTGATAATGCTTTCTTTTTAAAATCCATCTCTTCTTCCTTGAACTATCGAGGGAATCCCTTTGACATAGGGTTTTACGTTTCGGACTTATACATCGAAGAAAGCTGGTTCGAACTCCAATCATGCCATTACGTTGGGAAAAGAATGAAGCCCTTATTCCCTAGCAGTTGGTTAAATAATATGATTACAGTTCTTTTTACAAGCATGGCTTTGGAATCAAGCGTCAGGGTTGAGATATTGAACAAGGAAACCAAACCTCACCAAGTTATGGGAACTTAGAATGGCAAACTGGATTCTTTTGCCGTATTACGAGAACTAGTCTGGGAGAAAAAAATCTCTGAATTCAAATCAACCGTACTCCGCTAAAAAATTGATCTTGTATCACATCCTTGTCCGTGACGATGGATGTTGGATAAATATCCAATAAAAATAAAAAGAAAAATAGTATATCGTTAATTTTGATTGGTTTGTTTTGGTTTTATGGCACATCAATCATTGTAGGTTATTTAATACCATATCCATTTTTAAACATATAAATCTGTTTAGCATAAGTACATTTTTGTTTACACATAGTTAAATGTCAAAAACAATTCTATTTCAAACAATTCAGTTTAGCACAAGCACACATTTTAGTTCTATTTGATCCATAGATAGGACCCTGTCATGTGCTACCAGTCTGGGCCTGAGTGGAAAGGGGGGGGCGATGGCAATGAAGGGGTGCTCTGCATTCCCCGAAGCTCCACTTTTACTGACGACTCAAAAAATTTGGAGATGTGAACACATTTATGTACTATACTGTATTCAAGTTGTGTACTTGAATAAGAATATTCTAATGTGGTCCGACTATTGATCATACAGTCTCTCTCTCTCTCTCTCTCTCTCTCTCTCTCTCTCTCTCTGCCTTGTGGTTAAAGTGTTCGCCCATGGCCTGGGAGACCGGGGTTCAATCCCAGGTTGAGTCATATCAATGACTTAAAAAATGGTACTGGATTCCTCCTTGCTAAACACTCAGCATTATAAGGCACTATCAAGGGTAAAGTGGAGCAATCCAAGGAAAGGAGTAGCGCCCTCCCCTACACCTCGATGTAGTAGCTACAGAAAAGGGAGCCTTCGGGTCATCTTCGACTAAAGGGAGCCAACTTTACTTACTTTACTTATATATATATATATATATATATATAATGGATTCTCCCGTTCTTCTCGATGTATATTAAAGATCTGAACCGCTAGACTTTCTACACAAATTATTTGTTTTTAGTCTAGTTAATGTGAACACATTTTGCTGATAAAATTTTAAAAACCTATGTTCATTCTTTTGCACACAGTTAAATGATTCCAAATAACGCAATGTATCACAAACAATTCAATTAAACATCAATCATTTGTTTACACCCAATTAAATATAATAACATTTCTATTTCAAATAATTCAATTTAAAGGTATTTTATAATTTGCTTGAAGCACTGCGCAAATTATTTTATTTAATTGTATTGAATTAATTTAGAGGGCTATTGCAATGCGAAATAATAATTATTTGGGTCTAATTAATTTCAAAGTAAAACTTTATGGCCAGAAACTTTTTATAAATGAACTCGATGTTGGAGGTTCAAATGTTTTTACAACGTTCAAAACAAAAAAAAATTAATTTCCTACGTCGTCTTCATTTATAAAAAAAAGTTTCTGACGATAAAGTTTTACTTTGAAATTAATTAGACTCAAATAATTAATCTTTCGTATTGCAATAGCCCTCTAAATTAATTCAATACTATAAAATTAGACAATTCAATTTCGCATTAGTCATTTGTTTGCACACAGTTTAAATGTCAAACAATTCTATTTGACCTATAGATAGGACCTTATCAGGTGCTTACCACTCCAGCCCAGAGTGGACTTGGGAGTGATGGCAATGAATGTGTAGGTCGTATTTTCCAAAGCTCCAGCATTACTGGAGCCTCGCCATCAGTTGTTTTAATGTCATATACAGGATATTCTTTGGGGTGGGGTCTTACCCCTCTACAGAGAAGCAATCGGTCTATTCTATAGCCACAGCTGATTAGGCAATTGTTTTTAGCGATGAAGTTGTGTGTAAAACCAGTCACACTTTTCTGAGAAGATTATAACGTAAGAATGGTATACCAGTGGGGAAAAAAATTCTCAAAACAAGACTCTTTAGGTTTTAAATTCAGAGTTTTTCCATCTCCTAGATTGGTAGACCTATTACAAAATAGTGACCCCTGCCTTACAACCTAACCCGTAGGTAAGTGGGTGGGTGAACTGATGGATTTGTGTCTTTTATATTATATATATATATATATATATATATATATACACACACACATACACACACACACACATATATATATATATATATATATATATAAATCAGGTCATACCAACTTAAGAATATGTACAAGAGTTCCATTGTAATCTCGTATCAAAGCTTAGCAAATAATATATCATCATCAAGTTGTGCTGATATTACAGTCTCTCGACTTCCTCTTTTTATCAGTCCCTACCACTCATCACTCTTTGAAGGTCCTCTAGACTTCATCCTGTGCCTGCACAGAGCATATGATTGGTTTGGTTGGTTTGGGTTCTTCGTTTAATGGCATATCAACCTTTGTAGGTTATTTAATGCCAAAGATATTCCCCTAGAAGAACAGTAGTGGTGCTATTTAACCCAAAGCTGGGAAGATAAGGGGGTTCATACCTTTCCCAAGGGTATTTGCCCGAAAATGAACGTAATACTATGACTGGAGTACGAACTCGCTTACTACGATTCCGCAATCCATCGCTTTAACTATAACACCATGAGGACACCCCCGCAGATGATTGTAAACCTTTGCTAATCGGCCAATAGTTGCGTGTCCGATTTCATAAGAGAACGTCACTTATGACTTCGTACTTATTTCACCAACATTGCCCAGCATGTTTTGCTTATCTTACTTAGATGGTTTGTTGGATGGGAAGTAAGTGGCCGTACTAGTGGTGTTTTGTGGGAGGCAGCTTCCAGAATTTGTTCAAAACATTATATAGCATTCTTGTGTAGTTACCGCCAAGCGTTTTCTCCAAGCTTCTCGTTAGAATCCAAGTTAAGCGACAATACAGTAGTACCAACATGGCTACCGTTTGGATTAAACCCTATTTTATTTTATCAGAAAGATTAGTTTTCCATATTATTGACAACCAATCAACAGCAGTCGCTTTCTTCCGTATTTGCACGTTGATATTCGATTATATATATATATATATCAAGGATAATGGATCCATATATGCAGCGCATATACTGCCTGCCTTCATTTTTTCCGGAATGAATAATTACCACATAGATAATTTTCACAGTCCTCTATGCACTTGTATTTTTTGTATTTCCCTTTTCTTCATTCCCGAAGATACTTGATAGTGAATTATATTTAACGAGTGTGACACTATGTTGGTGGTCCGCCAAGCAGACGATCCCTTTGTCTGTTTTGGCGCGAAACCAGACAAAGGGTTTTGACTCGAGATCTCCGACGAGACCGAAAGTGGAGTAGGAAAGGCAGGTCCGAGAGAAGACAGAGAGAAGTTGGCGAAGGGAGACGCAGAGGGGCAGTCGACAACGGACAGCAGAAGAGATCAGTCGGCGTGAGATAGAGTCCAGGTTCCTGAGTCGACAACGGTCAGCAGTGAGGAAGACGGTCAAAGAGGAGTTGGCATTCCTAGTAGTTTGTAGAAGTTTCGCGAAAAATACACGTCAGGGTTAGTCTACAAATGCACAGGAAATGCAGTGTCACAAAACTATCCTTCTTGCACTTTGACTTGACTCAAGCCCATATTGTTCGTTTGTCGTGTGTTCTTTTTCTTCCACTCCCTCGGTTGTATTTTTTGTGGCCATAAAGAAATGTGAGATACCCCACAGACTACTAGATGAATCACCGGCCAAGACAGAATTGTTTCAAAGAAGTTGATAAGTACAGGGGGCTACGAGGGATATTGTCATATGAGTATCAACAGAGAAAATGCCTTTTGGTTTCGTGAGAAAAGGCGTAAGTAAGAGCAATGAATTTTGTAGCTCCCCTATTACATTTGAGTTGGGAGTTGAGAGTCAGAATATAAGACTAACTGGGAAAAAAGAGTGACAGAGAAATACAAAAAATATTTTTGCTAGCCTTTGTTCCATAATTAGAAAAGACCGTGGCTTTAGTCTTCTCTTTTTTATAATTTCCTTCAAGCTGGGTACATGAAAAAGAGAGACGGAATATTAAAGACACCGAAAAGCAAAAATTCTATTGTTTGCTTTCCAGCCGTCTTATGCCAGCAGACACTCTCTACTGAAGTGATAATGTTTTTATTGCCTCGTACGGCTCAAATTATAAACTTACCTCCTCAAAGGACTGATAGACGGACAAATTTAGATGAAAAAATTGTATTATTCAGCTCTGAATATTTTGAGTGAAGTTATTGTTCACTTTGAGTAAAGATTTAAACCAAACGGAGAGTTGAAGTGTTAAATCTGAATTTTTTTTTTTCACGCTTGCAATAAAGATGGAGGCGTTTTCATCTTTGGATGTATATAAAACTGGTGACTTTTCAAACTGCATAGTCACCAGGTGCCAGTGGTGTAATGGTTATCGTCGTAGGAAATGAACACGGCGACACGAGTTCAAATCCTGGAGGAGACTGATTGCATTTCACATAGCACTAATACCCTTGGGAAAGGTATGAATCAAATTATTCTCCCTCTAACTATGGGTATATAGTATGACAGACTAGGTTCTTCAGCCTTGGCGAGGCAACTAGTCTAGGAGAAGGAAAACTCTGAATTTAAACCTGTTAAACTCTGGTTTAAAAATTGGGGTTGGTAAATATGGACTATGCAAACTGCAGGTTTTATTTCAGAGTACCTCATCTTGGACTTTTCCCGTCAAATGATACCAACGAGTTAATAGAAATTTGATGCTAGATCTTCCTTCGCCAGTTTTGACTGCCTTGTCAACTTGGCTGTAGAATACACTAACTGCTCCTCTGTCGAAGGGTGAGACCCCCAACTCAACGAGTGTCCTGTTTATGACACGTTTTCATCTTTGGATGTTCATAAAACTGGTGGCTATGCAAACTGCAGGTTTTATCTTTTTTTCATCTTTGGATGAATATTTTAAAAAATTATTGAATTTGAATGGATTGAAATATGAGTCGAAATAAGATTATACGGCAGATTTTCCAAAGCAAGCGTCAAACATACCAGAAGTCGAAGGAATAATACGGGAACTTGAACTATATCAAGTTCTGCTCATCTCGTTCTGACAATACCGACCATTTATGCTTTCTGTGAGAGATCACCTTATTCACTAAAGCGTGTAAATAATTCTATGAGGTGTTCTCAAAGAGAAGAGCGATTAAGTAATTTGGTTTGCATTTCCATTAATGAAGGTAGATCGCGGTGCTGATACATTTTACAATAAAGTAATCGATGAATTTGGCAAAAAGAAATCGAGAATTGAATTGATTTACAAATAAATTCAAAAAACTTTTTATTTGTTGATTTTTTTTTCCTTTTGTAACCAGTAGCAGTCATCACGCCTTTTAGTTATTTCGAATGAAGTCCAGTGGAAAGGGATATCTAGTTTGAAGCGGAGCCTGTTTTTAGAAGTGTATTTTCTCTTATAAAACTTAGTTCACATCACATTTACACATGGGGCGGGGGAAGCAATTAGTTTTCTGGGGTTGTTAAAAGAGGCCATGTTTTACTCAGTCAACGTTAGCGTTAAGTCGGCATAATGGACTGTATGCCCTGGTTTCCCAAGTCACCCTTCGCGATTGATATATATATATATATATATATATATCATCATCATCATCATCATGTCGTGCTGCAGGCACGGATATCCCTGACCCTCTCTCACCACTTCTCCCTATCGTTCATCGCCTCTGACAGGTCTTCAGGGCTACATCCTGTATCCTTACATAGCTGCTGTATTGCCCGGCCATATGTGGGGGTCCATAGGAGTACATCGCTT
The DNA here is from genome assembly GCA_963585895.1 of Sepioteuthis lessoniana. Lineage (NCBI taxonomy): Eukaryota > Metazoa > Mollusca > Cephalopoda > Myopsida > Loliginidae > Sepioteuthis > Sepioteuthis lessoniana. Next base: position 3,268,302 of record OY757937.1, on the reverse strand, counting down.
ATGAGCTCGTCCCTGCTTCTCTAGCAGTGTGTGTGTGTGTGTGTGTGTGTGTGTGTGTGTGTGTGTGTGTGTGTGTGTGTGTCGAAATGATAGATTGTGGTGAATCTGACAAGATGATAAAAATAAGTTGAAAGATGGATAAATCAGACACTTACAAAAGTTTAGTAGTAGCGATGTTTCATTCTTTTACTCTAAGAACTTCTTCAGACTAAATATTTTTTTAGTTTTTCTACTTTTAAGCAAATGAGGAAAGTTGATAAAATAACGGAGAAAATAAAGGGGTAAAAAGTGAGGGGGGGTCTAAAGACAAGCGGCAAGTAAGGGGAGAAATAGAGAGGGAGGTAGATGTGGGTTTAAGTGATGGTGGTGGTGGTGGTGGGGTGAGGTTTTGATTGTGACTGTGTGTACGGTGATGGAGTCAAATGCATCAGGTCTCATTAGAGATTTCTGATCATATAGAAGTGGAATTAATTTTAGTGTTCTAAAAGAAAAACCTGTAGAGAAAAGAAAGCGGGGCGAGGCGGAAGGTAAGGGGTTTAGGTACATCCTATTTCATCAAAGATATTGACAATAATTGAGTGTCTTAGTGGAAAGAAAGAATAAAAGAATGAAATATTATTACTACTAAACCTTTGTAAGTGTTCATCCATCTTTCCAATTTTTTTTATCATATATATATATATATATATATATATATAACCTCTGATAATTTTCTTGCCCAGTCGGTTGGGGCTGTAGAATACACGGACTGCTTCACTGCATGGGGTAACCCCCCCAACGAGTGTCCTGGATATGACACTAAACAATCTGATGGTGACGTTCCAGTAATGCTGGAGCTTTGAGGAATGTGGTGTACCCCTTTATTGCCATCGCTCCCAGGTCCGCTCTGGCCCGGCGTGGTATCACCTGATAGAGCTCTATCTATGGGTTAAACGGCATACTTACGCTAAGCTGAATTGTTTGACTAAACTGAATAGCTTGAAATGGAAATGTTTTTGACTATTAAACTGTATTACATTTAAACTGCGTGCTTATGCTAAACTGAATTGTTTGAAATAGCATTTGACATTGAAACTTTTTTTACACTAAACCGAATTGTTTAACATAGAACTGTTTTGACATTTCATTGTGTGTAAACAAAATCGGTACTTAAACTAAACTGAATAGCTTGAAATAGAATTGAACTGTTTTTGACATTGAAACTCTACTTACACTAAACTGAATTCTTATATGTAGAACTATTTTGACATTTTACAAAATCTGTACTTACGCTAAACTGAATTACCTGAATTAGAACTGTTTGAATAAACTGAATGGTTTGAAATAGAAATGTTTTTGACAATTGAACTGTGTACTCGCGCTGGACTGAATTGTTTGAAGTAGAACTGATTATTTACATAAAAATGGATTTGGTGTTAAATAACCTACAAATGTTGATATGCCATAAAACCCAACCAACCAACATCAGATAATTTTTACCCACAGGCCTTAGATTGATTAAGATACCCTCTATTTCCTAAGAAGTTACTCATATAGAAATTGAACAGGGACATCGTTGCTTAACTTCGGGAATTAAAGAGGAACTAGTTGATTATAAAAAGAATTTAATTGTAGGGTTTTATTCACTTAGTGGCGGTATATCTTTCTGTATATATTTTGATATGAATGCTTCAGTACGGGATTTAGTGTATACCTTTATACTTATTTGTGTGTGTGTGTGTGTGTGTGTGTGTGTGTGTGTGTGTGTGTGTGTGTGTGTGTGTGTGTGTGTGTTTTCTGTAGGGTTCATGAAGGAGGGCAAGAATCTTTTATTATTTCTGCCAAAGGTAGTATCAGCCAAATGCCGTTGTCCGCAATTCGTACTTCGTCCAAAGGCAGAAGAAAAGCAAACGCGATAAGCTCGATGCCAGTATTGTTGCTTAAGTCTAATCAAGGTTTGAGGAGTGAGGGAAAGGAGACGGGAAACAAACGCTGTTTAGTGTCGGAGGGGATTGATCAGCCAACCGCCCGTCCGGTCAGCCAACGAGACACTTTTGTTAAGCCACCCCGATCCTCCTCTGCCAAGAAAAAAAAAGGAGGGGGGAGAAAAGTTAGTTTTATCAGTTAATTGGTTGTGTTTTCCTTACCAGGTAGGAACAACAAAAAGAAACCAAAGAATGTAATAGGTAGACGAAGGAAGGAAGTAGAAAAAAGAAGGTATTCGGTGAAGGAGTGAGAAAAAAAATCTATAAGATAAAAGTGAAAGTGACGACTGATAGAGAGACAGAAAGGTATTTAGATAGATAGATAGATAGATAGATAGATAGATATGACTCTGTCGAGATAGATAGATAGATAGATAGATAGATATCATTTTTATTCATCGTAGCTGTCAAAATAGATAAATTGATATCACTTTTATATCTCCAAGCTGACTAGCTAGCTAGCTAGATAGATATCACTCTTATTGATCTAAGCTGTCCAGATAGATAGATAGATAGATAATTGCCATATTTTGACAGATTATTACCATCTTGGTCGCCAAAATTACAACTCAAACGTCCTGATTAAGAAAGTCAACTTTTGAAAAATATAAAAGATGCCTTAGATGATAAAGTAGAAAGACGTGGTTGGAATAAAGTCACATATTCTTCTACGTCCCTTATTCCACCCTCCTAGGTTTACCTAGTGACAGCCCAGTGACAAGCATAGGACAACTAGTGACTATGCAAACTGCAGGTTTTATTTCAGAGTACCTCATCTTAGACTTTTGCCGTCAAATGATACAAACGAGTTATTAGAAATTTAATTCTAGATCTTCCTTTACCAGTTTTGACTGCCTAGTCAACTTGGGCTGTACAATACACTGACCGCTTCTCTGTCGAGTGGTAAGATCCCACTCAATGAGTGTCCTGTTTATGACATAAAACAATCTGATGTTAAGGTTTCAGTAATGCAGAAGCTTTGGGGAATGCGGAGTATCCCTTCATTGCCATAACTCCCAGGTCCACTCTGGCCCAGGATGGTAGCACCTGATAGGTTCCTATCAATGGGTCAAATAGAACTAAACTGTGTACTTATGCTTAACTGAATTGCTTGAAATAGGACTGTTTTTACATTTTAACTGTACTTACGCTAAACTTGATTGTTTGAAATTGAACAGTTTTGACATTTAACTGAGTGTAAATAAAAAAAACTCAACTTATACTAAACTGAATTGTTTGAAATAGAGCTGTTTATTTATATAAAAATGGATTTGGCATTCAATAAACTACAAAGGTTGATATGCCATAAAACGCAAACAAACAAACCAGTTTTGATTTAGAAGCTAAATCTCTTAAAAGAGTTGCCTTTACCACGGGCAACTACGATTGTCCATGTTTGGTCATGTGTAAAAACATCTGCATAAAAATCTTTGGAATTTATTGGAAGAAGGTCTAAGGGTCGTCACTGTATAGACTTGCTTGATGAGCTGCAGGCGACCCTCCAAAATGCAGAACTAGGAGCCTTGTAAACGTTACCCCCTCTCGCCCCCACACACGTTAACTTTCTTCTAACCATGTCTACTTCTTACGCCACTTCTTACGGCCGGCCGGTGATCAACTAGTGGTTCGAGGGGGTAACGCACATTTCTTTACCTAAACAAGAATACAATCGAGGGAACGGAGAAAATAGAAGGACAAACGAACAAACACGAACAAAGTTTGGGGTTAACCAAGAGCAGAGGAAGGTATGCAACACTACATGCATGTGCAGACTATCGGTAGCGTGGGTTACTAGCGAAAATTCCACAATGCTACTGGAATCAGACTCATCTTGACTCACTCTCGCTGGACCCTATCCCATGATGCCTCGCCTCTCTGCTCCGGTGTCTGGTGTTGACTGCCCCTGTCCGTGTTCCACGCCAACTCTCTGCTGCTTGCCTCTCTGCTGTCCAGCCGCAACTGCCCTCTGCTCGGTCGCGTCGTCAACTGCCTCGTCCGGGTCCCCCGACAACTGCCTCTCTCGCGTCCCCTTCCCACTTCCGGATACGGCGAGATTTCATGTCCAAGAATCCTTTGTCTGGTTTCGCGCCAAAACAGACAATTGAATCGTCTGCTTTGGCAGCCCAACCACATAGTGCTACACCTTAAGATCTGGTAAATGGCTAAAAGAACTAAGGAATCTCGAAAATGAAAAAGCAAATTCAAATGAAGATAGATTGAGAACCCCAAAGATCTGGCAAGTAAGGGAGAGGGCTAAGGAATCTCGCATAGGAAAAGACAGCGTGCTTTCAAGTAAAGAAGGACTGTCTTACCGAATATCTGGCAAAAAATTAAGGGAGCTAAGGAGCCTCCCAAAATGAAGGACAGTTTCAAATGAAAAAGGATTGTGAGCCCTAAAATCTGGCAAACGGTTGAGGGTATTAAGGACTTTCACCTAGGAAGGGACAGAGTGACTTAATTGAAGAAGGACGGGTAACGCTACGAGCTACCAAGTGACTGAAAGGGCTGAGGAGTTTCGCAAAGTGAAAAACAGAGAAGGTTCAAACGAAGAGGGATTGAAAGCCGTAAGATCAGGCAAACAGCTGAGAATGTTAAGGACCATCGCAGAAGAAAGGATAGATTAGCTTAAATGAAGAAAAACTGATATTATACAGTCTAGCAAACGGCTGATTGTGCCTCGCACAGAGTGGCTTCCAATGAAGAACTAAATGCCGTTGAAGACTGTTACAGTGGTGCCATGCAGTTAAATCAAAAACTTGTTTATGGTCAATATTCTAAACTGGTGTGAGCAATAATTGATCGTAGGTTTCATCTTCTTCTCGACGGTTTTGTGCCACTCGGCAGAATTATCTTCCCGCCTGCCAACCATTTTTTTCTCTACTTTTATATTTTCATATTTGTTTTAGTTTTTAAATGTTTTAATAATCCGATTGTTTACTCACAAAGTTTTCCTTGAATACTTTCCATTGTATAAAATAATCGTTGTTATCATTCATGGTGATTTTAACCGGCTCGTACAGCAAAGATGATGTGACACTAAGTCTACTAAACAAACCAAATCTTTTCTTTGTGTCCTAGTTCTTGCTAGGAAAAGAAGGTGTGGGAGGTAGAGTTTTGAAAAAACTTTGTCATCCCCATCATTTCTCGAAGTTAAGCAAAATTGCAAGTCTCGTATAAGACAAAGTGACAACAAACCAGCTATAATAATATTCTTGGATGTAATGTACGACCATCGGCCAGAGTGTGGAAAATGTTGTTTTGTTGAAATAACTGATAGGTACGGACTTATCAAATATCCCACCAGACACAAGTTCATTTTAATGTGATGGTGGGGGTGGTACGCCAGAATCGAGACTGATCCATGTCCATCACAAATAATGATCAATCCCATCATTGTTCATTTTTTTTGGGGGGGGGGGCACCTCAGATGCCAAAAGGTAAACCTAACTCTGCCAGGCAAGTAGTGCATGGAGAATATGCCCAAAACCAGGAGCTCTACGGTATAATAATTACCATTTATACAAAAATGGTAATCAATGTTAATTGGACTTGTAACCCTTTCGTTATATTCAACGAGAGAAAAATAAAATGATGAAACCCAGAATATTGATTGGTTTAACAATGAGGAAGTTTTATTACAGGTTGTTCGAAAGATAACCTTTGTGCTAGTGATTGAATCGAGAAAGAATACAGGAGTTAAATGTCTGAGCGACATACGCGTCGCTACAATCAAGGCAAATGCTGAGTTGCTGATTTTAGAACAGGAATGGATGTTCAACCATAAATGCGTGGTCCTATTTGGTGTAGGAGAGAAGTAATCGCTCTCCTTAAAATCTGTCCAGAAATAAAGTCGCTGAATTGTCTGTGGCGGAAATAATTCATCTAATTCATATTCAATTGGGAACTCTTGGGTCTAGAAGGGTAGACTCAAGGGTCCAAGAATTACACGCCTCTCCTCATGGTGTAATGAAAACTGCTGCTATAAGAGTGAGGACAGAAAGACATCCGTCCTGCTCAAAAGATTCTGGGGAAGAGAAAGTTTGACAGGCTTTCACCGAATTCGATTTGCCCGGGAAAGTCATCCGGGCCGAATGGGATCCGTTATCCTCATTGGGTGAAAATATATGATGAGACCAACGGTCAAAATAATTTACGTGCCAAACATACGAAGTTCTTTCTTCTACATTACTATTACCCCACACCGCACCAGCTATGAAAGCCAGGTAAGCCCTACGAACGCCAAGTAAGCCCTACGAAAGCCAGGTAAATATGTAAAGACCAGAAAGGTATGCTGTAACAGTATAAGTTCTTCTTGCCGCTAGGTGCGCATATTTAGGGGCAGTAAGGCATATTCGTGAAGGTGTGAGCGTGTCTATACGACTATGGATGTGTATAAGCATAGCTTATATGAATGTATATGCATGATTGTATGAATAATAGTATCAAAATGATAGCTAAACAAGTTAAGGAAGTCGCCAGACTTTGATAGATTGTAAAAAAGAAAGGCGGGGATTTCTAAATGGACACAAAAGGGTCAGTTTTATAATGTCTATAAAAACTCAAATACAGTCATAGATCAGTAGAAAAAGATATTTTTTAAGATTCATTTAGTTATGGGTAGTCCACATGGGAAAAACGGTTTTCTTTTCCGGAAATCGGGGTTCCATACACTCTAGGGAGCAGTCGGGAGTTGAACAGACCACTTGTGGCCCAGGGTAGTATCGGTTGGTTTAGCCATTAGAGTGAGTTATTAGGTCCCCCTCTCACCCACAGTCCACGTTGGTGAGAAACAGAGCAGAGGAAGTCCTTATCTTGGGAAATACGCACTAGTTGGTTGTCAGGAATGGTAACAATTCGCGAAAGAGTTAGCAGTTGATGGCTAGACACAGAGCAGGAGAGAAAATTTCCCTGCGCATAAGTCCTCGTCTGTTAATCCTATCGTGAGAGTAAGAGTCCATGCCGACTTGAAGTGCGAATTGTTACGCCCCCCTCACTATGACAACAAACTAGAAGAATAAATTAAAATGACAATGTGCATTCTGATCGTTTTCCATTTTTTTTCCTTTGTGGAGCTGATCCATGTTTGAAACAGTTTTGACCAAAACCTATGTACGCCAAACCCAACGTGTATAAATAGAGTTAAGATTCGTGCAATAAAATAAAGCAGTAATTGTTTGCTTAAAATAAACGGAAATATTTTGTGAACTGCTGCCTACTTTTTATTAATCGAGTTACTGCTTTTATATCAGAATTAATAATGTTTATGTAAACACTAAAAAAATCCTCTCCATAGGTAAGTGAAGCACTCTTGTTTAAAAAAAGAATGCAGATTTTCCCTCATAAGAAATAGATCGAAAGATATTTGAGTTAGTAATAATTCATTACTTTCTATTCATTAAGTATGGACAATCCACACTCGCTGTTCATTGAGTGAGCTTAGAAAAATCTACACTTACTGGAGAAATAATTATTTCTTTGCTTATTTATACGACGTAGGGAGACTCGAAATTAGCTTTAAAAAGTTTATGATTTATCAGTGAATCTAATTGGCTAAGAAATTGTATTTTTGATATTTTAGAAGGCAAAGATTTCTAAAATTATTTTGTGTTTTGATCCTTCAAAATTTTCGCAGCAAGTCAAATAATGTTGTCTGCGAAATATCTCGAAATTGAAAAAAAAAAGAACGAGTGTGTCAGTTGGTTAATAAATGCAAAAATACTGATATTTTGCACAACAATTAACAATTTTTAGTATGGAAATCAGTTAAGTTCCCCTATATATATATATATATATATATGTGTGTGTGTGAATTGAATAATATCAAGAAAAAAAACCAGTATTAAGTAAGTACACCACACATGAGATGAAAAGATCTTTTTAATTCAAACGATCTTCATCCCTACCCAACTTCATGACAGAAAGAAAAATATTTAAAGACAATATCTCAGGTATAGGGAAAAGATTTTAAAAAAGGACAACCTTGAGGCTTTCGGTATACCTGGTAATATATTCGAGCGAGTTGCTTCAATTCCTAAAGATTAGAAACTAAAATTCCACACAGCCATCAAGAATCCTGACAAAGCCCATCTCCATCAGCTCCGAGAATGAACTGAGAAGGTCAAAGCTCGAATGGTCATGCCAGCTATTTAATCAGCTAAATCTTTCATATGTACTGTCTACGGACTCGTATGCAAATCTATGTCCGTTTTGAAATCTTATACGAGATACAAGCATCATAACAGATCTTTAGATCTTAATACATTAAAATAAACAAGGGAGTTCATATATATATTTATATATATATATATATATATATATATATATATATATATATATATACACACACACATATATATATATATATATATATATATATAGAGAGAGAGAGAGAGAGAGAGAGAGAGAGAACAATTAGAAGGAAACTCAAACCTGGTTAAGTTGTCATTATAAATTTATTTGGCCGGATCTTATAATTATACGCTCCGTCTCGTCAGATGACTTTTTACATATTAGACTTGAGGTTGCAGAACAGCAAACGTGGAATTACATTTCATGTGTACAAAAATAAATAAATAGATAAATAAAAATTTAAATTCTCAGGTAAGGGCAAAGAGGGTCAAAACAATAGGTGTTAGAAACATTAAGAAACAGGAGCAGGGTATTCCTGTAGGTCAACCCATCCCAATTTGAGCACATGCCAGGATTCCCATAGCAGATGGTATTTTCTAAATAATCTAAGCTTGTAAATTAAATGACTATCACCATATATATTCTTCATTTACTCCAAATACATATGTTAATTATCTCAGCTGATGTGATTTTAAACTTTCCCCTTAAAATAAATTAGAATTAAGATAAATGAAAATAAAAATAAAAAACTTTTTTGGCAACCACCGGATGCCTTTAATTAACCCTAAAAATGGTCAAGGGGAATTAACTACCCCAGAAACCAAAGCCTTAATCTTTGAATTAATATCCGAAGTTCACAGAGTCATCATCTATAAATAAATCTCCACATCCGAATGATATCAACAACTGAATTAATTGCTATTAAATTCCAACAAAATTCTCATTCCTCCTCTCGCTATTGCCTAGAATAGGGGCCTCAGAGGCTCTCAGTCAGGATAATCTAAATTTTCCTTTATGTCTACATTTAAACACGAGTTCGTTTCGTAAGTATAACAGTCGTCTACGATACCCATCTTGGTCAAATAGTCTGTGACAAGGATGGAGTTGTGGATTGATGCATTGTCCTGGTGGAAATGCCACTGACCCGATTTGAAGAGTGCTGGCCTCTTCCATAGGAATCTCTTGCTGAACTCCCTTAAAACCTCAACATAGTAACCCTAACCCTAACCTTGTGGCCAATCAACTCTGGTCTATTGACTTCCTTACTCCGCCCACACCTCTCATCATCCCTCACAGACTCCTTGCCTTCCTTGAATCTCTTATGCCACTCAAAAGCTGATGCTCGATTCATGCAAGATGGTCAAAAAGCAGTGTGAAGCGTTCCATACGTTTCTGTGGCATTTTTTCCCAGTTTAAAACAGAATTTTATTACATATCGTTCTTCTAAAGTGTCCTCACGTCCAGATTGCATTTTTGAAATTCACCAGCGGTAGGCTTTAGTAGGGTGTATTCCAATTGCTGCTGTAGCTGTTCATTTAAACCTGAAATTGGTCAGTCATCTCATAAGATGTATAGCAATAAGATACCGAATTTTCAAGTGTCTACAACAATTTTAAATGCCTGTACAAAAAAAGTCTGGAAACTTATTGAAGGCACCACGTAATTTAACGGACTGATGATAAAGCTGTGTGGACTTACGCTGGAAAAATGTTTTCAAAACTGATAAACATTTCTCAAGCAGATGTATGTTCCACAAAATATTTCATAGACACTAAGGAATGTTACAGCTGTTGGAACACTTGCATAACTAAAAGTTGTTTTTTTTTAAGATGTGATGAAAACAACCCAACTAGTAACTTTAGCGAATATCGCAGGATCATGTAGATTAGTAGTCAGCTATCGTAAATCTAGCAGAATGCCTGATTGAGTGTGATGCCCTCTAGATTTGTTTTGCTCGTAAAGGACCTATTTGAAATATACGGGCCATTCAAATGAACAAACGATGCGCAGATGACCGAAAAGATCCGAATCTTTTCGGCGTCGTTAACTGGCCTCGTTGGCTAGTGGTAGGGAGCTGCAGAATACACTGACTGCATCTCTGAAGAGGAGTAAGACTCCTCCAACGAGGGATATGACACTAAACAATGTGATGGTAAAGTTTCATTCATGCTGGAGCTTTGAGGAATGCAGGGTACCCTTTCATTGCTTATCACTCCAAGGTCCACTCTGACCCGGAGTGGTAGCATCTGACAGGATCCTATCTATGGGTCAAATAGAACTAAACTGTGTCCTTATGCTAAACTGAAATGTTTGAAATAGAACTGCTTTGAAATTTAAACTGCTTACTTATACTAATTTTCGCCAATGGCCCGGGAGACCTGGGTTCGATCCCAGGTTGAGTCATACCAAAGACTCAAAAAATGGTACTTGATGCCTCCTTGCTTAACACTCAGCATTATAAGGTACGGATCAAGAGTAAAGTGGAGCAATCCAGGGAAAGGAGTAGCGCCCTTCCCTACACCTTGATGTAGTAGCTATCGAAAAGGGAGCCTTCGGGTCACCCTCGACTAAAGGGAGACAACTCTACTTACTTTTACTTATACTAAACTGATATTATTTGAAATAGAACAGTTTATTTGTATAAAAATGGGTTTGGCATTAAATAACCTACAAGGGTTGATATGCCATAAAACCAAATCAAACCAAACCAAACCAAAACGACTTAATACGACTTAATTTGGCGTTAAATGAGTTGAAAAGAGTTGATACGCCGTAAAACAAATCAAACAACCGACCAATCACCGTCGTTAACGCTGACTATTCCCACAAAAGGAAATATTTCAAAACAACAATATTTTTAAACGAATTATTATATAAAAATACTGATTTCCAAAATATTCTTTTTCATAATAGTTTATGATATTCCTTTAGAAAAAAAGATTATTTGGTAAGAATTTAAAAAAAAACAAATGATTTAAAAAAGAAAAAAAATGAAAAAGTTAGATTAAAATACAATACCAGGAATTTGAATTCTTATCTAGTGTAACAGATTTTTAATGAATAAAATTAGAATTAGATTATTATTAACGAAAAATCCAACTTTGAACTAAGATGTTTACGCATTGATTCAACTGCAGTATTGTCAGGTATTTGTTGGTGTGTCTGTTATTAAAGGATCCAATATTTCACTTATGATAATATTTCAATATTTTGTGAAAACAATTAAACCCTGAAACACACACACACACAAATATATATATATATATATATATATATATATATATATATTCGAGGATGATTAAATAAGTTTCTAGACTTTTTTCGTATGGGCACTTTGATTGATAGTTCACACATGAAACTCTAGTCTCCTTCAAAGTAGACTCCTCCAGCTACAATGCACTTGTACGGTTCCAACAACTTTTGGAAGGCCCCATTGAAGTCCTCTTGTGTCAGCGTGCCAATGACCTTCGTTACAGCCTCTTTCATCTCCTCAATTGTCTGATAACGACAGCCTCTGAGCTTAGGGAATAACCAAAAGTCACTGGGAGCAACGTCTGGACTATAGGGACGGTGAGGAACTGTCTTGATGCCCATCTTGGTCAAACAGTCTGTGACAAGGATGGAGTTGTGAACTGGGGCATTGTCCTGGTGGAAACGCCACTGACCCGATTTGAAGAGTGCTGACCTCTTCCCTAGGAATCTCTTTCTGAACTCCATTAAAACCTCAACATAGTAACCCTAACCCTAATTCTAAACCTTTGGCCAATCAGCACCTTTCATCATTACTCACAGACTCCTTGCCTTCCTTGAATCTCTTATGTCAACCAAAACTGATACTCGATTCATGCAAGATATTCGCAAAGCAGTCTGAAGCCTTCCATACGTTTCCGTGGCATTTTTTCCAAGTTTAAAACAGAATTTTATTGCATATCGTTCTTCTAAAGTGTCCTTACGTCCAGATTGCATTTTTGAAATTCACCAGCTGCGACAATCAAGCATTTGTAGGATGTATTCCAATTGCTGCTGTAGTTGATCATTTGAACCTAAAATCATAAAAATTGGTCAGTCATCTCATAAGATGTATAGCAATAACATACTGAATTCTTAAGAGTCTACAACAATTTTAAATGCTAATACGAAAAAAGTCTGTAAACGTATTGAAGGTTCCACGTATAAACATATATATATATATATATATATATGAGAAAACGGAAAGACAAATACATGCAAATGGATGAGAAAAGAATATATTAATTAGTTCCAACAACGCGTTTCGTGATGGATTATTTAAGCTATGAAATCACGAACTTTCCAGGTAGATAGTGTTTTGTTGTTATATTCAGGGTGGGAATTGTGAATTTAGATTCATAATTTTAAATTCATAATTCCCCCCCTGAATTCCCAATCTCATCATAGCATCCACTTAGACGAAGAAAAAATTTCCAGTGGTATTCAATTATTTTTTTTTGCCGATGAATGGAAATTAAGTTTTTGTTACAAGAGTTGCTTCAAGTAAAAAATTTGAGAAGCCCTGCTCTAAACCAAACCATCATCATCATCATGTCGTGCCGCTAGCACAGATATCCCAGACCCTCTCTTGCCACTTCTCCCTATCGTTCATCGCCTCTGGTAGGTCTTCAGGGCTACATCCCGTATCCTCACATAGCTGCTGAATGTATGTTCGAGCTGGTCGTCCTGCTTTTGCCCGGCCATATGTGGGGGTCCATAGGAGTACATCACTTATGAGCTCGTCCCTGTTTCTCCAGCAGTGTCCTGCATGTCTGGTTCGTCTAATTTGGATAGTTTTCGTGATGTGAGGCTGGTGGTCGTATAGTTGGTGCTTGTGGGGTGTTGCCGCCAGGACTTGTTCAATATTGCTTGCAGCGTTCTTGTGTGATTGCCGTCTGGCTTCTCCAGCCGTTTAGTTAGCGTCCAAGTAGTGCATCCATACAGCAGTATCGATACGACCGCTGCCTTGAAGAAACTGCGTTTCATTTTATCAGTCTGGTCTGATTTCCATATGATCGATAGCTTATCGATAGCTGTCCATGCTTTCGTTAGTGGTGTGTCGGTGTCCTTTTCGGTTGATGAGACACTGCTTCCTAGGTAGGTGAATTTGTCTACTAGTTTCAGCGAAGTTCCGTCTCCTGTGGAAATGTCGCCTGCTTGATTAAAGCACATATATTCAGTTTTATGTACATTGACATGGAGGCCAATGCTTGCGGTGGCTCTTTCCAAATTATGCAGTAGTGTTTCGGTTTGGTTGGGTGTATTTGCCAGTATCGCTATGTCATCGGCGTAGTCGGCGTCGGTAATTGTTTTTTCGGGATACCTTCTGCTTCTTTTCTTTGTCAAGCGTCCAAGTAGTGCATCCATACAGCAGTATCGATACGACCGCTGCCTGGAAGAAACTGCGTTTCATTTTATCTGTCAGGTCTGATTTCCATATGATTGATAGCCTATCGATAGCTGTCCATGCCTTCGTTAGCCGTGTGTCGATGTCCTTTTCAACCAAACCGCACGAAGCAAAATATCTGTTGGTTCAAATACTTATGATCAGTACTAGATATATGATACCAACGAAATCTGTGCGTGGAAATGAAGGTTGATCTAAGTTCTTTTATGGCAATTAATGTTATTAGGAAAATATTTCTTTGTAGTGATTTTCTCTGTTTGAACTACTTGTTATTAAGTTTGTTTGTTGTTTTTTGTTTTTATAATTACTGACCAATTTCTTTCGTATTATCTGTGTCTGCAAAACACTATTATCATTGGGCTGTGTTGTCCCGAATTAGGGCAATTAGAGTAATAGTTGTTGTTGTTGTTGTTGTACTATGGTGATGGTGGTAGTGGTGCTGGTGAAGCCGAAGATTATCTTGGCGCCGAAAAGAAGAAATTACTATATTATACGTTGGCCAAATCAGATTTTATTTGACTTTTCTTTCTTTTAATTTTATTTTATTCATTTTTTAATTCAGTTTTTTTTTTTTGTGTTTTTACCTATTCATTTATTTTTATTTATCTGTTTTTGTGTGTGTTTTATTTTGGTGAATTGATTGTAATATTCATCCATGGTTCACTTAAAATTTTACTTCAACAATTCCTTCTTTTTCTAAGTAATTTCTTTTGCCTGTTTCTCATATCTCTCTCTCTGTCTCTCTCTCTCTCAATCTCTCTCTGTCTCTCTATCTCTGTCTCTGTCTGTCTGTCTCTCTCTTAAACGCTTATTTTCTCTTTCTTGTAACTCCCTAATATCTTGTCGTTTCTACCATTCTATTCGTTTTTTTCCATAATTTGTTTTTCCCTACTCCTGTGGTTTCTTTATTATCTTCGTTCTCTATCTGTCTGTCTGTCTGTCTGTCTCTCTCTCTCTCTCTCTCTCTGTCTCTCTCTCTCTCTTTCTTAAACGCTTATTTTCTCTTTCCTGTAACTCCCTAATATCTTGTCGTGTCTACCATTCTGTTCGTTTTTTCCCATAATTTGTTTTTCCCTACTCCTGTAGTTTCTTTATCATCTTCGTTCTCTCTCTCTCTCTCTCTCTCTCTCTCTCTCTCTCTCTCTCTCTCTCTCTCTCTCTCTCTCGAGACAAATTATAGCTTTTCTTCTTTCTCGTCTTGTCTCACCCGCTTCTTCCGGCAATCATTTCTTCTTATCTGTATAGGTATTTACATTTTTTGTTCTTTCTTTTCTGTCAATACTAATTAAAAACTAATTTATGTTATTATTTAAGGTTAAATTTTAGTTTTATTTTGAAGATAGTAGCATCCTAATTATCGGTATTAAAAAGTAAAATTGCATTACATATCTAATAATTTTTAATACATTTTAAAGATTTGAATTCACCAAAAGTTGACGACCTAATCTAACTCAAGGTTACGTAAATTAACAAGTGTAATCAAAATGTTAAACTACTTTTAAAAATATTTTTTGAATAAAATTGATGAGTAGAAACATTAATAAATTAATTTATGTGAAAATAGTTCTTAAACTTCGATTAATGTATCACTGACAATGGTATTAAAATCCAAATAGTATGTAAAAATTAATGATTGTCCTTTTCTCCGTCACTTTAACACACAGCTATTAAGATGCAGTTTAGTTTCCCGTTAAAAATCATTAGTACTTAAGGCTAGAATTACCAACCACAAAAATCATCGATCTTTTTTTAAGTATAGAGAATTGTATCAGCAATAATTCATTTCTCGCTGGTAAGACTTTTCAAATCCATATGCTTCTTTTCACATCAACCTATCTGGGGAGTCCATGTGGGGTAATGGTTGAAGCGCTGAACTGCGACCCAAAGGAACCAAGTTCGAACTCCAGTCGGGTCATTTCGTTCACTTTCAGACTAATACCCTTAAAGTAAAGTTGGCGTTCGTAGTCGAGGGTGACCAGAAGGCTACATTTTCAATAGCCGAGATGTAGGGGAGGGCGTTACTCTTTTCCCTGGATTTCTCCTTGATACGTGGCTTATGTTGCTGAGTATTAGCAAGGAGGTACCATTTTAAATGTTTTTTGGTATGACACGACCTGGGATTGATACCAGGTCTCCCGGACCATTAGCGAACACTCTACCCACAAGGCCAGTTAAACTCCTAATCCCCCAACTATGAGTGAAATAATACCACTTTCTTTCTTCTACAAGGGTGTTTTCGGCATTAAATAACCCACGAATGTTGATATGTCATTAGACAAACATACCATATTTCTCTATCTATGTCTGTTTTATCTCTAAGCCTGTTTTCATCAATCAGACTTTATAAAATCTATCGACCGATCTATCGATCTAAGTCTGTTCATATCTATTTATCTATCTATCGATCTATCTATCTATCTAATTCTGTTCATATCTATCTATCTATCGATCGATCTATCTATCTAATTCTGTTCATATCTATCTATCTATCGATCGATCGATCTATCTAATTCTGTTCATATCTATCTATCTATCGATCTATCTATCTATCTCAGTCTGTTCATATCTATCTAACTATCGATCTATCTATCTAAGTCTGTTCATATCTATCTATCTATCGATCTATCTAATTCTGTTCATATCTATCTATCTATCTATCTATCTCAGTCTGTTCATATCTATCTCGCTATCGATCTATCTATCTAAGTCTGTTCATATCTATCTATCTATCGATCTATCTCAGTCTGTTCATATCTATCGATCTATCTATCTATCTCAGTCTGTTCATATCTATCTCGCTATCGATCTATCTATCTAAGTCTGTTCATATCTATCTATCTATCGATCTATCTCAGTCTGTTCATATCTATCTATCTATCTATCTATCTTAACCTGTGCATCAATGATTATATCTATCTATCTTAATTTCTCTCCGTCTATCAGCTTTATCAATTCATTTATCATAGACCAGTCAGCTGGGACTGAAGAATACACCGACTGAACTTCTACAGAAAGGTAAGACTCAACCAACATTTGCCCAGGCTATGATACTAAACAATCCAATGATAAGACTCTAGTCCTCGAACTTTGAGGAATTTAGACTACTTCATTGCAATTACTCCCAGGTCTACTCTGATGCTGTGGTAGCACCTGTTAGGATCCCATTTATGGGTCAAGTAGAACTATTTAACCATTTAGTTTACGTGAAACTGTGTGCAAATAAATGACTGATATATCAAATTATTACTGTTTCATAGCAATATTTTGAACCAATTAACCGAGGGCTAACTATTAAATAATGCCAAACCCTCCTTTAATATATATATATATATATATATATATATATGTGTGTGTGTGTGTGTGTGTGTGCGCGCGCGCACGCGCGTGTGTGTGTGTAATTTGAAAACGAATGTAGAGAACATTCTTAAACGATATTGAGCTCTTTTTTGCACACTGTTAAATGGTTTCAAGTATTGCCATATAACAGTCACAATTTAATATCAGTCATTTGTTTGCACACAGTTTGTTCTATTTGACGCCTAGATAGGACCCTATCAGGTGTTACCACTCTGCAGCAAAGTAGACCTGGATGTAATGGCGATAAAAGAGTACACTACATTCCTCAAATCTCCAAGGCTGGAGCCTAATCATCAGATTGATTAATGTCATGTCTAGGACACTCATTGGTCGGATGTAACTCTTCTGCAGAGATGCAGTCGGTGTATTCTACAACCCCATACATATATATATATATATATATATATATATATATATATGTGTGTGTGTGTGTGTGTGTGTGTTTCAGCTTTAAAAGTTTAACCTTCCAAATCTTTTATCTACGTCTATTCATTTTCTTTTTCCTTACCTTTTTTTTTTTCTCCTTTTTTTTTCTTTCGTTCTTTCTTCCTTGCTAATAAACTCTTTCTTCGTTACTTGTCCAGAATATCACGTAAAGAAAATTGGCGCATTGAAAATCGTTCAAGGTCGGCTATCAAATATTTCACATACATTACCTCATTGGCCTATTCTGGACCTTTTTTTCTTTCTTTCTTTCTTATTCACTTTTTCTATTCAGTCACTTTATCCTTTCCCTTTTCCAAGATACTTTCTTACCATCTATCTATCAATCAATATCTGTTATCTATCTCTTTATACGAAATATACTTAGGCAGCAATATATATTCGAGGAGCATACGTTAAGTTTCCAGACTTTTTTCGTATGGGCATTTAAAATTGTCGTAGACTCTTGAAAATTCAGTATATTATTGCTATATATCTTATGAGATGACTGATTAATTTTTATGATTTCAGCTTCAAATGAACAGGTAGAGCAGCAATTTGAATACACCCTACTAAAACCTGATTGTCACAGCTGGTGAATTTCAAAAAGGAAATCTGTCACTTTAGAAGAACAATATGCAATAAAATTATGTTTTAACCTTTGATAAAATGCCACATAAACGTATGGAAGGCTTCAGACTGCTTTTGGAGCATTTTGCATGAATCGAGCATCAGTTTTTGAGTGGCATAAGAGATTCAAGGAAAGTGGGGAGTCTATGAGGGATGATGAGAGGTGTGGGAGGAATAAGGAAGTCAATACACCAGAGTTGATTGGTCAAATGGTTAGGGTTAGGGTTACTATGTTTAGTGTTTAACGGAGTTCAGCAAGAGATTCCTAGGGGAGAGGCCAGCACTCTTCAAATCGGGTCAGTGGCATTTCCACCAGGACAATGCACCAGTCCACAACTCCATCCTTGTCACAGACTATTTGACCAAGATAGGCATCAAGACAGTTTCTCACCGTCCCTATAGTCCAGACGTTGCTCCCAGTGACTTTTGGTTATTCCCTAAGCTCAGAGGCTGTCGTTATCAGACAATTGAAAGCGGCTATGACGAAGGTCATTGACACGCTCACACAAGAGGACTTCAATGGGGCCTTCCAGAAGTTGTGGGAACCGTACAAGTGCATTGCTGGCGTAGGAGATTACTTGGAAGGCGACTAGAGTTTCATGTGTGAACTATCAATAAACGTGCCCATACGATAAAAGTCTGGAAACTTATCGTATGCACCTAGTATATATATATATATATATATATATAAGAGTAAAAGTAAAGTTAGCGACCATAGTCGAGGGTGACCCGAAGGCTCCCTTTTCGATAGCTACTACACCAAGGTGTAGGGGAGGGCGCTACTCCATTCCCAGGATTGCTCCACTTTACCCTTGAACCGTACCTTATAATGCTGAGTGTTAAGCAAGGTGGTATCAAGTTCCATTTTTAAAGTCTTTGGTATGACTCGACCTGGGATTAAACCCAGGTCTCCCGGGCCATTGGCGAACACTCTAACCGCTGGGCCATTCATTTTGTTCTCATATACGTGTTATATATGTGTATGTTTCCCTGCTAATGGGGCACACAATGAGACCTGAATTCACTGTTGCTTCCAGTTTGAATATATATATATATATATATATAGAATACTTAGTCCAGTTAAACCGGAGTTAGGAGTAATTCCATCAGGACAAGAAAATATTCGTGAATATTTAGATCTTCCTGGTAAAGAGCTCAATGTATCAATTATACAGAGCAATAATTTCATTAAGAAAAAAACAACGAAACCAATCACAAAGGATTATAAATTTATTTCAATCCTGTTACGCATTTTTGAAATTTTCAAAAACACGAAAAAAAATTAACAGGACTTCATCAGATCTATCCCCTCCCACTCTTCTATCCCCTCCCACTCTCATGTGTCTACTCTAGTTTTTTTTATCTAATTGATCTGATGAAGTCCTGTTAATTTTTTTTCGTGTTTTTGAAAATTTCAAAAATGCGTAACAGGATTGAAATAAATTTATAATCCTTTGTGATTGGTTTCGTTGTTTTTTTCTTAATGAAATATATATATATATATATATATATAAACAAATTTTTAGTACAGCTGAATTTTATGATTACTTGAATCTGTGGAATCATTTAATTGAATCAGAAATAATTAAACAAAACTAAAGGGATCCTTTCGTTCGGCACTTTTTTTTCAATAGTCATGACCGGAATCGATTAAAAATAAAATCCATTAACGTTAACTAAAATCCTCAGAGAGCTGGTAAAAACCCTCAACTCTCCAGATTCCCACTAGACTCCACAAACATACAAACAATATAAAACTGTTTTCTTTGTCTACACAAGGTAGCGAGAAACAGTGTGATAGCTATGGCCTCTAAAATGGCCAGATGTTTCTTGCACCTAATCTTGTACAATACGATAATCGGAGTTGTTGGTTCGGTATGTACAGTGATCACTCAAGTGACGTCGGCTCATTGGTCTAGTGGGTAGAGTGTTCGCCAATGGCCCGGAAGACCAGGGTTCAATCCCAGGTCGAGTCATACCAAAGACTTAAAAATGGTACTTGATACTTCCTTGCTTAACGCTCAGCATTACAAGGTACGTATCAAGGGTAAATGGGAGCAATCCAGGGGAAGGAGTAGCGCCCTCCTCTACACCTCGGTGAAATAGCTATTGAAAAAGGAGCCTTCGGGTCGCCTTCAACTATGGTCGCCAACTTACAATATATATATATATATATATATATTCCTATTATTCTGTCCAGTTAAACCGGAGTCGGGAATAATTCCGATTCTAACCGATAATGTAAAGAAAAACCAGCAGTGGGGGAAATGTGGAGGAAACTCTTCCCCCCTTTTCTACCCTCTTCCCACCATTCCCTCCTGTATCAATTTTGACTGTAATTATTTATCCATTAGATCTGAAGAAGTCCTGTTATTTTTTGGTCTTATTGATTCATATCAATACCCATAACAGGATGGAAATAAATTTATAATCCTAATGTGACCGGGTTTTGTTTTTCTTAAAGGTATATATATATATATATATAGGTATATGTATATATATATATCTATACACCTATGTATATATATATATATATACCTATGTATATATATATATATATATATATAGTTAATCTCGTTGGTGTAGCAATATGCTTCATAGAATAATTGTGTTAAGCCTAATTCCAGGCCAACTTTAGACAATATTCACAGAATTGCAACAACTAAAAACTTTTCATACTTGGGAAAACGAGTTATCGGGATTTAAGTAAAGCAAGGTTGTCTCCCTTTAGTCGAGGGCAACCAGAGGGCTCCCTTTTCCTTAGCTACTACACCGAAGTGTAGAGGAGGGCGCTACTCCTTTCCCTGGATTGCTCCACTTTACCCTTGATACGTACTTTATATTGCTGAGTGTTAAGGAAGAAGGTATCAAGTACCATTTATAAAGTCTTTGGTATGACGTGACCTGGGATTGAACCTAGACCTCCTGGAACATTGGCGAACACTCTACCCACAAGACCAATCAGCCGGTTATTGGGATTAAAGATTAAGAAATTTTACTTCAAATTAAACTTGTAGGAGTGCACGTGGTGTAATACCTAAAGTACTGGACTGCGTCGGAGGAGGAAGCAAGTCCACTCTTCAGTCGTTCATTTTCGAACGAATACCCTTGAGAAAGGCATGAACTCTCTTACTTAACCAGCTATATGTTAAATAGTACGACAACTGTTCTTCCACAAGGACGTTTTGACATTAAATAACCCACGAAGAGTTGATATGCCATTAAACAAAGGTACCAAACCAACCTAATTAAACTTGATTCGCATCTCATATTTATTTCCTAAAGCATCATTGGTTTTGTTTTATTTTATTTTTTTTTAGTATGAAACAAAGTTTGTTTTTTCTTCAGATTTCTTATGCAATGAAAAAGAAACCTGAGTTCGATTCTCACTGGGAATTCAACCTTTATTCTTCTGGCAGAGAGGAACTGTTTGAACGAGACAAAGATGTCATAAAAAATAAGCAAAACAAATTACAGTTTTGGTTCATTGATTCTAACGGCATGTCAGTTGGTTAAGGGTTATTTTATGCCAAGAGGTTAGAGAATTGAGTTCATATTTACAAGTCATTTCCAAAGAGGTTTCTTTTTTTTCCGATCGAATAAGAATGATTTTTAACAATTTTTTAACCAATACCGGGCCATTGGCCTAATGAGTAGAGTATTCGTCAATGGTCCGGGAGACCGGGGTTCAATCCTAGGTCGAATCATACCAAAGACTCAAAAAATGGTACTTGATCCCGCCTTGCTTAACATTCAGCACTTGAGGGTAAGGATCAATGTAAATTGGAGCAATCCAGGGAATGGAGTAGCGCCCTCTCCTACACCTTGATGTAGTAGATATTGAAAAGGGAACCTTCGGGTCACCCTCGACTAGGGTCGCTAACTTTACTTTACTTACATGAGACCCTAACAGGTCCTGCCACTTTGGGAGTTATAAGAATTAAGTGATAAACCAGGCTAACTAGAAATAGGGCCTTATCATCAGATTTGACTTAGTATCATAGCCAGGACACCATTTTTTGAAGGAGCTTTACCACCCACCAAGACGATGCAGTTGGCGTATCACGGTTCTTGGGAGTTGGGAAATAAATAATACTTGAAATTGATAAATATAACGATGTGTGAATGTGTGAGATAGATAGATAGATAGATCGATAGATATGAACATAGATAGATAGATAGATAGATAGATTTCATCTAATTGTAGTATCTGACGTCAAAACAACCTGAATAAGAAGGAGATTCCCGGTTCATGTATGTGAACCTTCTCCGTTTCTTTTTGAGAGAGAGAGAGAGAGAGAGAGAGAGAGAGAGACTAAGGAGAGAAAGAGAAAAAGAAAACAGTGATATGGTAATTACAGATAGTCGAAAGGTCATGTCTGTATGTACTCGTTTGAACTCCGTCTGGTCTAGTAATTAAGACTCCATTATTTTTCTCAGAAGACGCATTTCTTTATCTGTTTGAAATCAAAAGGATACAAAAAACCCCACTCACACATATAACGTAGATATATGCATATTCATGTGACATACATATATATATATATACTTGTGCATATACCTGTATAAAACCTCGGAAGAGTGTGTTTGTCTGTCCTTTATATATCACTAAAAGCTTTGATATACAGCTACCAGATATTGTAGACACACTTATTTGACCCAGGGTATTGCTTTAAAGTACTAGTCAAAAGTTTTGCAATATTTTCAAATATTTGAGCAGTTCCGTATGTTTTGCCGAGGTTCTGAAGGTGACGAGCAACAGTGGACTTGGAACTGCCGGATTTGCCTCTACAACATCACTGCCTACCTTATCGTCAAGGTTCTTGCAACCCGCGTGAAATTTCTTGGATTATTTCGTTACTGTATTGTGATCAACTGCGCCTTCACCTATCCCACAACAAATGTTCAGCCTTGTCGGCTGGGGCTGAAGAATACACCTGCTGCATCTCTGCATCGAGGTAAGACTCTTCCATGAACGAGTGTCTTGATATGACATTAAACAATCTGATGGTGTGGCTCCAGTAATGCTGGAGCTTTGGGGAATGCAGAGTATCCCTTCATTGCCATCACTCCCAGGTCCACTCTGTCCCAGAGTGGCATCACCTGATAGGTTCCTATGTATGGGTCAAATAGAACTGTTTGGCATTTTAATAGAGTGCAAATAAATGACTAATGTTAAACTGAATTGTGTGAAATAAAACTGTTTTAGCATTTAACTGTGTGTAAACAAATGATTGATGTTTAATTGAATTGTTCGTGATACAAAGCAATACTTCGAACCATTTTATGGTGTGCAAATCAATGAGTAATTTTAAATAGAATGATTAGTGTTTAATAGCAATACTTGTAACCACTTCACTGTGTGCAAACACATGATTAATATTGAAAAGAATTATAAGTGTTAGATAGCAATAATTGAAACTTTTTAACAGTGTAGAAACAGGAACAATACCAGTGTGAAAACAAATTAGTTCTAAATCATTTTAAAATGAAATTACCGACAAACTAATCTTTTAGATATTATGTATATCTATTTAAATGCTTGCAAATAAATGATTGAGGTTAAATTGTTACTCTTACATAGAAATACTTGAAACCATTTAACTGTGTGCAAATAAATGAGCTCAGGTTCGTTTAAAAACATTATCAAAATGTACTTACAAATTAGATATATTGAGTATATATGTATAAACAGTATTCTGCATTAAATAACCTTCAATGGTTGATATGCCATAAAACCCAACCAAACCAAATTCTATATATTTGATATATATGTATAAAGAGTATTTGGCATTAAATATCCTACAATGGTTGATATGCCATAAAAGCCAACCAAACCAAATCATATATATTCAATATATATTTATGAAGAGGATTTGGCATTAAATAACCTACAATGGTTGATATGCCCTAAAACCAAACAAACGGCGAATGTTTTTGTTTGCTCCAGTGGCGTTATGGCACAGTTCGAACAGGCAAAGCATCAGTCCCCGACTAAGACAACGTTGCATGATCATCAGAGTGGCCTTGAACTACTACTAGCAATAGCAGGTACTTCAAATTTATTCAGTCACGCGATATACTCGACGGAAACACGCATATACTAAAATATTGCTAAGCTTTTCAAAAACACGAGTAAAATAATAAAAGCTCCCGTCGTTCACTAAAAAGGAAGAGAGCTTTGAAATTCCAGAAATTTGACATTTCTTACTAAAACATCACCGGGTGAGTGTAGATCGATTGCTACCGAGTTTGATCCTCACCGGGTACTCATAATTACGGTCTTGTGGCAAATCTAAGCTATGCATAATTTTTAAAGGTACTTCACGTAGTGAGCTTCGTCAGTAGACTGTAGTGAGTTCGATTCTCATTGAGCGCTTCATACTTTTAACCCAGTGCGAAAACTCAGCCAACTTAATTGTAGTAAATGAATATACCATATTCCACGGTAGCAATATCTCATCAACTGAAATCGATATCAGCATACAGAAAGATAAAGCAAACACTGCGATTGAAATGTTAACGATCATTTGGATGTCTTAAATGGACATGTTCTATTCTTTTACAATGTAAGTAATTAAGAAATATGACATACTTTCCAGGAACAAAATGTGTGTTACATAGTGTCATCCAGGGCAAAAAAGCTAAGTTTCAAGAGAATTATGGCCATTTTCTATACTTTTACAACATAAGCAAGAAAGAAATGACACATGCTATCCAAAAACAAAATGTTATATGGCGTTATCCAGTGTAAAAAAAGCAAAGTTTGAAGGGAATAATGGCCAGTTTCTATAATTTTACAAAATAAGCAATTAAGAATTAACATATGCTATCCAGGAACAAAATATGTCTTATATAATGTCTTCTAGGACAGAAAAGCAAAGTTTGATGGGAATAATGGCCATTTTTTATACTTTTACAAAATAAGCAATTAAGAATTAACATATGCTATCCAGGAACAAAATATGTCTTATATAATGTCATCTAGGACAGAAAAGCAAAGTTTGAAGGGAATAATGGCCATTTTTTTAATACTTTTACAATATATGCAATTAATAAATAATACATATTATCCAGAAACAAAATTCATATTATACAGTATAATTATCGATTGTCAACATCTAAAAAATATGCGGAATTAAAAAGCAATCTGCTTTACAACTCATCATGAAGGTCCCCACTTGTTAACAGTTAGTCTAGTATTTGCAATATTCATGACAATACTAGAAATAATTCTAATTTGCAAGCCAAGAACGTATAACATTCTGAACAAAGGTTATGTCGAAAAATAAAATCGAAACTTACTCTAAACAGGCCTATGGAAATGACTAAGGATGTATGTTTGGTGTCAGCTAAGAAATATACAATCGAGGGCCGGGCGATTTAACTTCAGCTAGGCGCCGGAAGCCACTTAAAAAGGCAGATAGTGTTAACAGCTGGTGTTCCTGGAAGGTCATGCCAATCCGCCATAGTGCAAAAACTTGTCTGCTTTATTCAAAGAATTTGCAGACCTGTCTGGACGCCATTTGCAAGCTTCATCATTTATGCTAAGGTGGGTTGATTTCAAAACAGAAAAGAACTGACGAGACGAACAAAATATCAACAATTGATTGGATGATAATCATTTCAATAGCTATTTGCAAGTTTTCTTGCTAAGACTGTTTTTTTTTATCTGTTTTCTATTAGTCTTCATAGTTTGCTTTTTATTTTTATTATTTATAACTTGACAGAGTTCTACTGAGGTGTATATCACGTACGGGAATTTGCTTAGCGATGCGTCTTATTAGTTCAACATTTAACTATATCAGCCAGCCCTCTTGGAAAAAGGAAAAGTATACACTGATTGTATCCTTTGTAGAAGAGTATGATCTTTCCCTCCAAAGAAACAAAACGCGTTATCCTAGGTAGGACACTGAATTGTGTCAGGTGTTGCCATTACTCACAGGTTTACTCTGACCAAGCTAGTTTGAAATGGAACGTGATTAATGATGAAGAGAAAAAAATATTCATTTTTTTTTGTTTCATACTTCCATTCGAAAATTATTTTTCACATGAAACTTTAAAAAAGAATTATACTGCTCTGAAGATGGTTGCATAAACGGAAACGTTGGAATATTTCATACAATGAATAGAACCTCTGCATATTTTGTTTTTTCACGTCTTATATTCATATACCGCCAGATTTATTTCATCTATTTTTAATATATATGTTTCAATCCCAGCTTCAAGCGTCCAACGTGTCTCGCCACACTGAATAGTTGTGATACAACGAAATAGTCTGTCTATGGATGACAATATATACGCTCCCCTCGGGGGGAGGTGAGCACTCTGCCGTTCGCGTAATGTAAAGCTCTTCTAATGAATGGAGCACTCTGGTATCCGGCAAGGCAAAATGTAAACAAACGACAGTTACTACAAAATGCCTTATAATTCCGGAGCTGACGTATATCGCCTGCTGACTGAGCAGTAAGAAATCAAGTCTAACAAAGTTGGGTGGGTTTCGATCCCAGCTTCAACCATCGTACGTGTGTAGCCACACTGAAAAATTGTGATACAACGAAACAGTCTGTCTATGGATGACAATATATATATATATATATATATATATATATATATATATAAGGAGTAGATAATGGAGTGTAATCCGACAACATATACAGAAAAATTGATAACAAGGTAATCCAAGTCGAAGGAGAGATTCATTGAGAAGCAATGTTGACACTATAGCGTTTCGGTTCAACTGAACCATCATCAGGACCATGAGGGGTGATTTATGTCAACGACGGATGTTTAACAGTACAAATTACAAAAACAAAGGGAAAATTTACATAACAAGAAAAAGTTGGCCGTTTAGTAAATCAGCGTTTGTTTTTTTTAAATTACTTCATTTGACTTATTAGGAATATTGTGTAGAATTTATGTTCCGTTTGTTTATCGAGGAAGATTTTGAGTCAAAACGGGGAAGAAGAAATAGAAGAAAAAGAGTAAGTGTAAAAATTATCTTATATGTGGAATATATTAACTAAAGATGGAATATTTTGTTGCAATCTAAAATGGAATCGCTAAAGTACGTAGAGATATTATAAAAGCCCGGATATGTATTAACGGAATTACAAAGTGAAATAACACCGACCTCGAAAATTCGTCTTCGTCTTTTATTGTGAATGCAGATGAACATGGCTGTATATATATATATATCAAAGGCTTTATATATATATATATATATATATATATATATATATAAGGTATTTTTCAATCAAGTAAATCTGGAATAGGGAACAATTCAATCAGGACAAATAAAATATTCAAATTTAGAATATTTAAATATTACTGGTAAAGAGCTCAATGTAAATAAAATCCACAGAGCAAATAATATTTTTTCAAGAAAAAACCCAATATTCTGTCATATTACGATAATAAATTTATTTCCATCCTGTTAGGAGTATTGACATGAAACACAACTCCAAAAGAATTTTAACAGGACTTCGTCAGATCCAACAAGAAAATAAAATACAACCAGACAGGAGGGAGAGAGAGAGAGAGAGAGAGAGAGAGAGAGAGAGAGAGGAAAGAAGGAGAGGGAGAAAGGAAGACCATTTCACCTATGTACAAGCCTCATGGCATGTAAGGCTACTTCCGATCTCTTCCGATATATATATATATATATATATATATATATATATATATGTATATATATTAGTGCATCCCGTTGTAGCTGAAGATTTTGAACATTTTAGTAGAATATATACACCTCTCTTACATACATACTCTATCCAGATTAAGTCAGCCATATTTGGGGGGTTGTAAAATGCAATTGCATCTCTGGAGAGGCGTAAGACAACATCACCCACCAAACGAGTATCCTGGATATGACACGAAACTACATCTGACTGTGAGGCTTCAGTCCTGGAGTTCCGGGAAATGTGGAGAAGCCCTCCATTGCCATTACTTCCAGGTCCATTCTGAGACGGAGTGGTAGTACCTATTAGGGTCCCATTTTTCGGTAAAATAGCACTGTTCAATCATATAAATGTGTGCAAGCAAATGATCGTTAAAATTAATTATTAGTATTAGATAGCAATACTTGAAACTTTTAACTATTTGCAAACGAATAGGTAATGTTTTATTGAATCACTTCTCTTAAACAGCAATACTTGAAACCATTTCACTGTATGCAAACTTTAAACCAATTAACTATGTGCAAATAAAACTATTAGTGTTTGATTGCAATACTTGAAACCATTTAACTATGTGCAAAGAAAACTATTAGTTTTTGATTGCAATACTTGAAACCATTTAACTATGTGCAAATAAAACTATTAGTGTTTGATTGCAATACTTGAAACCATTTAACTATGAGCAAATAAAACTATTAGTGTTTGATTGCAATACTTGAAACCATTTAACTATGTGCAAATAAATCTATTAGTGCTTGATTGCAATATTTGAAACCATTCGACTATGTGCAAATAAAACTATTAGTGTTTGACTGCAATACTTGAAACCATTTAACTATGTGCAAATAAATCTATTAGTGCTTGATAGCAATATTTGAAACCATTCGACTATGTGCAAATAAAACTATTAGTGTTTGATTGCAATACTTGAAACCATTTAACTATGTGCAAATAAATCTATTAGTGTTTGATTGCAATACTTGAAACCATTTAACTATGTGCAAATAAAACTATTAGTGCTTGATTGTAATACTTAAAGCCATTTACCTGTATGCAAACGTATGTCCCTGTTTCGTTTCAAAATAATTACCTATAAACTATTTGTTAGGAAACCATATATATTTGATATATATGTATAAAGAAGATTAGGCTCGGGTTGATATGCGTAAAACACAATCAAATAACTCAGCAAATCACCAGATTGAATTTAGTATCGTCCTTTAGAGTGACCAATTAATTTTATGATGCGTGCTGTTCTTTGCTGCCATAAAAGCAATGACCAAAGTGAATAAAGATAAAAAGTACGAATAGAATGAGAAAGCTGATGGAGAATGCCCATAAAATTAATTAATAACTTGCAGACCTCGTGGAAATTCCACAGAACAAAAAAAAAAAAAGGACGATTTGCATCGGATATAACATTGTGTTCAACTCCAGTGGAAGTGCATTGTACTAATTTCATCTCTCCCTACTCAGTAGAATAATAAGCATAGATTATTATACATAGGTTTGCTAAAAATCTTATTAGCTCCCGTGGATCCGATGAGTTCTAAAATTCTGATAAACTCCGACAAGGTGCAGTGGAAAGCTGGAAAAGAATAAGACGTCCGAAGATTCCTCGATACCAGCAATACCGTTACCACAAAATAGAATACGTAACTATATATTCATATTATAGTTTCGGTAGGATTAAAATACGAACAAGCAGTCCCTGAGACGTAGCGGCTAACATTCTAATCTGCGACATCGTAGTAAGCGAGTTCGAATTCCTGTTGTGCAATTACGATCACTTTTGAACTAATACCCTTGGATCCCTTCGTCTATCCATTCATGGGCTTAATAATAATACAACTGTTCTTCAAGCAAGAAGGTTCTGGAGCTATATTGAACAAATCCTGGAAGCAGCATCCCATAAAACAGCAGCTGTACGGTCACCTACGTTCCATCACGAACAAGACACGCGGGACACTGCTAGAGAAGTAAGGCTGAGCCCTTTACACGGACGAGCTGGCGCTGGACGCCCGGTTAGAACTGATATATAACAGCTCTGGACAGATACTGGATATAGTCTAGAGGACCTGCCGAATGCGATGGACGATTGAGATGAATGGCGAGGGAGAGTCAGGGAAATCCGTTCTCACAGCACGACATAATGATAATGATGATACACATTGCTGGCTGATCATACATGTTAAGAATTTAACATGATGCAGGTCGTTTTGATGTTTGTACGCATGTGGAAACAAAAATTTATATTGATGATGATGATATATTCATCTGTATATATCTAAAAATTAAAATAATCCAATTCTTCTTTCCTATCCATTGTAAGATTTCTCGCGACTTTCAATGTTTTATTTCTCTCTCTCTCTCTCTCTCTCTCTCTCTCTCTCTCTCATTCACACAAACATACACCCAAATCCCTTTAAAAATTAAACTATAAATATACCTTCATCTAAATATACATATGTTCTCTAACCAGCTTCTCGAAAGATATAACTTAGGAAAAAAAAATCAACCATATCTTTTCTTCTGGTTTTCCTTTTTCTCATTAGGTGAAGAACGCTACTGACCTCTCTCCTCCACCGCTACACCCTTCTCCACCCCACTCTTTTTTTCTTTTTAGGTCCTATCGTAGTTTATCAAGTGATATGGCACCATTGTTATTTTACTTTCTTTACCTATCACCTGACCAGATAACTGACCAATTAGCGGAGAAATCAGGCGAGATCTACGCCTTTCACAGGCGAAAATTATTACCCATTCTAGTGTGGGTTTTGGCTCTATCATAACTATTATTCCCAGCAGAGGGCGTTGCCCGATGCCACCATGCTAAATTCAAATACACGTACCTACGGACGAAGCGAAATGGTTTTCGTCGTAAAAAACGGAGGCGGGTAACAGAGTTCAAGTCCTAGAGGGGTCTGTTTGCGCTTCTGATTATTAAGACAGGAATTCGCATCTTATCGCCTCAGTTATCGATAAATAATTGAGCCGACTGGACTCATTAGCCATGATACGGCAACCGGTCTAGAAGTAAAACGCTGAATTCAAACTACCTCCACTCTTATCCGGCCCTGTTGGCTAGAATACTGTGACTCTACATCATCGTAGGGGGTCAAAAAATACCCATCTACCCTAACGCGTATCCTGGGCATGACACTCATCATCATCATCAAGTCGTGTCGCCAGCACGGATATTCCTGACCCTCTCCCGCCACTTCTCTCTATCATTCATCGCTTTTGGCAGGTCTTCAAGGTTACATCCCGTATCCTCACATAACTGCTGTATGTATGTTCGAGCGGGCGGTCCTGCTTTTGCTTAGCCATATGCGGGGGTCCATAGGAGTAAATCACTGATGAGTTCGTCCTTGCTTCTCCAGCAGTGTCCTACGTGTCTGGTTCGTCTAACTTGTATAGTTTTCGTGATGGGAGGCAATTGGTTGTAGGGTTGGTGTCTTGTGGCGTGTTGACGCCAGGACTTGTTCTATATTGCTCTCAACATTCTTGTGTAATTGACACTAAACTGGATATAAAGGAGAGACTCCGGTCCTTGAACTTTGGGGAATATGTAGTACACCTTCATTGCGATTACTCCAAAGTCCACTTTGATCCTGGGTGGTATTACTTGTAAGGGTTCCATCTATGGGCCAAAGTGAACTGTTCAATCATTTACAAAGGATTATTTTTATTGGTTATTTTAAACCAAACAATTAAAAATTATTCATATTAAATAGGAATGGTTTATAAATTGAATTACTTGTGATGAATAACAAGGCTTGAAACCATTTAACCCTGTGCAAACAAATGATTAATATTAAAAAGAATTATTAATCTTAGATAAGAATGCTTTTTAAAATTGTTTAAATATTGATACATACAAACTATCCACCAACAAATCATATATATATATATATAAACAGGATTTGGCATTAAATAACCCCTAAGGATTGATATGTCATAAACAGAAACCTATCAAAGATCACGGAAATACAAAGGCCATTACACTTGCAGTATGTCACACACACACGGACACACACACACACACACACACACACACACACAGTATCAAAAATACCCATTTAATGAAATAAGAAATGGTAAGAAAGCAAAATAATATCTTCGGGAATTATTCTTTTCGTAAATGTAGAATATCCATTCTTTGGAATTGGTTTGTTGCATAAATTATTCAAATCTTGCAAAATATTTGTTTTGAGGCTATTCGAAATGTTTGCAAAACATAGTGCTGGGGCTGAAGAATGCACTGACATACAGCTGGGGCTGTAGAATGCATTGACTGCACCTCTGCAGAGGGGTAAGACCCCACCAATGAGTGTCCTGGATATGACACTAAACAATCTGATGGTGAGGTTGCAGCAATGCTGGAGCTTTGGGGAATGCGGAATACCTCTTTATTGCCATCGCTCCTAGGTCCACTCTGGCCCGGAGTGGTAGCACCTGATAGGGCCCTATCTATGGGTTAAATAGAACTAACAGCATACTAATGCTAAAATGAATTGTTTGGGTAAACTGAATAGCTTGAAATAGAAATGTTTTTGACAATTAAACCGTACTTACATTTAAACTGCGTGCTTATGCTTAACTGAATTTTTTGAAATGGAACTGTTTTCGACATTTAAAACTGTATTTACACTTAACTGAATTGTTACATATAACTGCTTGAATAGTTTGAAATAGAAATATTTTTGACAATTAAACTGTGTACTTATGCTAAACCAAATTGTTTTAGAAAGAACAGATTATTTACTTAAAAATGGATTTGGCGTTAAATAACCTACTAGGGTTGATATGCCATAAAACCCAACAAACCAAACAAACCAAACCTAGGATTTAATAGAAATCTGTCATCAAATTTTGGATGGTTAAAATGTGCAAACCATGTGAGATTTACCGAAAAATGTGTGATACATAAAAGAGAAAAATAAGGAATGACCATTAAAAGAAAAAAGTACAAAAATGGTAAAAGAAAGAAAGAAAGAAAGAAAGAAGGTAAAATAGATAAGATGTTTGGGTGGAGATTCACCACCACTATTTTGGCAATCTCTCGTATGAACCAGCTACAGGACCCAAGGCCTTGCTGATAAAACTGTCTCTGTCTGCCGACGATTAGTCCCGATACCTTAGGCCAATGAAAGATAGTGACACCTGTCTACGCACATCAGATCGCCACCCGTAAGATCCGATGGTCGAGATCGATTGTCCGAACAAGAAAGTAACCAAGCAAAGACCTCTCGCTTTCTTTATCTACATCCATATATTAAGCGGGTCAGAAAGTTCCCGGACGTTATATAAAGTTCACGAAATTACAGTCACTGAATGTTCCAAAACGTTTTCGATTCACCCATCGAAAAACTCTTAAGTCTTCACAGTCATCAAAATATTCAGAAAGTCAGAAAAATATCTATTTGATAATAATCGTTTGTTTGCGTACAATTATATGGTTTCAAGTATTCCTTTTCAATACAAATAATTTGAGCATAGTTATAAGATTTTAAGTATTCCTATCTAATCCTTATTGTTTGCGCACTCTTATTTAGTTTCCAGCATTTCTCTCTCATAAAAATGATTTTCCAACAGATCTAGTTGGCGCATATATTGAACTCTTATTGGACGTGTTATAATTGACCCGAGAATTATGACTATGAATGGGCACTCCACATTCCTCAGAGCTCCAAAGTAGGCACAACTCACACATAATCTAAATTGGAATGTAAAGCTGCCAAGGGGCATGTTATGAGATAGTAGTAATTTAGTAATTTTTTTTTTTTTTTTTGCTTAGATGTAGTGTTACGTTCCGCCCTCTGGTCAAACAAACGACAACACGGAATTTGTATATAACAATATATATTTATTTTCTCGACGGACGCTTGTGTGAAGTAGGAGCAGTCAGGAGAGGAATTAGGATCGTTCGTCGATGAGGCTTGAACTTTTCGATGTCAGGAGACGATGGCCGAGACAACGCACACAGCGTGACGACGAGAGAGGTTTCGTGAACAGCGGGATTCTTTTTTTCTCTATCTTCTTCTGTTCAATTCGTCGGCCTTATATTACCTTCAAACTCCCACGCAGAGATAAAGACACGCCTCTACGCCTCTGCAATCTTCCCGATCTCAGGCGATTGGGATGTGTTACTTCCGCTCATTTGGAATGGCCTGTGTGATCGTCGTCGAGCGGAAATAACTGTCATGCAGTTCACAGGTCACTCTCTTCCGGTGCATCATTGAAGTGGGACCTTCACCTTGTCCCATATTATCAGCCGAGCACACCTGCGCGCTTTCTTTCGATTATTGGCCATTGGGATGTGTCACATCCGCTGTCTTCGGAATTGCAGGTGTTATCATCATCGAGCGGAAATAACTATCATGCAGTTCATAGGTCAATCTTTTCCGGTGCATCACTTTTTTTTTTACGGCACAGTGAGAATTTTTACCTTGTCTCATATTGTGAGCCAAGCTGTATTTTACAGTAGCACAAGGCCATATAAATGGGGCACCCAGTGAGATACAAACACAAATAGTACTGTGTAATGTAGATCTACACTTCTTAGTTAAAAGGCGGGTAAAATAAAACCGTGAAAAAAATGTTACCAATTCCAAACAATTTTAAATCCCAAATAAATCCCAAATATGAATTGTTTAGTGGTTTAAAATTATTGGGAATTTATTATAACTAAAGTGTCTCTTAAATTATTAATTTATTGATATTGCAATGAAATATGAAATGTTTGTCTGTATATAATCAATGTGAATTCTATAAATACATTAGTTCTTAAAATACTGATATTACAACAAAATATGAAATGTTTGTAAAATATCAATGTGAATTTTATCTTTAAATTGAGACTTACACATTGATATTGCAGCGAATAATGAAAAGTTTATCAGGTTAAAATCATTGAGAACGTTATTAATACAATGACTCTTAAAATAACGATACTGCAAGTATGAATGAAGTTTTTACCTGTTTAAAATGATCTGAACCTTATTACTTGATTGGGTTTTAAAAATGTTGATTATATTTCTAAGTATGAAGTGTTTACCAGTTTAAAATGATTGTGAACTTTATTAATACGGAGAGTATTAGTTTTTCTTCATGAAAAGAAGAGAATAAAAATGCCGACAAAAATTTTCGTTTACATCTCCTCTGAAGCTGTGATTATTCCTGTCTTACTTTAAAGTCTACTTCCATTTTACAAAGCAAACATAACATTGTTCTAGCTTTGGTTCGCTTATATTGAATATCTTTCTTTGGCACAGTCAACAAGATTCTCTTGTTTATCTGAGTTTTCTTTTTGCTTAGTTTTCTGTCATTTAGTTTTGTTTTCCAAAATCTTTAACTTCTCCTGAGACTTTATTTATATATTATCTTTCTTGTGTTTGTTTAATGCAGGATTTTTTTTTATATTTCCAACAAATTAGAATAGTGATTTGTACTCAGTGACCTCATTAATTAGTTTTGTTTATTAAACATATTAATTGTCTTTCTTTTCCCGGGTGCTTGACAAATAGTGAAAGTTTCTTCTTTATTTAATGGCATACCAACCTTAACGGGTTATTAAATCCCTGAGCCATTCATGCTGAAAAATAGCCGGGATACTTATTAGCATGTGTGAGTGATGTGTCCTGGGAAAACACGTTTTAGTCAAAAGGTGTTCATGAATGGGTTTGCCACAACGGCCTACGGTTAAAAAAACCGTCAACAGAGAGGAATTAAGAAAATAGATGAATATTTTTGTTATGACAACACACTCCCACTTTTTATGAAACAAAAAAAAAAAACTCATTCAGATTTCTCTAGTTTCATAAGAAGCGGTAGTTTGTTGCAACAAAAATAATATCCAGCGATGCTTTTGTTTCTAAGTGAGGCTTTACACATTTTGAATAATCATCTTGTATATATATATATATATATATATATTGTGTAATCGGATGGAAACTCAAACCTGGTTAAGTTGTCATTATAAATTTATTTCGGCAGAAAATATTACTGTACTCTCCGTCTCGTCAGATGACTTTTTATGTGTTTTTCTCGAAGTTGCAGAACTACAAATGTGGAGTTACAGTTCGTATGTGAAAAAAAAGCTGTCTGGATATATATATATATATATATTACTTTAAGAAAAAACTAAAACCGGTCACATTAGGATTATAAATTTATTTCCATCCTGTTATAGGTTTTGATATAAATCCTCAAAACCCATAACAGGAAGGAAATAAATTTATAATCCTAATGTGACCGGTTTTTATTTTTTCTTAAAGAAATTATTGCTCTGTAATGTCAGTTACATTGAGCTCTTTACCAGGAAAATTTGAATGTTCACTGTTGAATGTTGTTTTTGTCCTGATGGAATTACTCGCAACTCCGGTTTAACTGGACCGAATAATACTTATTATATATATATAAGTATTATTCGGTCCAGTTAAACCGGAGTTGGGAGTAATATATATATATATATATATATATATATATGTGTGTGTGTGTGTGTGTGTGTGTGTTTGTGCGTGTGTGTGTTGTTATCTAAAATCACTGAGTACGAACAGATTGTGATACAAGGTCAATTCTTATACCATAATCTAATAGTTACGAATTCAGAGTTTTCATTCTTCTAGACTAGTTGCCATACCAAAGTTAAAGAGCCCAGTCTACCCTATTATTTACCCATAACTGGATAGAGAATAGATGGATTCATACATTTCCTAAAAGATGTAAGAGCTATGTGAAACGTAAATAGCTATACATCTAGGACTTGAACATGGGTCACCGTGCCCATTTTATACGACTATAACCATTACAGAACATATATAGCACCCTATGGGTAAATAGTAGGACGGACTAGGTTCTTCAGCCTTGGTGAGGCAACTAGTCTAGGAGAAGGAAAACTCTGAATTCAAACCTGTTAAACTCCGCTTAAAAATTGACCTTGTGTCATATCCTGCCCGAGCGGAGGGGTTGGTAAATAGTACCCTTGGGAAAGGTATAAATTCTCTCGAGCACACTGGTCAGTTTAATCTTGCAGAAGGGTTGGGTAAATACACACAAACACACTTGACCCTACCACATATATATATATATATATATATATGTGTGTGTGTGTGTGTATTATAGATTGAATAGGTCCGCAAGTGAATTTGGTATTGTAGATTTTTTATAGCTTTGTCTCCATCTGTTTCAGACCTCACAGTCGTCTTCAGAAGGCTAATAATGGTTGCAGAGGTTAATGGTTTTTCCAGACGATTAACCCCAACTAACCATTCACAGGCATATGTCACTGAATCAAAAAGAATCACAATCCTACTAAAGCAATTGCCACTATAAAAATAAATAAAAAGCTTCCCTATTAGCCTCCTGAAGACAACTCTAAAGTTTGAAACACGTGTAGAGTAAAGTTCACAAAATATTAATTCCATATACTTGACTCACTTGTGCATCTATTCATTTTATAATAATATATCTACTCTTCTCTCGTTGAACCAACAAAAGAATTTTTATATATATGATTTGAAAATGTTGAATTTGGAAGATTTTTTAAACAAGTAATAAAAATAGCTCAACTCTGGTGAAACCTAAAAAATGCAAGATCCACCTACCCCTCTTTGGCTGGTTAGCGAAAAAGAATGGAAAGGGGACAAATAATATATATATATATATATATTTGTGTGTGTGTGTGTGGGTGTAGAATTTTATATATAATTTCTTAATTTCTGAGTCGAACACTTTTTAGTTGCTTTCTGAATACGCCTCGTATATTTGGTTAATTTTCAGTGTGTGCAGATACTACACCCTGATCCTTTGAATTTGTTTCTAGTGTTCCAGTGCGCACAGATGCTCTTGATAACGAGAAAACAAACGAAGAAATAAATAGAAAAAGACACACGGCTAATTATATAGCAGATTAGATCTACGAGTTAGTATTAGAGAGAAAGTGTTTTCGGAAGCTTGACAAGTGTTGTATATTTAGTAAAGATAATTGATCAGCTTAGAACTTAGTTCATGGTCCCAGGAGATTCACTGTTTACAGTATTTACGGAACTTACTGGAATGCAGAGCAGAAAAAATGGCGCCCACTAATGAAACATGTTTATCAGACCAAACGCTCGGTTAAAGTTGGCATGAACAAATTACCGCTGTTTTCTTGGTTTGGTTGGGTTTCTTTCATTTAATGGCATATCAACATTTGCGGGTTTTTTAATCCAATAATCATGTTAGTAAAAAAAAAAGCATTAAGGGTTTTCGGACTATTGTCTTCATTTCTATTGTTATTTCCACAACGTTTCGGTCGATATGTCCTCCGGACTTCTTCAGGTGTTTGTTGTCTAAATTTCTGAGACGAAGCTTGGTGATTTTTATCATTAAGGGTTTTCGGACTATTGTCTTCATCTTTATTGTTATTTCCGCAACGTTTCGGCAGATATGTCCTCCGGCCTTTTTCAGGTGTTTGTTGTCTAAATTTCTGAGACGAAGGTTGGTGATTTTTATCATTAAGGGTTTTCGGACTATTGTCTTCATTTCTATTGTTATTTCCACAACGTTTCGGTCGATATGTCCTCCGGCCTTCTTCAGGTGTTTGTTGAATTCGGAACTTCGAACTACATCCTTTATTGAATCCTCGGGTGTCGCCTGTTCTGATCCCGTTAGCCATAACCGGGTACAAGTATTAAGTATTCCTGTATTGTTACTTGCCTGCAGTCAGAATTGAACCTACGACCTCCAGATGATTGTCTCCTTAGAAACTTAGCGAACCAACACCTAGAACCGTTACGCTATGTGTCCTGCTGGACAGTTTAGATTGAATTTTTGTGACTGTACTCTAAAATATTTAACTCACAGATAGGAGGGATCAGGGGGTTCATGCCTTTCCCAAGGGTAAAAGTCTAAAAGTGAACGTAACACCTTTACTACGATGTTTTAGGCCAGCATGTTCGCCAATACGCCACGGGATATTCACACCACCCTGTCTTCTCAGGGTTTTGTTTATTGAGAGGAATTGCAAAGAAAACAAATCAATATAAAGAGGTATATAAATCATCTACTGGCTGAATACCTGCATCAAAGTCAGGTTTGGCTTTAGTTTCTTTATTTAATGGAATATCAACCTTCGTGGGATATTCAATACCAAAGCCGTCCTAATAGAAGAACAATGGTGCTACTAGTTAACCTATATCTGGGGGAGGGACAAGGAAGTTCGGAGAATTTCCGAAGGTATGGCTGCACTACATGGACGCTAACAAAACGGCTGGAGAAGAAGCTAGACAGCAATTACACAAGAATGCTACGTGCAATCTTGAACAAGTCCTGGCGGCAACACCCCACAAGACACCAACTGTACGGCCACCTGCTCCCTATCACGAAAACTATTCAAGTTAGACGAACCAGACATGCAGGACCCTGCTGGAGAAGCAGGGACGAACTCATAAAAGATGTACTCTTATGGACCCCCACACATGGCCGTGCAAAAGCAGGACGACCCGCACGAACATACATTCAGCAGCTATGCGAGGATACGGGATGTTGTCCTGAAGACCTACCTAGGGCGATGAACGATAGGGAGGAGTGGCGAGAGAGGGTCAGGGATATCCGTGCTACCAGCGCGATATGATGATGATGATGATTAGTTCGAAAATGATGTAATTGGAGTTAGAACTCGCTTTGCCAACACACCACGATGACTTACTTGTTGCTCAGAGAAAATTAAATGTTCTTTTACCTCGACTAGACTTCTGCAGACTTAAAATTTCTGGAAATTATCGATTTTCTGTATTCCTTTTTTGTTGCAAGAGAAACTCCCCAGAACTACACAAAAAATAATTCTAAACGTTAAGTACCACATAAGATTAAGTTTCATCCAGAAATTAAAAAATCAAAATGAACAAAAACGAAACGTACTTTGCTTATAGGTTAATGTTTAATGGCATATCAACCTTTCTAAGCCATCCTTCTAGAAGAACAGTAGTGGTACTATTTAACCAATAAATGAGAGGATAAAGGGGTTCATGCCTTTCCTTTGGGTATTTGTCTGAAAGTGAACGTAACAGCGAGACTGGAATTCGAATTCGCTTTCTAAGATTCCGCAGTCCACCGATTTAACAATTACACCACGAGGACACACCCCGTACTTTTCTGTTGAGAAATAGCTTCGGGATTGGGTACTGGTGTTCTTTGAAACATTAGTGAATGTTGTCGGCCACAAGAATATAAGTGACTAAAAGTAATTGTCCCACGTGTCATTTGTTTGGTCAATTTTGACTTTGTCATACATTCATGATAAGAATAATATAGATTCAAAAGTAATATTTCCTACCAAATTGCAGCTTTCTATATCAAGCTGTTTGGGTATTCATAAGGCTTCAGTGACTTCAAACAGACTGGTATAATCAACTAGTTTTACAAAAGTCCTTCAACAGTAACTTACAGATAACTCGTGTCAATTTTATGCTCCCTTTTCAATAGCTACTACATCGAGGTGTAGGGGAGGGCTCTACTCCGTTCCCTGAATTGCTCCACTTGACCCTTTGATACGGTTTGGTTTGGGAACCTCATAAGGATATTGTGCGCTGTTTTAAATAAATCTTGGAAGCAGAACCCAACAAAACAGCAGCTGTACGGTCACTCACCGCCTATCTCACAAATCACTCGAGTTTGATGAGGCAGACATGATGGGTCCTAGCTGGAGAATTAAGAAATCATTAACGACGTTCTCCTATGTTCTTTCCCATATGGACACACCAGTGTTGACCGACCAGCAAAAATATACATCTCTCTTTTCTGTGTTGACAATTGATGCCATCTAGAAGACTTGCCAAAGGCCATGACCATAAGGAATTGACAGTGAGAGAAGTAATCAAAGGAATCCAAGAATATATACGATGATCATTCGATAAATGTATGAGAATTTTGCCAAAGGAGTTGGCAGTAGGAAGCAGTGATTACTGTGGCACTTTTTTCAAGGAAATCAATATAGATGAGTCTTTTCATGTCCCAGAATAGATTCTTCATTGACTGCTACGACCATTACTTTTTCTTTACCGGAGAGTCATTGTATTTCTACTCATTGGACTGTCTTTTCGACTCAAAACACGTTTCTCTGTATAAATCAAACATTCTTCAGTAAATTTCATATAGTTTGCTCTTGTCAGCGAGCAAAAATTTGATGACAGAATTTTATTAAATCTTGGAGCATTTTGATTGATTCTCCGCTATTTCTTCGAGATTCAGAAGAATTTTGCTGAAAACCAATTCCAAATAATTCAGAGTTTACATTCATGGAAAAAGATTCTCTTAAAATTTATATTTTGCTTTTTTCAAAAAATGCACTTACCAATTGAATGACCCTCATATATATAAAGTTGTCTCCCTTTAGTCGAGGGTGACTCGAAGGCTCCCTTTTCAATAGCTACAACACCGAGGTGTAGGGGAGGGCGCCTCTCTGTTCCCTGAATTGCTCCACTTTACCCTTGATACGTACCTTATATTGCTGAATGTTAAGCAAGGGGGTATCAAGTACGATTTTTAAAGTCTTTGGTATGACACAACGTGGCATTGAACCCAGGTCTCCCGGACCATTGGCGAACAATCTACCCGCTAGGCTAATATATATATATATATATATATATATATATATATATATATATATATACAAATGTGTGTATTTGCGTGTGCGTATGTATGTATCTGTGAGTGTGTGAATATTAATGTGAACATATTTTGGGATGTTTATTACTTAGTTGCTTACCATGAAATTAAGCATTGGAAGTATTTCTTTGCTGGTCAGAGATTCTGATAAGCAGCCAAGCGGTCATGCATTACAAAGCCAACAAATTGTCTATTGTGTAACTTTGACTATTCCTTCATGAGAATATATGTGTACGTCTATTCTTGAGTGTCGTATCGCGAACGAATCGACTGAAGGGAAAATACTACAGACATTAAGAAACACACTAGCTTATCCCATGCCGAGTTGTTTTGGCACGCCTACACTCCTTATCAATGTCTGGTTCGGACCCAATCCAAATAATGCCGTATCATGAAGAAATAAACGGTTCGTTAGGCAACGTCTTACGCCCAGTTCTCTCCCCTCTGAACACCACTCGCTGTCCTAACAACTCTTCAACATTTCTACACACTTAAATCTTGGCAGTGCATTCTTTGTAAATTCCAAATCTTAAAATTGTGGTAATCTTTTTGCAATTCTATTTAACGTTTTATTGGATGAAGACTCTTCGGAGAGTTTACATTGAAAAGACTTCATCCGTAACAACTTTCACATTCTACTCTTCACTTTCACTTTCACATTCTATTCTTCACTTTCACTTTCACTTTAAAGTACGTTTAAATTTTTTTGGTTTTATTCTTTTTTAATTGTTTTCCTTTTAATTAGTGTATATGAAAAACGCATATTATCTCAACACCTGTTACCGACGCGAAAGTCGACAAGTAAAAGCACTTAGGGAGATAAATTATGTTGTAAAATTGAGCATCTTGTAAAATTTTAGAAACCAACATCTAAGAATTACACATCTTTTTTCTTTTTTTTTTTTTCATCTCAAAGTTTTGCATTCCTCTATTGCGTGCAAAAGACTAACCAAATAAGAAACACGAGGATCATTAAATAAGTTTCCAGACTTTTTTCGTA
The DNA here is from genome assembly GCA_963585895.1 of Sepioteuthis lessoniana. Classification (NCBI taxonomy): domain Eukaryota; kingdom Metazoa; phylum Mollusca; class Cephalopoda; order Myopsida; family Loliginidae; genus Sepioteuthis; species Sepioteuthis lessoniana. Next base: position 3,226,056 of record OY757937.1, on the reverse strand, counting down.
TGGGCACTTTTATTGATAGTACACACATGAAACTCAAGTCCCCGTCGATGTAATCTCCTCCGGCTGCAATGCACTTGTTGTACCGTTCCAATAACTTCAGTATGTTATTGCTATACATCTTATAAGATAACCTTCCAGAACTTGTTGGAACGGTACAACAAGTGCATTGCAGCCGGAGGAGATTACTTCGAAGTGAACTGGAGTTTCATGTGTGTACTATCAATAAAAGTGCCCATAAAAAAGTCTGGAAACTTATTTAATGATCCTCGTATGTCCGGGTGTCTTTAAAATTTTCCAAATACGTGGATCGCCAACTGGCAAAATAATTCTATATCTTATAATATGAATAAATAGGGGGCAAAAGAAATCACATTTCTCGATATTGTTTTGTTTGTTTTTTTTCTGAAAAAATATAAAAATATAAATATTTATCTTTTAAACTAGAAAAAATGATAGTTTTTCTTTTTGTTTTCTTTTTGTTTTCTTTTCGTTTTTCATGGCAGTAATTTTGAAGTGTTGCATTGTAAGCAAATGATACTGGGGCGAGATAACTAAACAAAACAGCCATGAGGTGAAAGAAATACCAGAGAGATTTCAACCTGTGAATTGATTTTTTTTTTTTTATTTATTGCGGACTTTTTGTCCTCATCTTGGTAGTTTTTGTGTTGTTTCTTCTTTCACTACGTTTCGGTCAAATTTCACCTCTGGCCTTCTTCAGGTGATTTACCGCGACCTCAGATAGGAATGCCGAGTCTTATAACCGTATCCTCAGTAATTAATGCCTTCCATAGTTGTTGTCTATCGCACCACGTTTTTTGACCAAGTAAACCTCTGGCTGGTTTGGGTAGGATTTGAAACCGCTATCTTCTGACCATGCTCACCTGGAACCGGAGAGACTCAATGCCTCAACATCTCTTAGAGGTAATAAGATATGTTTGATCTAGCACTCCGGATTGAGGTCACCAGGTCTACGTGGTAAAGGGAGCCGGAAGATGTCAACAAATCAAGGCGGTATTCGGAATCGGGTGATATATATATATATATATATATATATATATATATATTACTCGGGGCGAAAATTACTCGGAGTGAATCATGAGAGGAGGTGACCTTGAAACAGTTCGGGTTACCGGTGTAGCAGATATGATGGGAAACCCGAAATCTGCAATGAAGCCGGTGAAACATAACTGACGACCTCCTTGATTGTATTTCAGCAATGTTTACTAAGATTGTATCTGGAATTTTGTGATGTAGTCTCTTTTTCTTTTCTCGCCTTCCATGGCCTCAGTGGTTAAATGGAGAGAATAAAGAAATGAAGATCCTAATACCAAAAGTCGAGTAATATTTATGTTTTTCCCAGCTCGGAAGCCTCAGTCTTATCGTTTTGATCAGAAAAGAACTCTTGAATTTGTTGTTGATTGATTTAGTTTCTTTGTTTAATGGCATATTAACCTTTGTAGGTTATTTAATGCCAAAGCCATTCTCTGAGAAGAACAGTAGTTGTACTATTTAACCCATAACTGGGAGGATAAGGGGGTTCATACCTTTCCCAAGGGTATTTGCCCGAAAGTGAATGTAATAGCGCGACTGGAGTACGAACTCGCGTACTATGATTCCGCAGTCCATCACTTTAACCATTACACCACGAGGACACCCCCGAATTTGTTGTTGAGATTCATGTCATGATTGACAACGATCCCAGATCTATTGCTAGGGACATGAAAGTGTCTGAGTTTTTTATCAGGCAGGTTGTGTGTGAAGATATTCGATAATTCTCATACAAGATGAGGAAGGGCTAATCTTTATATCAAGGATTCCCTTCGTTCTTTTCTTAGAAAAAAAAATTCAGCCAGAATCAAGTAGTGAACTCACGGAACAACAAACTTGCTCTATCCCCTCGAGATGTACTGATGTTGATGAAAACCAAACAGCCAGTTCATATCATGGCGTTTGGAGGTGGTAACAAACGATAATGACGTCATCTTCCCATTTGGTCTCAGATTCAACACGGAGGCCTACATCAAGTGCCTTGAAAAGGTAGTGCTGCTCTAGATCTACTGGAAGACTCCATATCGGGTAAAAAGATTCTGTACCACGCCACACAAGCAGGAGAATCCAATCTTGACGTCAAAAGATTTCTGTAACCAACCACATCACCCCTAACATCTGGCCGCTTATCTCCCTAGATTATAATCCCATGGATTATTATATGTGGGGTGCAGTTGACCGAGATACCATCAAAAATCTTGGTAACACTCATTATAAACTAAAGGCAATGGTAACTTGAGTATTTATCAATTTAAACAAGTAGACGACCGGAGGGACTTTCAGGAGATTCCAAAGTCGTCTGGGGGCCATTTTTGGAACCAATGGCGATTTCTTTGAAAAAATTTAATCTCTTGAATTTCAAGATAATTTTATGTAATTTCAGTAAATATATCTGATAAAGGTTGTTTTTATTTTTGCGTAATTTAGACAACTGAACAATCGTACAGCGTGATTGCTCAAAATTTATCATGCCAAATATTTGACCATTTATTCCGTGTCGAGATTGTTTTAATTTCTTTATCAACTAATATCAATAGTTTTGTAATGGAATATCCAACTCCTCTCAGTCATGTAGAGTGACTATATATACAGTAAGCACGGCATGAAACCTGTCCTTGCTTCGGGGATTAGTAGCGTGCTTCACCATTCCTTGTCTGTCTTATTGTATCTCTCTTGCAATAAAACCCTTTCTTTATTCTACGAACATGTTCACTGTTCCTTCCCACTCAAGTACCACCTTGTTTGATTGTATCCCTTTTAAAGGAAGCAAAAATAGTTCATTCAGAATACCTATGTCTATATGAGTGCCTCTTGGTTAAAAACATCTACAGACCTTCATCCAAGCCTCAGTGTCTTGCACGTAACTTTTCATGATCTTAACTCAGCTGAAAAATTTTCAAAAGCTTGTAGCAAAATGTTCTACTAGTTTGCATTGTAAAGCATTGTATACGACAGGTAATAGTCATTTTAAGTGACGGGTTTGCTGTCTTGAAACGCTTAAACCAATTTTCGACAGCGCAGTCGTATATTGTTTGATTTCCTTCCATTTCCTGAACCCGGCAACTTTGTTTCAGTGACTTGGAATCCCAGTACTTGTATCTTCCGCCATAACATTTCGAACAAAAGGTAAAGGCAGAATGATTATATATATTTATATGTGTGTGTGTGTGTGTGTGTGTGTGTGTGAACAATTCTTATTGAATATGACGAACAAGGAAGATCTTATTGATTTCTTATTCAGCTTTTCTAGTTTCTATTCAAGGGAATGTATATAAGGATTAAGGAATTGTAAGAATTCTTCGTGGTCTTTTCCTCCGGGTCCAGGAGATTTCGACCATTCTTACGCAACAAGAACAAGAACAAGAAACAACAATGGAACATAGTTGTTGTTTTCTTCCGACGAAACATTATACTAAAGTATCTTCCCCCCCTCTCTCTTTCTCTCTCTCTCTCTCTCTCTCTCTCTCTCTACATATATATATATATATATATATACGTGAAAGTCAAATCATATGTCTGTAGTTACAAAACATTCAACAATATCGATTAGAACAATTTTTAAAAAATCACAAAATATCATCGATCTAACAATAGTAATAATAATAGTGGAAAACTAGTGAGTGGAACTGACAGTAGGAGGGAAAAGCTGAGCTGAGGTGAATATCCAGAGAGGAGTCTTCCAGGGAGATGCACTATAACCATTACTATTTGTAATAGCGATGATGACACTCACTTAAGAAATGTGCAAGCGGATACAAAGTTTATAAATCGCGGGAAAAATCAATCACCTAACGTACATGGATGACATCAAACTGTTTGCCAAAAATGAGAAAGAATTGGAAACCCTAATACAAAGAGTGCGGATATACAGTGATGATATATAAATGGAATTTGGCATAGAAAAATGTCCTCTGCTAATAATGAAAAGTTTAAGACGATAGAAATGAATAGAACTACCAAAATCAAGAAAAAATCAGGACATTCATAGAAAAGGAAACTTACAATTACTTGGGAATATTGGAAGAAGACGTCATCAAGCATTCGAGATGAAAGAAAAAAATTTAAAAGAATACCTCAGGAAAACGAGAAAACTTCTCGAAATCAAACTTCTTGAAATCATCAAAGGGATAAATACCTTGGCTGTCTCAAGTGTAAGATACTCGGAACCATTCTTAAAGTGGACGAGGGAAGAACTTCAACAAATAGACCAGAAAACTCACGACGATACATAAGGCCTTACATCCTAGAGATGACGTGAAGAAATTGTATGTGTTCTGAAAAGGAGGAAGAGTAATCGCCAGCATTCAAGATGGTGTCATTGCACCGATACAAAAACTATAAAACTACATAAAAAAAAGAGCGAGGAAGGAATAATTACAGTCAACAGAAACAATGCAACCTACACAAGCATTAACGGAACAAAAATAACCTGGAAGTAGAAATGGGGAGAAAAACAACTGTATGGTCATAACAAGCGACAAACAAGAGAAATTTTACTCAACATGGCTACGAAAGGGAAACCTTAAGAGAGAAACAGAATTTCTTCAAATAACAGCACAGAACAACTGTTATATACTCACATAATAAATATGCTTATATACATATATATGCTGGATACATACCGACGCAATGATAAACGACGCACGCAATGATAAAGACGCAGGAAGACTTCTTTATAGAATATTTACCTCTCTCTTTATTGCAAGGGTTCGAAAAGGTTGTGTGTGGTTTTACTGTGAGAGGGAGCTGGAGACCGAACATAACTGAAATATTTTGACTCCAAAGTTATGGCCGTCAGCGTTGTGTCTTTCTCGTTCTCCAGGGCTGCTCAACCGGAGCCCTGGAGTCCACTCTGCTGGGTGCTGGCTTTCTACTACTACACACTCGTCCTACTCCGGCTCCAACTCTACTCGCCTGTACTCAACTGTCCTCTTTCTGTTCAATTCGTCAGCCTTATATTACCTTCAAACTCCCACGCGGTGATATGGACACGCCTCCACGCCTCTGCAATTGCTTCCGATATCTGGTGATCGGCATGTGTCACTTACGCTATCTTTGGAATGGCCTGTGTGATCGTCATCGAGCGGAAATAGCTGTCATGCAGTTCAGAGGTCACTCTCTTCCGGTGCGTCAGTCTATGAGATTATTTTTTCACTCGTCCCATTTCATCAGCCAATTTCCGCCCACGCGATTTCCTCTCATAACTGCCATTAGAATGTGTCACTTCCTTCCGGTGCATTACCTTGAATGGCATTTTTGTCCGGGTCAAAAGGTCAAAACATAAAACAACGCCATAAGGATTATATATCCTTATGTATCCTAAGCAAGAATAGACAAGACGCAACAAAATAGCAGATGTAGATTATCTGCTGACAGAGACGAAACAGCCAATAGCATAATAAGCGAATGCAGCAAATTAGCGCAAAGTAAATGTAAGACTAGAGATGATTAGTGTGGAAGGTGATCCACTAGGAATAGTGCAAGAAATTTAAATTTGACCATACAAACAAATGGTATATGCACAACCAAGAATCCATCCTAGAAAATACGAGGCACAAAATTCTCTTGTATTTTGAGATACAAACGGATCATCTAATTTCGGCCAGATGACTTGACCTAGTGCTCATCAACCAAAATGTTATCTTGCCGAATAGTGGACTTTGGCGTTCCGACTGACTACAAGGTGAAACTGATAGATAGAAAGCGAAATAAGAGATAAGTACCTAGATCTTGCTAGTTTGGTTTGCTTTTATTTGGTTTTATGGCATATCACCAATTGTAGGTTATTTAATGCTGAATCTATATATATATATATATATATATATATATATAAACAGTTCTTTTTCAAATAATTCAGTCTAGTTCAGTTTAAGTATTAAAACAATGTTTCAAACAATTCAGTTCCGCATAAGTACACAGTTTAGTTCTATTTGAACCATAGATATGACCCTATCAAGTGCTTCCACTCCGGGCCAGAGCGGACCTGGAAGCGATGAAAGAGTACTCCGCATTACCCAAAGGTCCAGCATTACTAGAGCCTCACAATCAGATTACTTAGTCATAAACAGGACACTCGTTTGGGTGTCTTACCCTTCTACAGAGATGCAATCAATGCATTCTGCAAACTCAGCCGACTGGACCAAGACATTGCTAGAGTACTTAAGAAACTATAGAATATGAAAGTGATTGTAATTGGCGAGCTCGGTACAGTCAGCAAAGGAGTGGTAAAGAGACAGGAGGACTTGGAAATAAGAGGACGAGTGGAGACAATCCAAACTACCGTATTGTTGAGATCGGCCAGAATTTAAAGAAGAACCCAAGAAATTGAGGTGACTTGCTGTCACTCTGATTCCAGTAGAAAGCCATGAGCTAACTCTCAATGGGTAAAATAATAATAATAATAATAATAATAATAATAATAATAATAATAATAATAATAATAGTTGAGGTACTTATCCTTCTTTTCGCATTCTTTCAGTTTCTTTCACAAACTGAAAGAATGCGAAAAAAAAAGAATAGTACCTGGACCTTGCTAGGGAATTGAAAAAAACTGTGGAACATGCAGTTGACAATAATCTCAATTGTAATTGGTGCGTTTGGAACAGTAGCTAAAGGATTGCTAAAGGTGCTGGAGGACTTGTAAGTTGGCGGACGGGTGGAGACCATCCAAATGACAGCATTATTGAGAACGATCAGAATACTGAGAAGAGTCCTGGAGACTTGAGGAGACTTGCTATCATTCAGACTCCAGTGAAAAACCATCAGCTAACGCTGATTTGAAAAGCCCTAATGAGTGAATAATAATAATTAGAAGAAGAAAAAGAACAACAACAGTACGACAACTACAACCATAATAACAAGACAAAAACCTGGATATTAATAGATTGCGGTAAAGTAGTAAATCATGAAGTTGACGGTGATACTAATTGTAGTAGGAGCCCTTGGAACAGTCCCAAAGAATCTGGGAAAAAAAGACAAAGTGATCAGTGAGTCAAAGGAAAAATTGAGACCTTCTAGACCACGGTACAGCTGATATTAGCTCGAATATATACGGGTCCTTGAGAACTGGGGAAACTTTCTGTCACTCAGGAATAATAATAATAATAATAATAATAATAATAATAATAATAATAAGAAGAAGAAGAAGAAGAAGAAGAAGAAGAAGAAGAAGAAGAAGAAATAAGTCTACGGATACTTCAAGCCACAAATTGGGGAGAATTTACACGAGATGACTTAGATATGATTAAGAAGGTGAAGCCTCAAGAGAGAGACTGAATTTCATGATTAAAAATTCTAAATGTGATGAAGACCAATTCAATCGAACTGCAAAACTTTAATAATCAGAAGAAAAACAAATGTAGGTTATGTAAAAAGAAAAACGAAACGGTTAATCACCTAATAAACAAATTCAGCAAACTGGCACAAAAAGAGTACAAGTGTAAACATGACTGGGTAGGAAGGATGATTCACTAGGAATTGTACAAGAAATTAAAATTTGACCATACTTAAAAATGGTATTTTTGCAAACAGGACTCTGTTCTTGAAAACAAGATTCAGAAAATTTTACTTAGAAGAAATAAAATTGTCTAATAGGGGATTTCTCCGCTTCTGACAGAAACCATATTTTGAATAAAAGAAAAACTAGGTAAATACTTAGACCTAGCTAGAGAGCCTTAATATTTGTGATACTAATTATAGATGAAAGTAAATAATGAAGAGTAATCCGACAATATATAAAGAAAATATTGATAACAAGGTAACCCAAGTAGAAGGAGAGATTTATACAAACTATAGATGGAGTCCTTGGAACAATCCCGACAGAAAAGACTTAATAATTTCCTCATACACTGTAACGAAACTTTTGCTAGAGCAATTGCGTTAAAATACTCTATCTTCGAAAATAAACCCAGTTCAAATCTAATTTTTCTCGTCCAATTATCAATTTACAAATGATATTTTAAGCCACGTTAAATTGATCATTATAATTTCTCGGGGGATATAACTATCAAATATTTAAGTTCCTCCTTCTTGCAGATGTCGACATTTTCCCCTGCAGATGTATGATCCCCATCCAAAAATGAAGGTTGCCCTGTATATGACACTAAATTATATTCGATGGTGAGGCTCCTGTTCTGGATATCTGCAGTGTTTAGAGTACATTTTTATTGGCTATATTCTCTGTTTCTCCCGGGGAGGTTGTACCTGTTAGGGTCCAATATAAGGGTCAATTCGATCTTTTTAAAAATTATTCGTATTCGATAGGACCGTGTGCAAACAAATCTTCAGAGAAACAACTATACAAAAGGGGGGGAGTTTCCGTGGCGTAGTGGCTAAGGTGCTGGAGCGCTGCTCGGTGTAAGCGATTTCAAACTGTGTGCCATTGGCCTAATGAGTAGAGTGTTCGCCAATGGTCCGGTAGACCTGGGTTCAATCCCAGGTCGAGTCACACCAAAGACTAAAAAATGTAATTGGATGCCGCTTTGCTTAACATTCAATATTATAAGATACGAATCAAGCGTGAAGTAGAACAATCCAGGGGATGGGATAGCGCCCTCCCCAACACCTCGATGTAGTAGCTATTGAAAAAGGAGCCTTTGGATCGCCCTCGACTACTCGAATACTAATACCCTTAGGAAATATATAGTTATGCTAGTCGTCCAGACTATTAACGAACATTCTAACCATCCCTGATAATCCTAGCTTTGGATTTAAGATTATCATAACTGTTCTTCTTTGGTAATAAATAACTTACAAAGGTTTATATGCCATTATATAAAGAAACCAAAAATATAAATATGAACGTGTAAGGAACATGATTCCCTAACTTCAGGCTTAAAATGACCCCAGATGGATTGACATCAATTAAAATCAATCAATCGATTTGGTGCTTATGGCCGCTGAAGAGTTGATTCTTTTTTAAAACGATTTTCACACTCTATGACTCATCCACTTAAAGAAGACACTTTCTATACTAAATAAATCTTTTAATCCCATATTCCCCTCTCTCTCTCTCTCTCTCTCTCTCTCTCTCTCTCTCTCTCTCTCTCTCTCTCTCTCTCAAAAACTTGATACAACCACAGAGTTTCTGGCGTAGTAATTTCTCGGCTTCAATGAAAACCTAAATATATTTTACCCCTGGTTCACTAATCGATGGTAAAAAAGAACAAAAAGTAATCAACTATGGCAAAAGATAGAAAATGGTTGATTCTGTAGCAAAAATATAATATCTGCCACTAAACTTGCCTTCCATATATCTAAGCTGGGTTCCTCGAGGCTTCAACTGCAGAGCCCTATGTTTATACCAACGAACAGCTTTAGAGAAATCGTCTCTTTTCAAAATAATGCAAAAAATCGGGAAGAAATACCTATTGATGGCTGATTACGATGTACGAAATGGTTTTTGGCCTTCAAAATTACTTTCCTTTCATCTCCCAACACCCAACACACACAAAAAAAATGCATAAAAAGTATCTAATTTCTAATATCAGCTTCATTTAATGTCGAACAGTGCTAGAAGTTAAATATATATTTTTTATTTAGCTTCAAAGGATGGAATAGGATAGATAGATAGATAGATAGGAAACAGTCTGAGATAAATAGATAGATAGATAGATAGATATGCTTATAAAAAGTATATACCGTTCCATAGATGTTTAATCTGCTGTAGACTAAGACACAGAGAGAAAGAGACAGACAGACAGACAGACAGAAACAGAGACAGAGACAGACCAGAAAAACAAATATGTGTGTGTGTGTGTGTGTGTGTGTGTGTGTGTGTGTGTGTGTGTGTGTGTGTTTCTGTATGTCTTTGTGTCTGTGTGTGTGTGAGAGAGGGAGAGAGAGAGAGAGAGAGAGACCGTGAGAGAAGGAGAGAAAGAATAGACTCACATAGGTAGATAGATATATTTACTTATATATATGTGTGTGTGAGAGAGAGAGAGAGAGAGAGAAGGGAGCGGAAGAGGTTTGATAATAGGTAATATGCTGGTAATTGACGAAAAAGAATATAATTTAAATCTACACACTATTCAATTCCCGCTTCAAAAATTGTTTTTAATGGGAACAATACAGCGATATCTACATACATCTACGCCAAGATACAAGATAGATAGATAGATAGATAGATAGATAGATGTTGAACAGAATGAGATAGATAGATAGATGTTGAACAGAATGAGATAGATAGATAGATAGATAGATAGATAGATAGAAAAAAAATAAGATAAGTATCTCTTTTAATTTCGGGTTTTTCTCTTCTATTTGAGTTCCTATTCGCTTTCATTCATATACCGTCGCTCTTCTCTCTCTCTCTCTCTCTCTCTCTATCTATCTATATATATATATATATATATATATACCTCTCTATCTCTATTTCTCTCTTTCCACACACACACACACACACACACACATATATATATATATATATATATATATATATATATAAAGAAGTAGTTTTGATATTGAGTTTATTTAAGTTATTTGTTATGCTGTGAGATATATATATATATATATATATATATATATATATATATATATATTTCCATGTGTGTATCTCTTAATGTGATCAGTCGACCTTTGATGTTCCTTAAAACGTGGTTGTGTGCTCTCTCTCTTTCTCTCACTCTCTCTCTCTCTTTCTCTCTCTCTCTCTCTCTCTCTCTCTCTCTCTCTCTCAGTGTATATATATATGTGTGTGTGTATATATGTGTGCGCGTGTGCGTGTGTGTTTTTCTTGATGTGATTGATCGATCTTTGATGTTCCTTATAGGTGTGTATATCTGTACACATTGCACAAACACTCTCTCTCTCTCTCTCTCTCTCTCTCTCTCTCTCTCTCTCAGCGTACCAGTGTAAATGCGTGACCGCTTTCTCCTTCCCTTCCTCTGCGTGTGTGACAAGACGTCTGTGTATTCTTGTGAGTTTGAGAATGTTGTGTGTATATGAGTGTGTGTGTATGTGTGTGGGAGGATGCGTGTGTGTGTGTGTGGTCTCTGTGCGTTCGGCATGCGTAATTCTGGGCATCGTGCCGAAAATCCCAATCAGGAGATGATGCACCCTAGAATTGAACGACGCAAACGGACATGCCGCCAAGCCGCCACCCACCTCAACCATCTCCCACTCCTATCGCACCGTGCACAAGTCACCGAAACCGCAGCCGCCATCTTAACCATCGCTCTTCCTTAATTCACGCTAAACACGGGCCCTCGCCTAAATCAGACATCCAACTGTTTGCGTTGATTAACAGGAGGATTCTAGGTTTTAGTATTGTTTGAGGCTGGTATTTCGATGTAAAACGAAGGAGAAGGGGGTAAAAGGTGTAGAAAATGAAGGTAGATAATAGCAAGGGGAAGAGATGTTCGTGAGTGCCTGATGGTAGATGATTCTGCGTGTAGGTGGTGGGGGCGAGACAGTGTGCTGCAGGTGAAACGATAGCGACCATGCAGTTAGAGTGACGGGAAAAAGCCATTCCTTTAGATGCCAGTGGGAAAACATAGCGATTAGGTCGTTACTGATGGAGTGGGTTAGATAAAAGTCCAAGGTTACGATTCAGTCTTACAAAAAGGTCCTTCACTCTCTCTCTCATCATTAATTTGCCAAAAAAATCCGTCCATCAATAATTGCATATGGATATGAAAATTATTAAATCCTATACCTAAATAAATTACCGACTCGTCATTATTATGGATTTTCATGGCTTATTGCTGGAAGCTAAAATCTCCAGAAGTGAAAACACCTTATATTTTGAAATATAAGAGGATTTCTTTAGTTTGGTTGTTCAATTGTAACACTATGTAGGTGGTCCGCCAAGCAGACGATCTCTTTGTCTGTTTTGGTTCGAAACCAAACAAAGGCCTGAGCCCACGATCTCGACGTGACCGGAAGTGGGTAAGGGAACGCGAGAGAGAGAGGGACAAAGGGACTGAAAGAAGAGAGTTGGCGAAGGGTGGCGCGAGTGGCCAGTCGACACTGGAGAGCAAAAGTGACCCGTCGGCTTGAGAGAGCAATGAGGGAAGACCGGTCAAGATCAGGCAGCACTCCTCGTGGGTTGTAGAATTTTCGCTAGAAATCCACGCTAGCGTTAGTCTACATATGCACAAGGGAATGCAATGTTACATAACTCCTCTTTCTGCACTTTGAGTTAACCCAAGCTCATATTGTTCGTTTGTTCGTTTGTTCTTTTTCTCCCACTCCCTTGATTGTATTTCTTGTAGCTATGAAGAAATGTGCGATGCCCCTATCGGAACCGCTAGTTGATCACCGACCAAGAAATGAAATGGTTTGAAGAAGTTGACGTATAGAGGGACCGAGAGGGTATTGGCACACAAAAGCATTGAAACTCTTAGGGGTTATTCAATTTGTTTTTGCCTAGTTGGCTGAGGCTGTAGAACATACCGAGTGCCCCTCTGCAGAAAGGTAAGATCCCCCACCACCAATGAGGTTCCAGTGATGCAAGAGCTTTGGGGAATACGGAGCACCCCTTCATTGCCATTGCGCCCAGGTCCACTCTGGCCCTATCTATGGGTTAAATAGAGCTAACTCAGTATTTATACTAAACTGAATTGTTTGAATTAGAACTGTTTGACTAAAGTGAATAGCTTTAAATAGAAAGGATTTTGACAATTAAACTGTACTTACATTTAAACTGCGTGCTTGCGCTAAACTGATTGTTTGAAATAGAACTGCTTTTGTCATTGAAACTACTTACACTAAACTGAATTATTTAATATAGCACTGTTTTGACATTTAACTGCATGTGTGGGGATTTAGGAATTAACAGTAAAACTCCCAACCAGATATTGACTCGTCGGCTGCCAGATACAAAATGTATAAACGCGTCGCCACGCATAAGGCTCCACGCATCCATCCGGTTCAAATCAGAAAAAAGAAAAATAATAAAAAGTAAAGTAGCCAATGGGAAGCGGTCGCGCCAAAATTAGAAGGATTTTGGAGTGGCAATTTGGAACCGGTGAAGAGAGATAAATACTCAGGTTTTCTGTGAACCGACCTCTTTTTCGGGTGGTGACGTCGAACCGACAACACCGATTTTGCTGTCTTGGGACGTAGCGTTGGTTAATCCATTCACCAAGTAAATAAAGGAAAGTATGGAAGAAATGTTTTCGTCTCTTATCTGTTTCTATCTTTTCTTTTTGTATATTTCTTTTGGACTTTCTTTGGCAAGGCATTGCGCCAGCCAGTCAACGTGGGGTAAAATAATATAACCAAAATATGGAGTCAGATATCTTACGGCAACACAGTCTTGCCCTTAGCCACTGACCTCCTAAAAGCCTTTAAACCCCACACATGTGAACAAAATCTGTACTTAAACTTAACTGAATTAGCTGAATTAGAACTGTTTGAATAAACTGAATAGCTTGAAATAGAAATGCTTTTTGGTAAACTGAATTTTTTAAAAATAGAACTGACTTTTTTGCATAAGAATGGATTTGGCGTTAAATAGCCTACAAAGGTTGATATGCCATAAAACCCCACCAACCAACAATGTATTTGTTTGTTTGGGTTTGATAGCACATTGACTCATATAGGTTATTTAATGCCAAATCCTGTTTATACTTATATACTGAATATGATTTGTAAACACATTTTGTTGGTAAACATTTTAAACGACCTTAAGCTCATTTTTCACACATAGTAAATGGTTTCAAGTATTCCTATGTAACACTTACAATTCAATTTAACATCAGTCATTTGTTTTCACACAATTAAATGGTTATACATATAACAGTTGTAAGTTAATAGTTTATTGGTGATTTTGATTGCAATAATGAATATGAAGTAATTTCTTAGCACACAATTATTGCTATTGCTTGTACACTGTGAAATGGTTTCAATATTTCCATTTTATATTGTAATATAATGGCCGAGGGATTTCGTTTTATATAATTTGCTTTTCGGTTTAGTTAGGAAGAGAACCTTTCGCTTAACGCATGGGTTAGTTAGGTGCAACATGAGCGCAGGTGTTCATACGCGTACGCGGGGGGAGGATGTGTCATTCAGAGATGTCAAAATAAAAATCCCAGATACAAAATATGACCCCCGGGGGATGCGAATGACGTCATGCACCGGAAGCATGCGCGGAGGATTTTGCGGGGGGATTTGAGAAAAGTGAATTAGTTGAGTTTTAGCGTCTGAAGAAGACGGTTGACTTTCGGGGCTCGCCGAGATCAAACCAGTTGTTTGAGGCGGGGTGCCGCGCGTGGTGAGGCGGGGGGGGGCAGATGAAAAGGTGAATAAAAATATCGTATTTTCGGGATTTCTACGTGTATGAACATTCTATGTCCATTTCACACATCCGTATATCTGGCTATGTAACAATATTAATCATTTGTATGAACACTATGAATTCGTTTCAGGTTTTGCTATTTAACTCTTGAAATCGTTTAACTCCGTGATGTCGTTTGTCGGGATATTTGTCAATTCAGGTGCCCGTGGTGTAATGGTTATCGTCGTAAGAAATGGACACGGCGACACGAGTTCAAATCCTAGACGAGACTGATTGCATTTCACATAGTACTAATACTCTTGGGAAGGGTATAAATCAAATTAATCTCCCTCCAGCTATGGGTAAATAGTAGGGCAGACTGATTTCTTCAACCTCGGTGAGGCAACTAGTCTAGGAGAAGGAAAACTCTGAATTCAAACCTGTTAAACTCCGCTTAAAAATTGACCTTGTGTCATATCCTGCCCGAGCGGAGGGGTTAGTAAATATGGATATTTGTTAATTCACTTTCTCACTTTCTGACTTGACTGTCCTCCAGTCTTGGTTCCTGAGAGAAGGCAATGGGGTTTTCTTTTCAGATTCTTTTAATGATATCAACATTTTCCTCTTGGGTCAATGTTTGTGTCTGTGTATTTACGGTGTATTGGTAAATTTCATGTAGCGTTTGGTTAGGATTTTTTGGCTTTCTTGTATTTGGTGTCTCAGTTACTGTATTAGGGGTTTGTTGACGTGTTTGCCTATATATTAGTGGGTGGATTTCCAGTATTTCAACGCTTGGAAACCAACCATTCTTTGTTATTGTCCTAACCTGGTCAGCGAACTTTTGGTTTGTTGTCTAAAATTTACCGAATTCTATCCAGATTTCAATGATTCTTTTTCTATACTCACATTTTGCAAGGGTTGCTCCTAAAATAACTGGGGGTGTCCTTGTGGTGTAATGGTTAAAGCGATGGACTGCGGAATCGTAGTACGCGAGTTCGTACTCCAGTCGCGCTATTACGTTCACTTTCGGGCAAATACCCTAGGGAAAGGTATGAACCCCCTTATCCTCCCAGCTATGGGTTAAATAGTACCACTACTGTTCTTCTAGGAGAATGGCTTTGGCATTAAATAACCTAAAAAGAGTTGATATGCCATTAAACAAAGAAACCAAACCAAACCTAAAATAACAGTATAATGCTAGTTTGTAATCTTACCTAGTCCATTTTCAACGCTGTGGTGTTTGGTGTGAGGGGTCGACTTGTTCCTCGTTTATGTACCTGAAAGAAGAATCATTTGTGTACCTCAACGAAGAACAGCGAACATTCGCAGGATGCCTAACGCTTCTCCAATGTCGGCTATCAAGGGAGCATCTGCCGATCATGACACCCAAACCGGTTGTCTGGGCCCCATGTTGGATTATATTTCAATTTTTCTTTTTTCATGGGTGGTATATTGTGGTTATACCAGACCCAGGGTTTGTTTATTATCTGTGCGCCTGACACAGATGTGACCGAGAACCGTTATGGTAAATGTTCATGAACGGCGGGTCACAAAAAAATTTAAGTTTTAACTAAATTAAAGTCCACAGACCGGTTATTTTATACTTTATACTTTACTTTCCACAATAAGTTCCTGGGCTACTTTTAGGTATTGCTGTTTTTATATTTACTGCCGTAATTTGAGACTTCGTTTCTACTAAGACTGGCCCTTTCAGAGTAAAGACAAGACTTCTTTGATATCTTTCTGGTTACATATAGGACGTTAATTGTTCTTAAATACATTACTTCTTCATCTATCGAGACAAGGAACTGCTAAACGATATAGAATTTATCTCAGAAAATTTAAACAAATCTTATTCGTGCTTTCGAAATAGTTCAGCTGAAAAAAATTCAGGAAAAAAACGTCCTCATTTAAATCATAGATATTTACCAAAAGCTTTGACAAGCAACAAAATCTAGTATGCATTTTAAATTAAAGACAATTTTCACTAACCAGACTTTTTTCCTTTCGCAGAGCTGATAGAAGATTTGTCTTTTATACTTTCTAATCAGGTGTTCGAGTCTATGCAGTTCTTTCTTTTTTATAAAAAAGAATAAGTTCACGTCACATTCAAGATTATTATTATTATTATTATTATTATTTAATAGGGATAATTACTCGAAACCATATACTTATGGATGAATTATTAGTATTAGTTAAGAATACTTGAAACTATATAACTGTGCAAGTTATTTGTATTTGATAGGAATACTTGATATTATGTAGCTTAGAAAAAACGAATGATTATAGACAAAATGGTGCAATTAACAAAATGCACCGGAAGATCACAAATACAGTTATTAAATTTTGTCTTTAAATAACCCATTGAAAGTTTATATGCCGTTAAACAAAATAAAAAATAACTCTACCTCTTATGAACTTTTCACGCAGGGATGGATCGAACAATTACGTTGTGATAGTGATGATTCAGATATTATTCAAGTGTTGTTCATATGCACGCAAACAAGCTCATTGGTCTAGTGGGTAGAGTGTTCGCCAATGGTCTCGGAGACCTGGGTTCAATCCCAGATGGCGTCATACCAGAGACTTTAAAAATGATACTTGATACCTCCTTACTTAACACTCAGCAATATAAGGTACGTATCAAGCGTAAAGTGGAGCAATACAGAGAAAGGAGTTGCGCCTTCCCCTCCACCTCGGTGTAGTAACTATTGAAAAGGGAGCCTTCTGGTTGCCCTCGACACACACGCATATATATATATATATATATATATATATATATATATAATGCACTGCTGGCGTAGCATACATTTTTCTCTAATGAAAAGTGTCGTCGGTTCTAAGTATCTTTGATTGATCATATATATATATATATATATATATTTGGATTATATATATGTATATATATATGGATTATGGTGGACCAAATGTTTCAGTAATGTTACAAAGTGCTCAGTATCAACAATAGACTATAAAAGAGTGGTAACACTTGCAGCTTCTTCCAGGCAGCGGTCACATCGATACTGCTATATGGATGCACTACATGGACGCTAACAAAACGGCTGGAGAAGAAACTGGATGGCAATTACACAAGAATGCTGCGTGCAATCCTGAACAAGTCCTGGCAGCAGCACCCCACAAGACATCAACTGCACGGCCACCTGCCCCCTATCACGAAAACTATTCAAGTTAGACGAACCAGACATGCAGGACACTGCTGGAGAAGCAGAGATGAACTCATAAGAGATGTACTCTTATGGATCCCCACACATGGCCGCGCAAAAGCAGGACGACCAGCTCGAACGTACATTCAGCAGCTATGTGAGGATACAGGCTGTTGTTCTGAAGACCTACCTAGGGCGATGAACGATAGGGAGGAGTGGCGAGAGAGGGTCAGGGATATCCGTGCTACCAGCGCGATATGATGATGATGATGATGAACACTTTATGGATCAAATAGAACTCAATTGTGTACTTATGCAAAACTGAATTGCTTGAAAAAGAACTGTTTTTGATATTGAAACTGTACTTAGGCTAAACTGAATTGTTTAAAATAGAACTGAATAGCTTTAAATAGAAATGTTTTTGACAATTAAACTGTATACTCATGTTCGAAATAGAACTGATTATTTGTATAAAAATGGATTTGGCGTTAAATAACCTCTAAAGGTTGATATGCCATAAAAACCAACCAACCAACCAACTGAGATGTGGAACAAGCAGCCATGAATGGGACACTCAGTGAGAATGGAACTCACTCATGAACGTTTGCTGGTCTAGCTTGCTAAAAATTACACCATCCGAGGCGCCTACCGCATTTTCTTGTAGCAAATAAGCTCACATAAGAGACTGTTAATAATTCAAGAAAACGCCCCTCTTCTTGAGTTAGCATATTTGCATATTGTCTTAAAAGTTTCTTATTAACAATAGGCAAAACCGATTAACGAGCAAAACTCGTTTGCAAAACGAATAAATATATTTACAATCGCTTGTGTTATTATTGTAAGAATATTAATATACATTGGAAACGAACAAATATATTTTATCATTCGTAATCTCATAGCCTGTTCTCTCTCTCTCTCTCTCTATATATATATATATATATATATATATATATATATGTGTGTGTGTGTGTGTGTGTGTGCGTGTGTGTGTGTGTGCGTGTGGGGAGAGAGAGAGAGAATATGATCTTATCTCCATTCAATTATATTTTTCATCCATTTTTGCTGAATAACCTATTTTCAACGACAATAAAATGAAAATGCATTTATTAGGGATTCCTACAGTTTTACACTATTTTTATATTTTTCACGTTCGTGTCTGATTTGACCAAGACTGAAAAAAAAAAAAAAAAAAAAAAGACCTTTACAAACATCCACAATGGTGTTTGCGTATGACTGTAAACAAAAAACGGTTAAAAAACAGTCAATATTAAGAGATGACAGTCATTACTTCAACAACCAATGCAAGAGTGTATATATTTAGATCCTGAATGAATTTATGATCGATAGAAAATTAGTTTTGATATTGATGAAGTTATTTTTCAGGAAGCAAATGAAACATGTTACAAAGCAAAGGGGATTATGGTTTTTCTTCCGGAAAACATAAAATAAACAACAGAGCAAGCGAACGGTCCGGATCTAAATCCAGTTGAAAATTTACTGTAAAAAATTTTTGAAATTGTTCCAGGAATTTATTCGATCTACAAAGAAAAGTCAAAAGTTCTTTGATCAAGAATATTGCTTTAAATTAGTGAAATTCACGCTTGAAAGAATCAAAGCTGTCATAAAAATTTTAAAAAGTGTAATTAAGTGTTAACTCTTTTTTTTTCGGTAAGTTCCATGATTTATTCCTCAATATTAGTTTATTCTGCTATATTTTTCTTTGTGTGTCTTGTTAAAAAATTATGCCATAAATTTTGTATACTTTATGGAGCCAGAATCTTCATCTATTAAATAAATCTGTTTTGTATCTTGTACGTTATCAACTCATAAGCGATATACTCCTGTGGACCCCTTCACATGGACGAGCAAAAGCTGGGTGGCCAGCTAGAACCTATATATAACAGTTCTGTGCCAATATAAGATATAGACTTGAAGACCTGTGGGGAGCGATGGACGATAGAGACGGGTGGCGAGAGAGGGTCAGGGAAATCCGTGCTGGCTGCGTGACATGATGATGATGATGATATCAATTTAAAAAAAGAAGAAAAATAACTGAACATCCTCTATGTGTAAGTAAAGTTGGCGACCGAGTCGAGGGTGGCCTGAAGGCTCCCTTTACAATAGCTACTAAACGAAGGTGAAAGGAAGAGCGCAACTCCTTTTCCTGGATCGTTCCACTTCACTCTTGATCCGTACCTTTTAATGCAAGGCGATATGAAGTATCATTTTTTGAGACTTTGGTATGAGTCGACCTGGAATTGAGCCCAAGCCTCCCAGGCCATTCTGCTGGTAAGAATCTATGTAAGTTTACAATAAATGTGGCATATTCAAATATTAAATTTTAATCAATAAGCTGAAGGATCTTAAATTCCTTGGTAATGAGGAAAGAGAGTACTTGTTTTCTTGTCTTGGGTCTACAACAGTTACTTTTACACTGATGGAATTTCTGTTTCTACTAGCAGGCTATTTCTTGTTGATCTGCCATATTTCAGCAAAACCCCTCAATATATATATGTATATATATGGGGGAAGAACTCAAGGTGTAAAGGTTATCGTGATGTGAAATGGTCTCGGTGACCCGAATTCAGATACTGGACAAAAATGATGGAATTTCACAGAACGTTAATACATTTTGAAAAAAGTATGCATTCAACTATTCTCCCTCCTACTGTGGGTAAATAGTAGGGCAGCCTGTGCTCTTTAACCTTGGTATGGTAACCGGTTTTCGAGAAGGAAAACTCCGAACTCAAACATGTTAAAATTTGCTTAAAAATTGACTTTTTGTCACATACTGCTGGTCCAGAGGGGTAGGTAAATTCATATATATATATATATATATATATATATTTATGTATGTATGTATGTACATCATTAATATCTAGTAAAACTCAACAGATGTAATCTATTATTGCCTTGTATGTGAAGTTATATATATATATATATATATATATATATATATATATATATATATATATTTAAACCCATACATAGAGCACTCAGAATATATTAATAATTACATATTCTGTGTGGGATTGTTCTCTATAAGTTTATTTTTGGACTTAATTTATATATATATATATATATATATATATATATATATATATACGAAGAATATATATATATATATATATATATATATATATATATATATATATATATATATATATATATATATTGTTGTGAGGCTATTCAAAATGGTGGTAAATTAAATTGAGTGCTCCAAGCAGGAAAAGAATTCTGTCACCATGTTTTTAGTGGCCAAGAAATGCAAACTGTGGGAAATTTACGGAAAATTGTTTGACAGTATGTTTGTTTTTGTTTTTGTTATGTTTTGTTTTGTTTTGTTTGTTTAATGGCATATACAACCTTCATGGATTATTAAGTGCCAAAGCCATCCTTTAAAGACAATAGTGGTATTATTCAGCCCATAGCTGTAGAGAAAAGGTGTTACGTAACTTTCTCAAAAGTATGCAACACCGAAAGAGAACGCAATGATAAGACAGGGGTTCAAAGACTCTGTCGCAGTCGAGTAAACTTTTCATTATTAATCTGACCAAATAAGGCGACAAAATGAAAAAAAACCCGGTGTCTGTTTGATACTATTGTGATTTGAAATCATACTTGGTCAAACTGGTGCTTAAAAATTACAAAATCCCTTATTTCAAATAATATGGCTTCGTCGTATATATATATATATATATATATATATATATATAGAGAGAGAGAGAGAGAGGGAGAGAGAGAGAGAGAGAAACATACATAGACAAAGACATAGTCGAATTAAACAGGTTTAATGAAAAAGGTTTAACATTAAAAAATAAACATATGGAATGTTTATGATTGATATAAATGAATAAGGAATATAAACATGAACATAGATAGATAGATAGATGAGAGAGAGAGAGAGAGAGTGTATGTGTGTGTGTGTGTGTGAGAGAGAGAGAGAGAGAGAGAGATAGATATTTTTAAAATAGATTTTGGAATGCTAATTACGTCACACAAATTTGAAACAGAAAGCTTCCAACGGAAATAAAATGTTTTAAAACTTTCTCCTCCCTTTCTTTTAGTACATTACACGCCCTGATGAAGGTCTAAAAACCGAAACGTTTTACATTGGCAAATATTTCTACGAAGAGAATAATTCCCTGTAAATTTAGTTTTTTTTATCTCCGTACTTACAGTAGGATTTATATTCATTTTTTTCCAAGATATATATATATCAATTGTAAGTATTAGTTTAGGTGTGTGTACAATAATTTCTCGGTTGCCGTGTGTCCATCGACAGATGTCTTCCTTCATTTTTCCCGCCTTCTTGCTTTCTTCGTATCAACTCATAATGTAAATTACTGTCTATCTGTCTCGTAAGATGACCGCCATATTCTAAAATTGGTTTCAGAGGCAATAAGTACAAGAAATCGATAGATCGATAGGATAAGTAAATTGTCAACATGTT
Organism: Sepioteuthis lessoniana; assembly: GCA_963585895.1. NCBI lineage: Eukaryota > Metazoa > Mollusca > Cephalopoda > Myopsida > Loliginidae > Sepioteuthis > Sepioteuthis lessoniana. Next base: position 3,204,170 of record OY757937.1, on the reverse strand, counting down.
TATTAGCAAATGATATTCCTTTAATTTTGATCATCTTTTCTAATAACTTTTCTCCCTTACTCTCTCTCTCTCTCTCTCTCTCTCTCTCTCTTTCGACTCCTATTCTCTCTATTTTATCTTTTTTCTCTTTTCCCTCTTTTTTATCTATTCTCCCTTTTCTATTTCACTCTCTTTTCTCTCTCTCACTTCTCTTTCATCTCTCTCTCTCTCTCTCTTTCTCACTCACTTCTCCTCAACCAACCCTCCCTTTTCTCCCTTTCTCCCTTCCTCTTTTTATCTCTTACTTCCCTTTGATCTCTCTCTCTCTCTCTCTATCTATCTATCTCTTCTTCACTCTCACTTTAACTCAATATATCCTCTTCCACTCTTTCTCTCTCACGTCCTTTCATCTCTCTCTCTCTCTCTCTTTATCTCTCTCTCTCTCTCTCTCTCACTTCCGATCGATGTCTTCCTGTTCTTCTCTCACTTCCCTTCAACAGATCTCACTTTTCTCTCTTTCACTCTACTTCTCTTTATCTCTCCCTTCCCCCAAATTCTCTCTCTCTCTCTATCTCTCTCTCTCTCTCTCTGCCTTTTCTTTCTTAACTCTACCTCACCTTCTCAATTCTTCTTCATTTCTCTTTCTCCTTCACTTTTCTTTCTTATTTCAACTCTCCCTCTCTCACTCTCCCTTGAACTTTCCCCCCTCTCTCTCTCTCTCTCACTTCCGATCGATGTCTTCCTGTTCTTCTCTCACTTCCCTTCAACAGATCTCACTTTTCTCTCTTTCACTCTACTTCTCTTTATCTCTCCCTTCCCCCAAATTCTCTCTCTCTCTCTCTCTCTCTCTATCTCTCTCTCTCTCTCTGCCTTTTCTTTCTTAACTCTACCTCACCTTCTCAATTCTTCTTAATTTCTCTTTCTCCTTCACTTTTCTTTCTTATTTTAACTCTCCCCCTCTCACTCTCCCTTGACCTGTCCCCCTCTCTCTCTCTCTCTTTCTCTCTCACTTCCCCCCAAAATGAGATCTCTTTTCTCTCTTTCCCTCTCCCTTTTTTTTTATTTCTCCCCTCCCGCTCTCAATTCCTCTATTTCCCTTTTTTTTATATTTCTTGTTCTCTCTTTCTTCTGTTTTATTCTTTTTCCAATAATCTCTCGACCACTTTTCTCACGACTGCTCTTAAACTCCCCATTTTTTTTTCCTCTCAAACGTCTCCTCTACCCCCGTCTCTTTTTCTTATGTTTCTCTTCCAACCCTCTATTGATCTTCCTTTTTTTTTTTCACTTCATCTTTCTCTCGGATTTACTCACTCTTCCCCATTTTATCTCTCCTTCTATCTCACTCTCTCTCTCTCACTTCTTTCTATTCGTATCACCCTATCTTTTTTCTTTTTCTCTTTTTCTGTCTTTATTTCTCTCTCTACTCGTATTATATTCTTCTCTTTCCTTCTTTCTCATTCTTTACTTTCTCAGTTACCCTCTCTTTCCCCTGAATATCTCCGCGGTTTCTGTCACTCCTTCTATACCCCTCTCACTCACTTTTCTCTCTCTCTCTCTATCTCTCTCTCTCTCTCTCTCTCTCTCTCTCCTTTCCTTGTACCCACCTTCTCTCAATCTCCTCTCCGTCATCTATTCACGTCTCTCTATTTTCCCTTCCTCTATTTATCTCTTTCATTTCATCTTCTAGACTTCAATCGCGATTTGCAAGTGGTTCTTATGGAAATGTATTGGCCAATTAACCGAAAATTATATTTGGCGAAAATGGATCTTCCATTTTGGCGCCCTTTTTGTCTGGAAGCGTCCAAGACATTTTTTCAGAGTTTGTCAATTCTTGTTTACCTCACTAACCACTATTTCCCACAGTTCATTGAATTTTCCTCAGATTCTTTTTAGATCATTCTATTCTCATATACATTTTTCTACCGATCTTCGTATCATATACATCTCAATCAATCTACATCTGTTTATACATATATATATATATATATATATATATATGTGTGTGTGTGTGTGTGTGTGTGTGTGTGTGTGTTCTCTCTGTGCGATCGTCAGCAGAACTTTTACTGAAGTTTGAGTGACAGCAAGTCACCATTCGTCTCCAGGACTTTTCTAAGTATTCTTCTGGCCAATCTTAACAATGCTGTGGTCTGCTTGGTCTCGATTCTGCCTCTGATCACTAATTCTCCCACTCTCTTTTCCAGCTCTTAAGGGATTTTTTCGACTCGCTAACTGCAATTGGTTTCAGCATCAATTTCACGCTCCTCAGCTGTCTTACAAATTCCAAGTATTTGTCAATCGTTTCACTTTCTTCCATTTCCCCAATATGGTTTGTCAAAACAGCAAAATCCACAAGATGACATGTTCCTATTTAATTAATGTTGAATCTGGACTTTTGGATGGGATTGGGTGATTCATTTCTATCTCAAATTCAAAGAGAATTTTATACGTCTCATTTTTTAAACAGATTCTGTTTTGTGCTCGTACCATTTGTTTGCATGATCACATTCTAACCTCTTGCACAATTCCCAATGATTCTGCTATCCCACCCAGTCATCTCTAGTCCTGTACTTCTTTTGAGTCGGTTTGCTGCATTCGCTCATCATGTGAATAACCGTTTCATAGCCATCTCCACATAATCAACACTTGCTGTTCACCTTGCGTATTATAAGATTTCGCTTTTATATATTTGGTCCTTGTGGTATTATTTCATGCTGCAATCAAAAGAGATCAAGTTTTGCTCTTGAGGTTTTTCCCTTTGTAGCCATGTCCAAATTATCTCGTGGACAGGTTCATCCATTTGTCGCTTGAACAATCCATACAATTGTTTTTCTTTCCATTTCTGTTCTCTAGATTTTATTATTCTCATACGTTTTCAAGTTTTTCTCACCGGTGTTGGTCGATAGTTTCTCACTCCAGGGCTCTTCTGAGTTTTCAAGCTGATCTCAACAATACCGTTGTTTGGATAATCACCACGCGTCTTGTTATTTCCGAGTCCTCCAGTCCCTTTAATAATCCTTTGGTAACTGTACCAAAAGCACCAATCACAATTGGTATAATTGCCACTTTCATGTTCCACAGTTTTTTCAATTCCCTAGTAAAGGTCGAGGTACTTACCTTTCTTTTCGTTTTCTTTCAGTTTTACTCTGTGATCAGTCGCGACAACAAAGTCCACAATTCTGCAAGTTCTCTTTTTTGGTTGATTATTTCAAGGTGTGGTTGTCTCTCCGAGATTAGGTAATCTTTTTGCATCTCAAAATCCCAGAGAAGTTTCTGCGTCTCATTCTCCCCTACAGATTCTGGGTTGTGCATATACCATTTGTTTGTATGGTCAAATCTAAATTTCTGGCACATCTCCCAGTGGATCACCCTGCCCACCCAGGTGTGTCTAGTCTTATACTCTTTCAGTGCTAATTCTTCTTCGTAATATTATTATTTACTGCTTAAGCGTTTTTCACATCAGCCTTAGCTGACGGTCTTTCATTGAAGTTTGAGTGACAGAAAGTCTCCTGAAGTCCCCAGGACTCTTCTCAGTATTCTGGCCGTTCTCAATAATGCAGTAGTTTGAATGGTCTCCATTTGTCCTCTAATTTCCAAGTTTTCCAGTCCCTTTAATAATCCTTTGGTTACTGTACCAAAAGCACCAATCACAATTGGTATAATTATCACCTTCATGTTCCATATTTTTTTCAATTCCCGAGCAAGGGCCAGAGACTTATACTTCTTTTCACTTTCTCTCAGTTTTCTTCTGTGGTCAGCCGGGACAGGAAAGTCCACAATTTTACAAGTTCTCTTTTTTTTATTGCTATAAGGTCTAGTTTCTGGACGAGATTAGGTGATCTGTTTGTATGCCAAAGTCCCATAGGAGTTTGTGTATGTCATACTCTAGGACATATGATGGGTTGTGCATATACCATTTGTTCGAATGATCAAATTGAAATTTCTTGCGCGATTCCCAGTGGATCACCTTGGCGACCCAGTCGTGTCTAGTCTTATACTCCTTCTGTGCTAATTTACTGCATTCGCTTATTATGTGGTTGATGGTTTCATCTCTATCACCACATAAATTAAATTTGCTATTTTGTAGCGTTTCATCTATCCTCGCTTTGATATGATTGGTCCTTATGGCGTTGTTTTTTGCTGCTCTGAGGAGAGATTCTGTTTCTCTCTTACAGTTTCCTTTTCTTAGCCACGTCCAATATTTCTTATGTGAGATGATGTTTATTTGTTGTTTAAAATGCTCATAGAATTGTTTTTTCTTGCAATTTTTGTTTCCTAGTTATTGTCATTCTGTTGTCCATCGTGTTATCAGTATCGTTTCTGATGGCTGTAATCAGTCCTTCGTGCTTTTCTATGTAGTCCTCGCGTCGTTGTTTCGATTCATCAATGATGTCTTCAATGCTGGTAAGTCCTCTTCTTCCTTCATTTCTTGATACATATAGTCTGTCAACAACGTGTCTGGGATGGTCATTAGTTTCCTAGTTCTTTGGTCCATTTGCTTAAGTTCTTCTCTGCTCCACTTAAAAAAGGGTCCCGAATATCTAACGAGGTGACAGCCCAGGTTTTTATTCCTTTGATAAGGTTTCTGCTAGATGGTTTTGCCTCGAGTAGGTTTCAAGTTCTCCTGAGATATTCTTTCTTAATTTTTTTCTTTCATCTCCACTTGTTTGATGGTGTCAGCCTCCAAGATGCCCAAGTAGTTGTACATTTCCTTTTCTTTGGGCGTTCTACTGTTGTCTTGATTTGGTAGTCACATACCGTTAGTTAGATATCGTTTGCCACTTTGTATTACAAGTATGGCAAATTTTTTATGCCAAATTCCATTCCTACGTCTTGACTGTATATTTTAACTGCGTGTATTAAGGTTTTCAGTTCTTTTTCATTTTTTACAAATAGTTTGATGTCATCCATATACATGAGGTGATTGGTCTTTTTCTATGATTTACTAAGTTTGTATCCGGCTGTGTATTTTCTGAGTATGTGGCATCATAGCAATTATGAATAATAACAGTGATAGCGCGTCTCCTGGAAATATGCCTCTTTGGATCTTTGCTTCAGCTAAGCTTCTTCCTCCGGTCGTCAATTCCACTCTCCAGGTTTTCATGGTTTTCTCGATAAAGTTTATGACATTATTTTGTACATTTTAGGCATTTTATTATCTAGCTTTGCGGAACATATTATATGCCTTTTTGTTACCCATCCAGTCCATCCAGTCCACAGCGAGAGTTTTCCGTCTGGTCTTTCTTTCATTTAGGATGTGTTGATCTATGTAAAGTAACTCTGCGGATCCTTTGCGGCATCTTTTCTGTTCCTCCGTAGTTTATTAGCGAGTAGTAAATCTCTTCCATTATTTATGTTGTTAATATTTTCCACATCATCATTAGTCTGGTTATGGGTCTGTAGTTTTTTGGACGATTCCTTTGCTTGGGTCCTTTTTTTATCAATGTGGTCTTTCCTTTGGTCATCCAGTCTGGTACCTGTGCTTCTTGTAAGCATCTGTTCATTTCTAGTGCGAATCTGTCGTGAATGGAGGTGAATTTCTTGAACCAAGCTCTTCTAGTTCTTTTGTCATATTGTTTATCCATTCGGCTTTTTCGTTAAAAAGCTGGACATGGCTAAGAAAAGGAAACTTTAAGAGAGAAACAGAATCACTCCTAATAGCAGCACAAAACATCGCTGTAAGAACCAATCATATCAAAATGAGAATAGATAAGACGCAACAAAACAGCAGATGTAGGTTATGTGGTGAGAGAGACGAAACGATCAATCACATAATAAGTGAATGCAGCAAATTAGCACAGAAGGAGTATAAGACTAGACACGACTGGGTCGGCAAGGAGATCCACTGGGAATCGTGCAAGAAATTTCAATTTGACCATACGAACAAATGGTATATGCACAACCCAGCAGCTGTACCAAAGAATGACACACATAAACTCCGATGGGACTTTAACATACTGACGGATCACCTAATCTCGGCCAGAAGACCATACCTAATAATAATCAACAACAAAAAAGAGAAATTGCATAATTGTCGCTTTTGCTGTCAGAGCTGACCACAGAATAAAACTGAATGTGAAAAGGATAGGTACCTGGACCTAGCTCGTGAACTGAAAAAACTATGGAACAAACTAGGTGACAATTATACCAATTGTAATTGGTGCTTTTGAAACAGTAACTGAAAGATTACTTAAGGAACTGGAGGACCTGGACATTGGCGGACGAGTGGAGACCATCCAAACTCCCACATTATTGAGAATGGTCAGAATACTGAGAAGAGTCCTGGAGACTGGAAGAAACTTGCTGTCACTCAAACTCCAGGGAAAGATCATGAGATGACACTGATGTGAAAAACACTAACGAGTGAATCATATCAAAGCGAAAATTGATAAGACGCAACAAAACAGTAAATGTAGGCTATGCGGTGACAGAGACGAAACGATCAATCACATTATAAACGAATGCAGCAAATTAGCACAGAAGGAGTACAAGGCGAGACACGACTGGGTCGGCAAGGTGACCCACTGGGAAATGTGCAGGAAATTTCAATTCGACCATACAAACAAATGATATATGCACAACCCGGCGCCTGTCCTAGAAAGTGACTCGCATAAACTCCTATGGGACTTTAACATACAAACGGATCACCTAATCCCGGCCAGAAGACCAGACCTCATAATAATCAACAAAAGAAACAGAATCTGCAAAATTGTTGACTTTGCTGTCCCGGCGGGCCACAGAATAAATCTGAAGGAAAGTGAAAAGAAGGATAAGTACATCGACCTTGCTAGAGAATTGAAAAAACTGTAGAACATGAAACTAACGATTGTACCAATTGTGATTGGTGCGTTAGGCACAGTAACTAAAGGATTATTAAAAGGCGCCATATCAAAAGAGGTGTTTCAAAATTGCTCCGACCAAAGGAAAACACTTAAGAGTTTGAGCATTGAATTTCTGTCATCGTAAATACTTATATATATATATATATATATATATATTTTTTCAGGAATGTAAACAACGAAATTTTTACCTACATTCAACGGATGTGGGCGCTCATACACTCATACACTCACACACATACGGGAGGAAATGGACACGGCAACACGAGTTCAAATCCTGGACGCGGCTGTTTGCATTTCACATAGCATTAATACCCTTGGGAAAGGTATGAATCTAAGTACTCTCCCTCCTGGTTGGTTAGAAAGAAAACTCTAAATTCAAACCTGTTAAACTGCTCGAAAGTTGACCTGATGTCACACCCTACCTGTGTGAAGGGATAGTAAATACGCACATCTCCAGTATCCGATAGCGTGAAATGTAAGCAAACCAAAGCTAATATATATACGTTAAATTCCCGAGATGCCGTTGGGTCGTTGACTTGCTGAGAGGTATGTCATCGATCCGACTTAAAGTTAGGCGGGTTTCGATCCCAGCTTGAAGTGTCTCACGTGGTTTGTCACACTGAAAAGTTGTAATACAACGAAACAGTCTGTGGATGACAATGTATATATATATATATATATATATATATATATATATATAAGGATAGTATTAACACAGTGTTACTCCTATGGACCCCCACATATGGCCGAGCAAAAGCAGGATGACCAGCTCGAACATACATACAGCAGCTCTGTGAGGATACAGGATGTAGCCCTGAAGACCTGCCAGAGGCGATGAACGATAGGAAGAAGTGGCGAGAGAGCGTCAGGAATATCCGTGGTGGTGGCACGACATGATGATGATGATAATTTTAACAGCGCTTAGTTACTATGAGTTTCACGGATCATTGGTCCAATGACCGCATAAGCAAGAAACTGACTGTTATCAAATGTCATTGGTTCTGTGTCTGCGCAATGCTAGTCTAGATATATAAGCTCTATCACCGATATTGAGCACTTAATATCTATAGGTATAATAAACAATATACTATTAATATTCACATTATTGGACCAAAAATAAAGAAAAACTGTAACCATTTTTTATAACCGCCACATAATTCAATGTCTCGGATAATAATGTAGGGGTGACTCGAAGGTTATCCTTTCATTAGCTACTACACCAAGGTGTAAGGGGGGCGCTACTCCTTTCCTTGAATTACTTCATTTTACCCTTGATACGTTCTTTATAATGCTCAGTGTTAAGCAAAGCTGCTTTGTGTGATGTTGCTTCCAGGATTTGTTCAATATAGCTCGTAGCATTCTTGTGTTATTCCCGTCTAACTTTTAGTCTATACGCTTAATCAGCGTCCATGTGGTACATCCGTATAGTAAAATTGACACTGCTTTGAAAAAAGGCATTTTTTTAATCGGATAATTTTGACTTCCAAAGGATCTATAACCTATCGAGGTGCCCGTGGTGTAATGGTTATGGTCGTGGGTAATGGACACGGTGACACGAGTTCCAAAAACCTGGACGAGACTGATTACATTTCACATAGCACTAATACCCTTGCGAAAGGTATGAATCCAATTGTTCTTCCTCCAGCTATGGGTAAATAGTTGGGCAGACTGAGTTTCTTCAGCCATTGTTAGGAAACTAGCCTAGGAGAAGGAAAACTCTTAATTCAAACCTGTTAAACTTCGTTTAAAAATTGACCTTGTGTCATATTCTGCTCGAGCGGAGGGGCTGGTAAATATGATAACCTATCGATAGCAGTTCATGCCTTCGCTAGTCGCATATTGATATTATTTTCAGTAGATGCCACACTACTTCTGAGGAATGTAAACTTGTCCGCTCGGGCAGGATAGGTCAATTTCTTTTAGCGGAGTTTAACAGGTTTGAATTCAGAGTTTTCCTTCTTCTAAACTAGTTGCCTTACCAAGGCTGAAGAACCCAGTCTGTCCTACTATTTACCCATAGCTGGAGGGAGAATAATTGGATTCATACCTTTCCCAAGGGTATTAGTGCTATGTGAAATGCAATCAGTTTCGTCCAGGATTTGAACTCGTGTCGCCGTGTCCATTTCCTATGACAATAACCATTACACCACGGGCACCTCCTACAATACCACCTGCTACCTGTTCAAGATTATCCTGCAGGGATTCTCGAAGGATTTTGCGCAAAAAACCTCGAGGCAACACTTATTTGTAAATTTCTCCATGACATTTGACTCCATACACAGAGGGAAGATACTTCTAGTCTATGGTTTCCCCAAAGAAACTGTCAAAGCCATAATGATGCTCTATAAAAACACGAAAGTAAAAGCTCGCTTACCTGATGGGCACACATACTTCTTTGAAACTGCTGCTGATGTTCTGCAAGGGGATACATTAGCCCCATATCTGTTCATAGTCTTCCTAGACTACATACTTCAAACATCGTTTGAAGGCAAGAAGTAGACAATACCCGCACAAACTGTTACGGACGCAGACTACGCTGATGACACAGCGCTTTTGGCAAATACACCTCATATATATATATATATATATATATAAGTTGGCCGACCACAGTCGAGGACGACCCGAAGGCTTCCTTTTCAATAGCTACTACACTGAACTGTAAGGAAGGGTGCTACTCCTTTCTCTGGATTGCTCCACTTACCATTGATTCAAACCTTATTATGCCGAGTGTTAAGCACTGAGGTATCAATTACTATTTTTTGAGTATTTGGTATGACGAAACCTGGCAATGAACACCGGTCTCCCTGGCCATATATATATATATATATATATATATATATATATATATATAAAATTGACTTAAATCGCGAGTCGGAAATCTTCTACTAAAGTTTCACCTTATCGGATCATCAGGAAGTCAAAGCCCGACTTAGACTTAGACTTCCTGATGATCCGATAAGGTGAAACTTTAGTAGAAGATTTCCGACTCGCGATTTAAGTTAATTTTATAATTGGCTCCACTTATATTGAGCACTCTTGTAATTGTAGTATTGCAGTGTTCGCGGAAGGTTTTAGTTTTCTTTTGACCAACTGACTGCATATCCCTTGATTTTTTTCAAGGGGTCTGACGAGGTTGGCCTTTTCTTTCTTTTTGACCGATAATATTTTTTCTTTTTCCCCCGGGCGGTGATTCGAGATACTCTTATCTCTTGTTCCTGGCGAGGTTTTTTTCTTTTTTTCTGGTACCGTGAATGCTGGTAGATATTAGATTAGTATATATATATATATATATATATAAAGACCATTCTTTTGCTTATGGACACATCTTTATATATTGTCTCAGTTCCATTTTCCATTTTAAGTGGAAGCAGTTGCGATAAATGCCGGATGAAAACACGAGAACATTTAAGAATTCAAACACAATAATTCAAAACAAACTGGAAAAAAATTCTTCTGTCCAAAAGAAATAGCACAAAACTGTCAATAGAATCGAGCACATTTAATATTTCATATCACCGGGAATTTTTTCTATCAGTATAAAGTTTAATAATTTTTTTTTTATTTTACGAATTTTCAAAACGTATATAAGTAATAAAAAACCAAGTAAACTTCCAAAGTATATCTAAGTTTTCTCCGAATTTTGTGAAGATGGCGCTGGCAAATCGTGCCTCCAGGTTACTAAATTATTCAATACAACTAAGAATAATTAATTTGGCGAGTTTAAAGTGTTGCAATAGTTTGGTATATGCCTGTTTGCAGCGCATTTATCATATGACTAAAGCAAGTCAAGCTTTAGTAGGTGCCCACTGTAGTCGTGGCCCAGTCGATTGGAAGTGTAGAATACACCGGCTGCATCTCATCAGAGGGGTAAGATTCCTCCAACAAGGACCCATTTGGCTGGGTCCGTAGAATACACCGGCTGCATGAAGGGTAAGATTCCCCCAACGAGAGCCCATTCGGTTCGGGCCGTAGAATACACCGGCTGCATCTCTGCAAAGAGGTAAGATTCCCCCAACCCGGGCCCATTCGGCTGGGGCCGTAGGATACAACGACTACATCTCTGCAGAGGGGTAAGATTCCTCCAACGAGTTACCCATTCGCCTGGGGCCATAGAATACACCGATGATTGCATCTCTGCAGAGAGGAAAGATTTCCCCAACGAGGACCCATTCGGCTGGAGCCGTAGAATACACCGACTGCATCTCTGTAGAGGAGTAAGATTCCCCCAACCTGGGCCCATTCGGCTGGGGACGTAAAATACAGCAACTACATCTCTGCAGAGGAGTAAGATTCCCCCAACTAGGGCGCATTCGGCTGGGGCTATAGAATACAACGACTGCATCTCTGCAGAAGAGTAAGAACCTCACAACGAGCGTCCCAATTATGGCACTATAAAATCTCATGGTGAGGCTCTAGTAATGCTGGAACTTCAGGGAATGTCGAGTACACCTTCATTGCCATCGCTCCCAGATCCATCTGGCACCTAGTGGTAGCACTTCGTGGTGTCCTATCTATGGTCTATATACACTGTTTGACATTTAAACTGTGTACAAACAAATGACTTCTGCTAAATTGAATTGTTAGAAATAGAACTGTTTATACATTTAAATGTATCTAAACAAATGACTGATGTTTAATTGAGCTGTTAATAATACATAGCAATACATGGAACCATTTAACCTTGACATGCTAAAGTGAATTGTTAGAAGTAGAACTGTTTGATCATTTAAACTTGTGTGCCTACAAAATCTGTTTACAAATCATATATTTGGGATTCATGTGACTGCTAATAACTCTACTAATGATAATGCTGTGTTCTTTGTTGCTTCAGATTTGAAACTAGTACACTATAACAACTATTAATCCTCGATCACAATGCCTTGAACAAGAGAGGGAAAATATTTTGCGTCACGACTTATTTTGAGACAAAATCATTCAAAACGCTTTCAAAATAGATGCAACCTATTCATATAATAATGATTTATTACTGAGACAAGAAGAAAATAAAAAAAGACTGCATGTCCTAGAAGTTGATATTAGAAGAATTTTTTAAAAAATCATTGATTTGATGTCTCTGGCTCAAAGGATGTATTTTTTTTCTGGACGTATTCCAAATGACTACCATTACGCTTATCTCATTTATAAATCATAATCATATTAATGGGTTGCATCTATTTTGAGACATCTTGTATATGTTGCATAGTAACCATCATGACCAACTATACAACACACATATGCATGCGAAATCCTAACGACGACACAATAATGAAGAAGAGCGACACAGTCTTTTAGAAAAATATACAACTCACTTTATTCGAAAGGGTTGTGTGTGAGAGGGAGTTGGAGAGCAAACAGAACTGCAACATAGTGACCCCCACTCTTATGGCCATCAGCGATTCTTTCCCGTTCTCCTGGGCTGCTCAACCGGAGGCCTGGGGGCCCAGCCTCTCTGGGTGCTGGTTGTCTCTACCGCATCTTATCTCCAACTCGTCTGATCCCCAAAAACTCTCAATCGGGGGCCTGAGGGTTCCCTCTGCTCGGTACTGGCTTTCTCTACCGCATCTTGTCTGCAACTAATTGAATTTCATGTGCACTGAATTATATAATAGTTCAACTCCCAATCGATATTTCCCCATAACTAGCCATCGGAATATGCACTTCTGCCGTCTTTGGAATGGTATGTTTGATTGTCATCGAACGGAAATAACTGTCATGCAGTTCACAGGTCACTCTCTTCCGGTGCATCAGTTTGTGACTGTACCGTGGGATTTTAACCCTGTCCCATATTGTCAGCCAAGCTCGCCCACGCTAATGGAATATGCGACTTCCGCGTCTTTGGAATGGCATGTTTGGCCGGGTCGGAGGTCAATATACTACATATATGCATGAAGAGGATTTGGCATTAAAAAACTAATAATGGTTGATATGCCATAAAACCAAACTAAACCAAACGGTGTATTCTACAGCCCCAGGCAAATACGCTCGATAAATACGGGTATATTAGTGAATTTATGTTTAACTAACGTGAATAATATTCACTGCCGAATAAAAAGCATCGAAAAAGAAAATAATTATGTTGAAAATATTTATTTTGAAAAGTAAATGTTTTTCATCGTGTTGGCCCCACTTTTTATCGGCTTATATATATATATATATATATATATATATATATATATGTCTGTCTGTTTGTCTGTCTCTCTGTACGTGCATTTGCCCAAATGCATATTTCAATATTTATATATGTGCTTGTTTTCCCCAAATCTGCATTATATATCACCATTTCCCCCATTGATAGAATCACTCATCCTTATTCAAATTTTTATCTGATTTCTTCCTCGGACCATTTTTCTTATTTCTGTTTTGCTTTTCTTTTGTATTTTTATTGTCTTCATCTGTTCCAAAACATCGTTTTTTTTCTGTCAAACATTTTTACCACGACTGCATCCATCGACAACTAACATCAATAATGTACTTTCCGTTACTGGAGAGTTCCACAGTTAACATCGCAGTTTCTCTTATCTTTCGTTGAACACAAAAGACAATGTTAGGAAAATAGTGGGGGTGTGCGTACACGTGATCGCGTGTCTGGATTTTTTTAGATGGGGTAGGGCAGAAAAAAGAGGGCAAAAATATGTCTCTCCGCAGCTATTAACTGTCATCTGCCGACTTAACGATACAGTTCTAATGTACTGGAAATATTTTATTTTTACTCCATAAGGCCATAAGCATTTTTCCAGCTATCTGTCTACTTATTTCAGTCTCTTCCCAAATATCTATATCTATCGGTCTATTCATTGATAGATAGATAGATAGATAGATAGATATGGAAGAGGCATTCAATAAATTCGATGAATTTTACCAAAGGAATCGACAATAGATAGCAGTATTTACAGTTGCACCTTCTTCAAGGAAAACAATATTAATGGATCCTTTCATGTCCCATAAAACCTTCTTTACTGACTGCTGCGCCCAGAACTTTTCTTTTTCGGAGAGTCAGAGTGTTTCTACTCCATGGACTCATTTTTCAACATAGGCTCGTTGTGGCCAACCCATGTTTTTAAGTACACATCGCACAGTCTTCTATGAATTTCATATGGTTTGCATTTTTCAGCCATCAAACATTTGAAGAAAAACATTTTTGTTCAAGCTTGGAGCATTCTGTTTGATTTCTCGCCATTTTGAATAGCCTCAAAACGTCATTACACAAAACCCCTACACAATAAACACCCAAAATCAGACCACTCAAAAACTTATCGTACATTATATCCACTAAAATAGAACTATCATTAAACAAAACCTTATGCAATAAAAACCCTAAGGATGAATTCTCAAAAATCATCATGTATCAAGCCAATTAAAAAGGAAATAACATTAGATAAAACACAATGCAACAAACACGCTGAGGATAAACCCACAAAATGGAAGTGCCCGTGGTGTAATGGTTATCGTCGCAGGAAATGGACACGGCGACACGAGTTCAAATCCTGGACGAGACTGATTGCATTTCACATAGCACTAATACCTTTGGGAAAGGTATGAATCCAATTATTCTCCCTCCAGCTATGGGTAAATAGTAGGGCAGTAGGTTCTTCAGCCTTGGTAAGGCAACTAGTCTAGGAGAAGGAAAACTCTGAATTCAAACCTGTTAAAGTCCGCTTAAAAAATTGACCTTGTGTCCTATCCTGCCCGAGCGGAAGGGTTGGTAAATATGATAAACCCACAAAAATCACCGTAGATCAAACCCACAGAAAATGAAATATGATTACACAAAGTGAACCAATTCCAAGCAATGCAGAGTTTACAGTTCTGGAAATAATTCTGAATTTTTTTTTTAAATTCTTTCACAAAATTCCCCTTATTTATTGAATGACCCTCGTATAAAATATATATATAGAGAGAGAGAAAGAGAGAGAGAGAGAGAGTTATATAGATATTCAGAGAGTGCTGTATATATATATACATATATATATATATATAGAGAGAGAGAGAGAGCTATATATATAGATATTCAGAGAGTGCTGTATATGTATATATATATAAATTTTGCTGTACTCATAAATTAATTAAATATATATATTTATATAGCTGTGTGTGCCTCTGTGTGTGCCGCTGTGTGTGTGTGTGTGTATGTGTGTGTGTGTGTGTGTGTGTGTGTGAAGTTGTTTAAACTCCCATTTTTGAAACAGTCATTTAAACTCTCGCGATATACTCTTTACATTTGCCGATTTGATGATTTTGGAAACGTTTAAAACTCTTAATAACGAAAGTGTAGAACGGGATTAGGATTATTTCTTGGTACATATGTATATTTTAAAAATAGCTCTTCAGTGATAACATTAAGCTTTATATTTTTAATGATGGGAGAACAATTATTTAGGAGTGGCACAGTTGAAAAAAGGGAAACACTGATATTTTTTTAAATTCTCCAATATCATTTGGAAAAAAAAACTTTAATGAAGAAAGGTGATTGTTTTAGTTTTGTTCTTTTTTAAACAAATAAATGCAAGAATAATTGACGACGAATTAACAACATACTTTATTGCTTGAGCAAACTAAATCGAATGGCAAGAATGACATAAAATACAAAAAGTACATTAATTGTGTGTGTGAAGAATTGTCATAAGGATACATAAGTGTAAGAGGAATTGAAGAGTTCCATAAAGACTTACATATTTAAAAAGTGTATTGTCCTATGGTGTCACGTTCAATGATTCACGTGATTTATTGGAGACGAACAGCGCCGATCCGATGGAACGAGAGTCTTGTCTGTTTCAAACCATTGCTGGAAATAAAAAGAGACTTTTTTCTAGGGCCTTTTTTATATACTGGTGTGAATATACTCACCTGTTAACAATGAAAGACTTTCGCCGATAAGCGAGGTAATTACCTTTTGTCATTTTATGGCTGCTGTTGCTGGTGATCATGTATTAACACACTACCGTGTAAACACTTAAGAAAAAGAGTTATTCCCCCTTAGTGAAATAAGAGTACTTCCCCTTAGTTAAACTTATGTCAAATTTTCCTTCATCCTCTATGAATACTTTTGGGCTTTTAATTCTATTTCAATGACACTAATATCTAAACTAGCTGGATCTGAGGAAATTCCACGGAAGAAAAAATTAAGAGAAGCTAATTAAACAAGCTCATTGGACTAGTGGGTAGAGTGTTCGCCAATGGTCCGGGAGGCCAGGGTCGGGTCATACCAAAGACTTTAAAAATGGTACTTGATACATCCTTGCTTAACACTTAGCAATATAAGGTACGTATAAAGGTTAAAGTGGAGAAATCCAGGGAAAGGAGAAGCGCCTTCCCTTACATCTCGGTGTAGAAGCTCTTGAAAATGTAGACTTTAGATCGCACTCGACTACGGTGGCCAGCTCTACTTTCTTAACTAAAAGAATAATAGATATTTAATGCAAACATTGTCTTAGTGGGTAGAGTGTTAACCAATGGCACGGGAGACCGGGGTTCAGTCCCTTGTCGATTCATACCAAAGACTCAAAAAATGTTACTTGATGCCTCCTTGCTTAAAACTCAGAATTATAAGATACGTATCAAGGGTAAAGTGGAGCAATCCAGGGAAAGGAGTAACACCCTCCCCGATGCCTCAGTGTTGAAGCGATTGAAAAGGGAGCATTCTGGTCGCCCTCGACTAAGGTCGCCATCAACTTTTATTTAAAGAAGAAAGGATGATTTGCGAATTTATTACATATAAATTTTTTGGTTGCCTTTGCAATAAGATAAATATGAATATATGCAATAACAATGTTTATAATACTTAATCATATTTACCCAACCCCTCCGCTCGGGCAGGATATGACATAAGGTCAGTTTTTAAGCGGACTTTAACAGGTTTGAATTCAGAGTTTTCCTTCTCCTAGACTAGTTGCCTTACCAAGGCTGAAGAATGTAGAGTGCCGTAGTATTTACCCATAAATGGAGGGAGAATAATTGGATTCATACCTTTCCCAAGGGTATTAGTGCTATGAGAAATGCAATCAGTCTCGTCCAGGATTTGAACTCGTGTCGTCGTGTCCATTTCCTACGACGATACCCATTACACCACGGGCACCTCCAAAAAATACTAAAAATATATAAATGGGTTGGAATTGGTTAGTGACCTTAAAGCAGTTTGGCTGGTTGGTTTCTTTGTTTAATGGCATATCAACCTTGCTGGGTTATCTAATGCCAACTTTTCTGATAAAAAGAACAGAAGTCATACTATTTAACCCATAATGGAATAAATAAGGGAGTTTATCCCCTCCCTGAGTGAATTAGCCTGAAAGTGAATGTAATTGAGCGACTGGATTTCGAATTCGCTTATTACGGTGCTGCAGTCCAGTACGTTAACCATTACTTCACGGGTAGAGCCTGCCTGACAGGTAAGTTTAAATTCAGATAGTTTTTTTTCTTTTTTGCTGGTTTCCTTACTAGGTCTACAAAGCCTGCCCTACTATTTTTCCCATAGATAAGTGAGAAAAAAAGACATGGATTCATGCCTTTTCTCTATAGCATTTGTAAAAATGAATGCAAAGACCTTTGGCTTGGATT
Organism: Sepioteuthis lessoniana; assembly: GCA_963585895.1. Classification (NCBI taxonomy): domain Eukaryota; kingdom Metazoa; phylum Mollusca; class Cephalopoda; order Myopsida; family Loliginidae; genus Sepioteuthis; species Sepioteuthis lessoniana. Next base: position 3,186,801 of record OY757937.1, on the reverse strand, counting down.
TGACCTCGACTTTCCGTTTCCACTTTACATCTTGATAACCGTTGCACAACCGATACTACATATATGTATGTATGTATGTATGTATGTATGTATGTATGAACCTATTTTTAAGATATCATAAATATATCCGTTCATTTATCTACAAAATTAAATAAATATTAGACTAAGTGTATAGGAAAAGTATTCGGAATATTGGGGACAATTGTGTGAGACAGGAGGGAATTGAGAAAATGGGATTTTATTTCGGATCACGTCCAATAAGGAAATGTCTACGTGTCTTTCATATGCGAGGCAAACAAACCAATGATTTTTCCCTGGTCTTATTCTGTACGCTTGAATGAATAGACGTCGAGAGATAAAAAGGTTGAACTGGAGTTGAGCAGAATCAGATAGATAAAGAAGAGACAGAGATAGATAGATAGATAGATAGATATGAACAGACTGATAGATAGAGAGAGAGAGAGATATGAACAGAATGATTGATAGATAGATTGATAGATAGATTATCGCCCATCAATACATAAACAGACTGAGATAGATAGATAGCTCGATAGCTAGCTAGATATGAACAGACTGATAGATAGATAGATAGATAGATAGAGAGAGAGAGAGAGAGAGAGATGAACAGATTGATAAGATAGATAGATAGATAGATAGATAGATTATCGCCCATCAATACATAAACAGACTGAGTTAGATAGATAGATAGATAGATGGATAGATAGTGAATAGACGAAGTAAATATTAACAGCTCGAGATAAATAAAGAAAGAGACAATGATAGAGAATTTATCAAATGATAGATAGATAGATAGATAGATAGATAGGGAATTGATCGAGAGAAATTTCCATCGTGAGACATAGAATAAAACACACACACACACACACACACACACATATATATATATATATATATAGAGAGAGAGAGAGAGAGATATTTAAACTACGATAAATATGATCAAACTGTCAGATAGATAGATAATTTCTTTTCTAGAAAGTTGTCACTTTCCATTGTTTCTAACCTATTGCTACGTTGTCTACATGACAAGTAATAATAATGATAATATAACAATTCTGCCGAGCCTCGTTCGTTGTCAAAAATAGTTTCATCCACACAATTCACGCTCACTAACCAGTTACCTGTACATACCACTGGGTAACTGTATTTATTTCGGCAATCGCTGTCGTCATGCTATTACCACTTTCAAATAAACACCATAAGAATGGTCACAATTTTCGTTGAGCTTGTTATGCAGAAACGGGTGCCTCGTTCTGCTAACTATGCAAGCATTTCCCTGGGAAACTCTACGCAAGATTACGTCTTATATTCATGCTAGGCATTTTGCTACGAAATGCAATTTGGAAGGAAATTTGTGATTCGCTGCGAGAATGTGCACTTTCCCTATTGTTATCTGACCAGATAGGAATGTTTGGACCGTCCGTACACACCAACCAACCCATTGCCCAACGGTCGCGTTTTTATGTTTCGAGAATATTTACTTATGAAAGTCATCATCAGGTGTTTTAGGAGGAGCCCGTGGTGTAATTGTTATCGTCGTAGGAAATGAACTCAGCGACACGAGTTCAAATCCTGGACGAAACTCATCGCATTTCACATAGCACTAATACCCTTGGGAAAGGTATGAATCCAATTATTCTCCCTCCACCTATGGGTAAATAGTAGGGCAGACTAGGTTCTTCAGCCTTGGTGAGGCAACTAGTCTAGGAGAAGGAAAACTCTGAATTCAAACCTGTTAAACCTGTTAAAAATTGACCTTGTGTCATATCCTGCCCGAGCGGAGGGGTTGGTAAATAGGATCATCAGGTGTTTTAAAGGTTAAGAGCATGGTTATCAAATATACAATCAAAAAAACTTTTACCTTCAAATACAATTAATGGTCATCTGAAGATTTTCTTAGACAGGGACTCACGACAGGTTTTTGCCAATAGATAAACAGCTAGATAAAAACAGACTGATAAAATTACAAAGAAGATGTCAAACTTTCATTGATTGATAGATTATGGTGTGTTTTGGCAGCAAGTCATAGTCCAAAGAGGCTTGGTTATAGAACTCGGCGTCATATTTAGACATTCAAGTCTTCTGGGTTTTTTTTCGTATGTCAGGATCCAAATTGTAGGAAAAATATTCCATATTTAACCAAGTGCTTTTAACCATGTCTCTGGTCATGCTCAGAAGAACTATTGATATTTTTTTTATTTGGGTTAGTTTTATTTATTTGGAATGGCTTATTATTATTATTATTATTATTATTATTATTATTATTACTACTACTACTACTACAACTACTACATATGGTTGATCCATTCAATTAGGATGGCTGCAAAGGTTAGTTATTAAATACGTTTAGTATATTTGTTTGTTCGCGTATAATTTAATGGCACCTCAACCTTCTCGGGTTATTTAATGCTAAATCCATCCTTTTTTTATAAAAAAAAAAAGAACAGGAATGGTACTACTTAACCTATTGCCGGGAGGATAAGGGAATATATACCTTTTCCAAGAATATTTGTCGGAAAGTGAACCTAATACCGCGACTATAGTTCGAACTCACGTACTACGATTCAGTAACCATCATTTGGACATGAATATCAGAATAGTTCACATACGAAGTTATCTCGGCAAGCATCAATTGCTATGCGAATATTCTGATATCCAAGTCTTGATGATGGTTACTGGGACCAAAACCGTTTATATATATATATATATATATATATATATATATATATATATATATATATATATATTTCTCTATGAGAGTATATATATATATATATAATATTATAACAGTGTTGGTTGTCACTAAATCACTTTGTGGGTTTGTGTCGAACCAAATGCAATATAATATGGAGAGTGCTCAACATCTAGGATAGAGCTATAATAATAATAATAATAATAGATATATATTAGATATATATATTTAATTCATGGAATTTAGACTGCGACCCTGGGTTTCATGGAGTTTATCTGATATATATTTATTCATTATTATTATCATTTTATATATATATATATATATCAACGTAACAGATGAAGTGATTGTTTACCTGGCACTGGTGTTTTTCTTAGAAGTTCAGATTCAAATGAAAGTTTCTATTTTGTAGGCAGATAATCGAAGCAACCAGGTTGATTGCTAATGAAATTCATTGTTCCAATTTCCCCAAATTTTTGTCAGTGTGCGAATAAAACTTTACTCTGGCTGTATATATATATATATATATATATATGTTATTATTATTATTATTATTATTATTATTATTATTATATAAAACAAAATTGATGTTGTTTCAGTGTCAATGCTAAATATTATAAGACCCTCGTAACAGACAAAATATTGGGCAATGATTAATAACTAATATTTGAAACCTAATAAAACCTTTAAATCAGCAATCACAAGCGTTACGTTTATATATATATATATATATATATATATATATATATATATATATATATATATGTATAGTAGTAGTAGTATTCGGTCCAGTTAAACCAGAGTTGGGAGTAATTCCTTCAGGACAAGAAAATCATTCAAGAGCTGAACATTTAAATTTTCCTGGTGGAGAGCTCAATGTAATTTTTTTACAGAGCAATATTTCTTTAAGAAAAAACCAAAGACCGGTTAATTTAGGATTATAAATTTATTTCCATCCTGTTTTACCAGTTAAAGGAATATATATATATATGTGTGTGTGTGTGTGTGTGTGTGGTAGAGTCATATCAATGACTCAAAAAATGGTTCTTGATTACTCCTTGGTTAACATAGCATTATAAGCTGCGGGTGAAGGGTAGGTTGAGTAATCGAAAGAAAGGAGAAGCACTTGCCCTACATCTTGGTGTAGCAGCAATTGAAAAGGGAGCCTTCGGGTCGCCATTGACAACGGTTGCCAACTGACTTTCTTTTATGTAGATTATAAGAGAAATAAAGTCGTAGACTGCATACTAATATTGAATCAATATGGCTGACCACATTCTACTATGGAAATTATGAGGTAAACTAAGTGATAAAAAAGAATTAATTTGGTAGATGACATGCTAAAATAGCATCGATTATTCTTCTGATCAATAATCTGAAATAAAAAGAATGCCGATCTGTTAAGTTGAAAAACCGTAACCGACTCGTTCTATTAATCTTTATTCCATCTCCCTCAGAAAAAATTTCTCATGATGATTTACCACGATCGAGTCTACCTATGTCTTCCCAAGAAATTTGAAATTTGAAAATACTAAGTCAAACGCAAAAATTACTTTTTCTAAAGCTCTTTATCCGAGTTTTTTCCAGAATCATTCAAACGCGGTTTAAAGCCACTACCAGCTGACTCCAAACAAGTCTGTCGTTTTCTTTTCATACCAATTTTGGATTAGAGGAAAATAATCAATTGTCTAAAGACGGGTAAGAAGATAACACGAAGAAATAGATAAACTGGGCACTTCAAGTTACCCTTGCTGGTTTAATCAAATACGATTATATGATAAAAATTTAATTCCCGTGCTCGTTTTTTTTTTTTTCGTAATTTCAGAATATTGGTGCCAGTTTTAAATGTTATTTTGTTCATGTCTGGGTTTTTTTTTAAATTTTTAATGCTTACTGCCTCAAGTATTTGTAAGCTATTTTATTGATATTTTCATTGAGGGTTTTTGTATTGTCATCGAGAATCTTTCGTATATCGGAGGATGTGAGTCTTTCGCTGTCATTGTTATGTTTTGTTATTAGATGTTGCTTCGTGGCACTTGTGTCTGTGAGGTGGGTAGGTAAACCAACGGGAAAGTGACGTTGTAGATTGGCCAATGTAGGTTTTAATTTTTAAGTTGTTTTCCGTGAGGTACTGTTAAAATGGGGATGTAAATTCATTGGTTCGGTTTTGGGAAGTTTTAGAGGAGTTTGTGTTATTTCTAACTATGAGGTTTAACATTTTAAATTTAGTGTTGTAGATGATAAGTCTAATTTGTTTTGGCTGTTCAATGGGTTAATGGAAGTTCTTTGTAAAATATTGTCTTAGATAAGGAGATAAATAGATAGATAGATTACATTCGATATTTTTTTCTGGGAAATTTTCCATGAGGACAATATATATGAGTGTACGAGTGTGCGTTTGTACTAGGGTCGTATAAAGGTTCTAAGCCTCAAACAGAGATATAGATAGATAGATAGATAGATACATACATAAGATAGATAGATACATACATACATACATACATACATACATACTTACATAAGATAGATAGATAGACACATACATACATAGATACATACATACATACTTACATAAGATAGATAGATAGATACATACATACATACATACATACATACATACATAAGATAGATAGATAGATAGATAGATAGATACATGCATACATACATACTTACATACATAAGATAGATAGATACATACATACATACATACATACATACATACATAAGATAGATAGATAGATAGATAGATAGATTGATAGATACATAAGATAGATAGATAAGATAGATAGATACATACATACATACATAAGATAGATAGATAGATAGATACATACATACATAAGATAGATAGATAGATAGATAGATAGATAGATACATACATACATACATACATACATACATAAGATAGATAGATAGATAGATAGATAGATACATACATACATACATACTTACATACATAAGATAGATAGATAGATAGATAGATTGATAGATACATAAGATAGATAGATAGATAGATAGATACATACATACATAAGATAGATAGATAGATAGATAGATAGATACATACATACATACATACATACATACATACATAAGATAGATAGATAGATAGATAGATAGATACATACATACATACATACATACTTACATACATAAGATAGATAGATAGATAGATAGATACATACATACATACATACATACATACATACATACATAAGATAGATAGATAGATAGATAGATAGATAGATACATACATACATAAGATAGATAGATAGATAGATAGATACATACATACATAAGATAGATAGATAGATAGATAGATACATACATACATACATACATACATACATACATACGATAGATAAATTACTGGAACATTCTTTTCTGGGAAATTATCCATATGCACACACACTCGAAGGCTCTCTTTTCAATAGCTACTACACCGAGGTGTAGAGGAGGGCGTTACTCATTTGCCTAGTTTGCTCCACTTTACCCTTGATACGTACCTTATATTACTGAGTATTAAGCAAGGAAGTATCAAGTACCATTTTTAAAGTCTTTGGTATGACGCGACCTGGGATTGAACCCAGGTGTCCCGGACCACTAGCGAACACTCTACCCACTAGGCAGAGAGAGAGAGAGAGAGAGAGAGAGAGAAAGAAAGAGAGGGAGAGTGTGTTTGCGTGGGTGTGTATGTGTGTGTTGAAAATACACATACAGTGAGAAACTGAATCATTTTTTATGGTCACAATTTTTTTATGAAACTCCAGTGGATAAGATTCACGTAGGATATAATTTTTTCCTTGATTATTGGGTGAAATTTCCCTTACAATTTTCAGGCTTCACGCGCAATGTTTTTACTTTTTTTTTAGACTTTCTTTTTTAGGAAAATAGAATTTTTTTAGGAAAATGTTATCTGATGAATTATGATTCATTATTATTTTATTTTATTTATTTTTGCAACATCGCAAAGTGACCGTCCATAATTATTGTGTGCCATAATTTGACCTTTTCGGATCTCAGACAAATGCTTAACAGCCATTAGCAAAAGACAAATAAAAAAAGTTAGGATATCCAATCAAGAAAAAAGAAAATTCAAATAATTTTATTTTGAGTGGCATTTTCGAGAATTTTATTTTTAGAATATTATGATTTTTTGTTACAACAAAGAGAATACTGCCAACAAAAATTAAGGAAAATAATCACTTCTAATGTGTGTGTAATCCATTGATGTTTCATTAGAATTTGTGGCAATATCATTAATAGTTTTTTGTCTAATTCGGTATATTTATATATATTTGTCTAATATTATATATATATATATATATATATATATATATATATATATATATATATATATATATACGTATATTCAATAAGATTACAGACTTTTTTATATAGGCATTTAAAATTGTCGTACACCCTTTAAAATTCAGTATATAATTGCTAAATATCTTATGAGATGACTGACCAATTTTTATGATTTTAGCCTCAAATGAACAACTACAGCAGCAATTGGAATACACCCTACTAAAGCCTGATTGTCACAGCTGGTGAATTTCAAAAATACAATCTGGACGTGAGGAAGAACGATATGCAATAAAATTGTGTTATAAACTTGGAAAAAAATGCCACAGAAACGTATGGAATGCTTCAGACTGCTTTAAGGGCATCTTGTATAAATCAACCATCAGTTTTTGAGTTGGGTAAGAGATTCAAGAAAGGCAGGGAGTCTGTGAGGGATGATGAGAGGTGTGGGAGGAGTAAGGAGTCAATACACCTTAGTTGATTGGCCAAAGGGTTAGGGTTAGGGTTAGAGTTCCTATGTTGAGGTTTTAGGGGAGTTCAGGAAGAGATTCCGTCGGAAGAGGCCAGCACTCTTCAAATCGGGTCATTGGCATTTCCACCAGGACAATGCACCAGTCTACAACTCCATACTTGTCACAGACTATTTGAGCAAGATCGGCATCAAGACAGTTCTTCAACCTCCCTACCGTCCAGACCTTGCTCCCTGTGACTTTTGGTTATTCCTTAAGCTCACAGGCTGTCGTTAGGAGACAATTGAGGAGATGAAAGAGGCTGTGACGAAGTCATTGACACGCTCTGACAAGGGGACTTCCATGGGGCGTTCCAGAAGTTGTTGGAACGGTACAACAAGTGCATTGCAGCCGGAGGAGATTACTTCGAAGGAGACTTGAGTTTCATGTGTGTACAATCAATAAAAGTGCCAATACGAAAAAAGTCTGGAAACTCGTATGCCCTCGTATATATATCCTTGTCTAATACGATATACATATATATATATATACATATATATATATTGTATAATACGATATCTGTCTATATATATATATATATATATGTGTGTGTGTGTGTGTGTGTGTGTGTGTGTATGCTTTCGTACAAATCCATCTCTTCTCTCCCAGGTATGAGCAAACAGTAAAGTCGACTTGAAGACTTGACTTTTTAGCCTTCTTAGGCTATCAGTCTTGGAGAAAGATAACTCTAAATTCAAACCAGTTTTATTCAGCTTAAACATTGACCTTGTGTCAAATCCTGCTCATTGTTTAGGGGTCAGATAAATGTATATTTTCCTGACAAATTCACTACTTTCCTTACTTCAATTTGCTACATCCAATAATTTTTTTACCTGGTAAGAAAACCATAAACAAATAATAAGTATACAAACCAATTTCCGTGCATATTTTCTTTTTTTTTAAGAAATAATTACAGTGACATTTTTCGACTCGTTTTTGTTTGAGACTCTTAAACTAATGACAAATCTTTTCCGTCAGTAATCACAAAACAAAGAATGTGATTCTCTTCTTCCCACAATTCAACTGCAAGAACAAAACAACAACAACAACAACAAAAAGAAAACGTTGGCGTTGCCTTCAAATCAAATCTTTTTCCTTATTTATATCCAATTGGCGTTCACGGTTTTCCTGTCTCGTTCACGTTGGATAAAGGAACATGAAGAAATATGTCAACGTCCTTTTGAGGAGAAAGTGCGAATTGAAGAACATATGCCTCGACAAACTTTTCTCCGAGGCAAGAAAGGAATGCAACAATATTTCTATCTGCATGGCTTGTAGAGCTTCAACATTCGCTCGCTCTCTCTCTCTCTCACTCTCTCTCGCTCTCTCTCTCGCTCTCTCGCTCTCTCTCTCTCTCTCTCTCGCTCTCTCTCTCTCTCTCTCTCGCTCTCTCTCTCTCACTCTCTCTCTCTCTCTCTCTCTCTCTCTCTCATTCACCAGTCTGAATGATATACGCTCGCTCATTTCCTTTTTAACACTGAATTTCACAATAGCAGGACCTTTATCGTTTTCTGTTTCTATTTCATTATTTTCTCCATTTCCTTCGCTTTATGTGAATATCTCTGACTTACACACAAAAGCACAATCTAATATGTACCCAGAATTATTAAAAATATGCAAAAGCATACATATATATATATATATATATATATATATATATATATATATATATATATATATATATATATTACCATCAAGATCCCGACAAAAGAAAAATAGCAAGGAGACTTGAAAAAAAAGATTAAAATTACTAACAAACAGTGTTCCATCGTCTTTAACAAAACTTGCTTGAATAACTTGCAGCCTAAATATACACTTTCAATATATATACATACATATATATATGTATATGTATATGTGTGTGTGTGTGTGTGTGTGTGTGTGTGTGTGTGTGTGTGTGCAGGAATATATAATACTATACTATCCTATATACCTGTATATATATACACACACACATATATAGATACAGGACCATGTTATAGGTATTTTATATCGCAATCTCAGACGCTCATATATTTATACACACACACACACACAAATATATATATATATGTATATACATATATATATATATATGGATCAAAATCCGAAAGTATGAACAAAGCAGAAAAACATAATCCAAATAAGAGAATTTATTATGATGTAAAGTCGACGTTGAACGTTTCGGTTTCAGTAACCATCATTTGGACATGAATATCAGAATAGTTCACATACGAAGTTATCTCGGGAAGCATCAATTGCTATGCGAATATTCTGATATCCAAGTCTTGATGATGGTTACTGGGACCGAACCGTTTATATATATATATATATATAATTATATTTCTCTATGAGAGTATATATATATATATATATATAATATTATAACAGTGTTGGTTGTCACTAAATCACTCTGTGGGTTTGTGTCGAACCAAATGCAATATAATATGGAGAGTGCTCAACATCTAGGATAGAGCTATAATAATAATAATAATAATAGATATATATTAGATATATATATTTAATTCATGGAATTTAGACTGCGACCCTGGGTTTCATGGAGTTTATCTGATATATATTTATTCATTATTATTATCATTTTATATATATATATATATATATATATATATATATATATATATATATATCAACGTAACAGATGAAGTGATTGTGTACCTGGCACTGGTGTTTTTCTTTGAAGTTCAGATTCAAATGAAAGTTTCTATTTTGTAGGCAGATAATCGAAGCAACGAGGTTGATTGCTAATGAAATTCATTGTTCCAATTTCCCCTAATTTTTGTCAGTGCGCGAATAAAACTTTACTCTGACTGTATATATATATATATATATATATATATATTTATGTTATTATCATTATTGTTATTATTATTATTATTATTATGTAAAACAAAATTGATGTTGTTTCAGTGTCAATGCTAAATATTATTAGACCCTCATAATGTTATATTTTGACCTTCGACCCGGCCCAAAAATACTATTCCAAGGTAATACACCGGAAGGAAGTGACATATTCCAACGGCCAGTAATCGAAAGAGATCGCGTGGGCGGATTAAGGCTTATGATATGGGACAAGGTGAAGGTCCCATTGTGCCATTACAGTCATGCACCGGAAGAGAGTAACCTCTGAACTGCATGACAGTTATTTCCGCTTGATGACGATTAAACATTCGATTTCAAAGATCCAGTAGGCGATCGTGTGGGCGTTGAGTTATTATTTAACTCAGTTGAGTTTGGGTCCCAGAGCAGTTGCCAGTAGAATTCCAGACACCTAGAGACCAGATGTGGTAGGGAAGGCCACACCCGACCGAGGGGGCACTCGGAAAACCCCCGATGCAGTTGCCAGCAGACTCCCAGAGGGTTAGAGACGAGATGTGGTAGGGAAGGCCACACCAGACCGAGGGGGCCCTCGGAAAGCCCCGATGGAGTAGACTCCAACATCAGGAGAACAATAAAGACACAACGTGACGGTCATAACAGTGGGGTCAAAATATGAAGTTTATGTTCAGTCTCCAGCACCCTCTCACATGCAAACTTTGAGTAACCCTTTTCAAACCTTGCAATAAAGTGAGAGGTAAAATATTTGTAAAGAAGTCTTCCTGCGTCCTTCATTCCTGCGTCCTTTCTCAATGCGTCTTTCTGTGTGCGTTTGTCTTTACTATTATTGAGTCGTTATGATACGGCAAATGAGTATATATATATGTGTATTTCTGCATGAATCAGCAGATGACAATACAACAATAACAGACAAAATATTGGGCAATGATTAATAACTAATATTTGAAACCTAATAAAACCTTTAAATCAGCAATCACAAGCGTTACGTTTATATATATATATATATATATATATATATATGTATAGTAGTAATAGTATTCGGTCCAGTTAAACCAGAGTTGGGAGTAATTCCTTCAGGACAAGAAAATCATTCAAGAGCTGAACATTTAAATTTTCCTGGTGGAGAGCTCAATGTAATTTTTTTACAGAGCAATATTTCTTTAAGAAAAAACCAAAGACCGGTTAATTTAGGGTTATAAATTTATTTCCATCCTGTTTTACCAGTTAAAGAAATATATATATATATATATATATATGTGTGTGTGTGTGTGTGTGTGTGTGTGTGTGTGTGTGTGTGTGTGTGTGTGTGTGGTAGAGTCATATCAATGACTCAAAAAATGGTTCTTGATGACTCCTTGGTTAACATAGCATTATAAGCTGCGGGTGAAGGGTAGGTTGAGTAATCGAAAGAAAGGAGAAGCACCTGCCCTACATCTCGGTGTAGCAGCAATTGAAAAGGGAGCCTTCGGGTCGCCATTGACAACGGTTGCCAACTGACTTTCTTTTATGTAGATTATAAGAGAAATAAAGTCGTAGACTGCATACTAAGATTGAATCAATATGGCTGATCACATTCTACTATGGAAATTATGAGGTAAACTAAGTGATAAAAAAGAATTAATTTGGTAGATGACATGCTAAAATAGCATCGATTATTCTTCTGATCAATAATCTGAAATAAAAAGAATGCCGATCTGTTAAGTTGAAAAACCGTAACCGACTCGTTCTATTAATCTTTATTCCATCTCCCTCAGAAAAAATTTCTCATGATGATTTACCACGATCGAGTCTACCTATGTCTTCCCAAGAAATTTGAAATTTGAAAATACTAAGTCAAACGCAAAAATTACTTTTTCTAAAGCTCTTTATCCGAGTTTTTTCCAGAATCATTCAAACGCGGTTTAAAGCCACTACCAGCTGACTCCAAACAAGTCTGTCGTTTTCTTTTCATACCAATTTTGGATTAGAGGAAAATAATCAATTGTCTAAAGACGGGTAAGAAGATAACACGAAGAAATAGATAAACTGGGCACTTCAAGTTACCCTTGCTGGTTTAATCAAATACGATTATATGATAAAAATTTAATTCCCGTGCTCGTTTTTTTTTTTTCGTAATTTCAGAATATTGGTAAGAGTATTTGTAATACATGCATATAACTAATCAATATATATATATATATATATATATAGGTGCGTGTGGGGGGGCACGAACATATATATAATTTTAATCATACATATGTAATTATACCTTTGTAATCATATATATATATATATATATATACACTCACACACACATATATATAGATAGATAGATAGATAGAGAGAGAGAGGATATTTGGATATAATTATGTTTATAATTATATAGATATCATTTTGTGTATGATTATATATATATGTGTCTATATATATATATATATATATGTGTGTGTGTGTGTGTGTAAGTGAATGAGAGAGAAAGAGAGTTATATAGAGAAAGAGAGAGAGAGAGAGAGAGAGAGAGGGATGTATTTCTGCATACATTTATATGCGATTATAATTATATGTATTCATAATTATATAGATATTATTTTTTGTGCATGATTACATATATATATATATAATATATATATATATATATGTGTGTGTGTGTGTGTGTGTGTGTGTGTGTGTCTGTGTATGTGTGTGTGTGAGAGAGAGAGAGAGAGAGAGAGAGATTGAGAGAGAGAGAGGAGGTATTTACATGTACATTTATATTTGATTATAATTATACATATTCATAATTATATAGTAATAATTTTTTGCGCGCGATTATATATATATGTGTGTGTATGTGTGTGTGTGTGTGAGAGAGAGAGAGAGAGAGAGAGGAAGAGTGTGAGAGTGAGTGAGAGAGAAAGGGAGTAGATAGAGTGAGTATAGAGTATTAGATGCTCACAAAGAGTACTATTGCTAGTATTAAGGTGGGAGTAAGACGGTACGGAATAAATCTATATATTTAATATCAATTATCTCTGAGGCTCTTCGTCAGATTAAAGAAGGAACGTTTATCTTTTTCTTTTTTTTTCTTTTTTTGTTGCACGTTTTGACTTCCATACTTCAAGCTGCCTTCCATAATAAAATTATAAAGTGCGTACTTGAGTGCATTTCCCAAGAGACGTTTGTACGTAAATTTAAAAGTTAGCAATAAATGCCACTAGAGGAAAGCAAAGCAATATATATATATATATATATGGTGGAGCAAAAGTCACTTAACATTTTAAAAATTGAAAAATTCTGAATAAAAGTGTAGAAATAGAATTTTTCTTTTGATTATACTTATTTTGAATCTCCAAAATAACTTGGAAATATAACATGCCTCAAATAAAACAGATTATGAATACTACGATGTCACAGTCCAATATGTAAGCCACGGGTACTCCACCAAGTTATCAATGAAAAAGCATTTTTTTTTAATTTAAGGCAATTTTCAACCAATATATATATATATATATATATATATATATATATTATTCTTTATATCTAATTTGTTATTCTGTTAGTGTGAGAAAAGAAAAACAGATTGTACAATTTGCAAATTCTACAAACTGATATCTGGGGAAAAAATTCTGTAAAAAAAAAAAAAGACGAAAAACACACGTGCCACTTGAAAATAATCAAGTAGCATGTATGTCTAGTCAAAAGAAAAAACAGCGACAGAATTACCAAAGCTAAAACGTAATAAAGTGCAAAATTCATGAGATAGGGGTAATATTATGAAAATAATTCCTACATGGCCAAGAGCGAGTCTACCTAAGTTTTACCAAACAGGCTCTTCTGGATTAATATATATATATATATATATATATATATATATATATATATATATATATATATATGAAAATAGTTGTAAAAACGTTTCGAGCAGACTATTTACATGTTTATTGAAGTAAACACATCTATTTTCATAAACACTTCTGCATAGTTTGGAACGAGCAGCAGCAAGCATAGGCCTCCATGTTAATGCACACAAAACGGAATATATGTGCTATAACCAAACGGGGGACATCTCCACTCTAGAAGGAACCCCACTTAAACTAGTAGACAAATTCACGTACCTAGGAAGCAGCGTCGAATCAACCGAAAAGGACATCGAAACGAGGTTAACGAAAGCATGGACAGCTATCAATAGGCTATCGATTATATGGAAATCAGACCTAACCGATAAAATGAAACGCAGTTTCTTCCAGGCAGCGGTCACATCGATACTGCTATATGGATGCACTACATGGACGCTAACAAAACGGCTGGAGAAGAAACTAGATGGCAATTACACAAGAATGCTGCGTGCAATCCTGAACAAGTCCTGGCAGCAACACCCCACAAGACACCAACTGTACGGCCACCTGCCCCCTATCACGAAAACTATTCAAGTTAGACGAACCAGACATGCAGGACATTGCTGGAGAAGCAGAGATGAACTCATAAGAGATGTACTCTTATGGATCCCCACACATGGCCGCGCAAAAGCCGGACGACCCGCTCGAACGTACATTCAGCAGCTATGTGAGGATACGGGTTGTTGTCCTGAAGACCTACCTAGGGCGATGAACGATAGGGAGGAGTGGCGAGAGAGGGTCAGGGATATCCGTGCTGCCAGCGCGATATGATGATGATGATATCTATTAGACTCGCTTTCTATCAATTTTTCTCTCTCTGTTGATTCTCTCTCTCTCTCTCTCTCTCTCTCTCTCTCTTAGAAATAGGAATAGGGTGATAGATAGATAGAGAGAGAGAGAAAGCGAGAAATAGAAATAGGGTGATAGATAGAGGGATAGAGAGAGAGAGAGAGTGGAGAAATAGGAATAGAATAGGGTGATAGATAGATAGATAGTGGGGAGCTAAATAAGAATAGGGTGATAGATAGATAGCGAGAGAGAGAGAGAGAGAGAGAGAGAGAGAAATAGGTATAGGGTGATAGATAGAGGGAGAGAGAGAGAGAGTGGAGAAATAGGAATAGTGTGATAGATAGATAGATAGATAGATAGATATACGCACACATATATAGGGAACAAATTGAGATAGATAGATAGATAGAGAGAGAGAGAGAGAGAGAGAGAGAGAGAGAGAGAAATAGGAATAGGGTGATAGATAGATAGAGAGATAGAGAGAGAAAAAGAAAGAGAGTAAAGAGGGAGGGAAATATGAATAGATAGATAGATAGATAGATAGGGGAAGAGAAATAGGAATAGGGTGATAGAGAGAGGAGGGAGAGAGTGAAAAAGAAGGAGAAAATAGGAATAGGTTGATAGATAGATAGAGAGAGAGAGAGAGAGAGAGAGAGAGGGAGAGAGAGAAATAGGAATAGGGTGATAGATAGATAGATAGATAGATAGGGGGAGAGAAATAGGAATAGGGTGATAGAGAGAGGGGGGAGAGAGTGAAAAAGGAGAAAATAGGAATAGGTTGATAGATAGATAGACAGAGAGAGAGAGAGAGAGGGGGAGAGAGAGAAATAGGAATAGATAGATAGATAGATAGATAATCAAGGTATTCAGATATTTCAAGGTTTATTTATAGTTCAATATTCTACCAATGTTTAAAGGTTTAGTTTTTCATGTTCAATCATCATCAAAATAATATTGATGTCATTTTGCATCTTCTGAATTATATTCAATTCTAAAATTGCAAAGAAACAAATTATTCTGCCATTAGATGTACCTTGATTCAAATGTATACGACAAAATTAGAGTTCGAAATCTATTTTAAGGTCTAATGTATTTTCTTTGGATACTTAAATATTTTATAAACAACTAATTAGGATTTCAAAAAAAATATTTTAATTGAATATAACTCAGAAGATATATATCATATATTAACACTGCCCTGATAGTTGTTAAATAAATAAATAAATAAATAAATAAAATGAAGTGTTTAACATTATAACAATATTCATCTCTAAATAGTACATATTAATATTAGCCTGATGATGGTTTGATATAAAAACCGAAACGTTTAACGTAGGCATAATATTCAACTTTGAATAAACACATCCGCTAAATACCTTGTTTTTCCATATTTTTATATTTACATACCATCAGATTCATTTCCGTTTATATATATATTTACCTGCTAGTCATTGACGGAGATATGAATGCACAAATCGGGAAAAACAGACACAACAAATACAGCCTACACAACGCATCAAACAGGAATGGACAACATCTAATAGATTTAATGATAGAAAATAGATTAACATGCCTCAATACAAACTCTCAAAAAAGGGAGGGGAAATTATGGACCTACACATACGCGAATAAGAGTAAAGCACAGATAGACTACGTCCTTATAAACGGGAAATGGGAAAACAGTGCGATGAATTGCGAGGCATACTCCTCTTTCGAGGGTGTGTCCTCCGATCATCGAATACTTACGGCCAAAGTACGTCTAAGCCTACGAAAAAACGCCACACGTAAAGCGACAACCAAGCACTATGACTGGGCCCTACTCAACAACAGAGATATTAGAGATAAATATGCATTAGAATTAAGAAACAGATTCGAAGCACTGCAAGAGAAGGCAGAAAAAGGTACCCCAAATGACGAATATGAAAATTTTGTAGAAGCACACCTTGAGGCGGCAGCAAAGTGTATTCCAACAAAACCTAGAACTAAATATAGAGCCCCTTGGGAAACGCCAGCGGTTAGAGAAAAACGTGCACTTGTGAAAACTGCCTCCAAAAGCTATCAAAAGAACCCAACAAACACAAATGCACGAAAACTAGAAAAGGCTCAACATCAATTAACAGGAATATATCTAAAAGAACAGGCAGAATACATACAAAATCAGATAGATAAGATTAGAGACTCGGTGGAAGATAGACAATCCAGGATAGCCTGGCAAACAATAAACGAAGTAAGTAGAAGGAAGAGCACAGCCAAAGCAAAATTGAAAGCTGCAAGCCAACAAGAAAGAGTAAAACTGTGGGAACAGCATTTCAAAAATTTACTAGGAAACCCACCGGAAATAACGGATGAACCGATCACCAGAATTATTAGTAAGCAATTAGACGTTAAACTAGGTCCTTTCACCAAAGAAGAACTCGACTCAGTTCTCAGAAGAATTAAAAATAGGAAAGCAGCAGGGCTAGACGAGATCCCCCCAGAAGTGTGGAAGACTAGACAATTCGACGATATACTGATCCGGCAATGCAACGCAGTCTATAGTCAAAATAGGATAGAAAGATGGAAGAAGGGATGCATCCTTCCATTCCCTAAAAAAGGCGACCTCGGACTAGCCAAGAACTACCGAGGGATAACACTTACATCCATAGCAGCCAAAATCTACAATGCCCTACTACGAAACCGCATAGAACCCAAAATAGACAACATCCTTAGGAAAAACCAAAACGGCTTCCGGAGAAATAGATCCACAACCTCACAAATACTGACCATCCGGAGAATCCTTGATGGCGTTCGGGCAAAAAACTTACAGGCGACATTACTATTTGTCGACTTTAACAAGGCCTTCGATTCCATACACAGAGGGAAGATGGAGCAAATCCTACTAGCATACGGCCTACCAAAAGAAACAGTAGCAGCGATAATGATTCTCTACAGAAACACCAAAGTGAAAGTACGTTCACCAGATGGAGACACGGAATACTTCGACATTGTTGCAGGAGTACTACAAGGAGACACACTAGCCCCGTACCTCTTTATAATCTGTCTAGACTATGTGCTTAGGACTTCGATCGACAAAATCAGAGAAAATAGCTTCGAGCTAAGAGAAGAAGCAAAAGGTACCCCGCAAAAACAATCACGGACGCCGACTACGCTGATGACTTGGCGTTACTAGCGAATACGCCTAATCAAGCAGAGACACTACTGCATAGTCTGGAACGAGCCGCAGCTGGCATTGGCCTCCATGTCAATGCAAACAAAACTGAATATATGTGTTACAACCAAACGGGCAACATTGCCACACTAGACGGAGCCTCTCTGAAACTAGTAGACAAATTCACCTACCTAGGAAGTAGCGTCTCATCAACCGAAAAAGACATCGACACACGACTGACGAAGGCATGGACAGCTATCGATAGGCTCTCGATCATATGGAAGTCGGACCTAACTGATAAAATGAAACGCAGTTTCTTCCAGGCAGCGGTTGTGTCGATACTGCTATATGGATGCACCACATGGACGCTAACGAAGCGGCTGGAGAGGAAACTAGACGGAAATTACACAAGAATGTTGAGAGCAGTATTAAACAAGTCCTGGCGACAACACCCCACAAGATTCCAACTATACGGACAACCAAGCACTATCACGAAAACTATACAAGTCAGATGAACCAGACACGCGGGACACTGCTGGAGAAGCAAGGACGAGCTCATAAGCGATGTACTCCTGTGGACCCCCACATATGTATGTGCAAAAGTAGGACGACCAGCACGAACTTACATACAGCAACTATGTGAGGACACAGGATGTAACCCTGAAGACCTGCCGGAAGCGATAAATGATAGGGAGAAATGGCGAGAGAGGGTCAGGGATATCCGCGCTGGCGGCGCGACAGGATGATGATGATATATATATATACACACACACACATATATATTTTTACACACACAAACACATACACATATATATATACATATATATATATATTATGTATTCCTAGAGTCTGAGTAAGCAAGTCTCGTCAGGTCTCCGGGACTCTTCTCAGTATTCTAGCTGATCTTAGCAATGCTGAGGTCAGGATAGTCTCGATTCTTCCTCTGATTTGAAATACTTTCATATTTTTTCCTGGAATTTGGGGACTGATTCAAGTGTACCAACTACAATTGGTATTACCGTCATCCCGCTGTTCCACAGTTTATTTATTTATTTATTTATTTATTTATTAGTTCTCTTAATCCCACAATAGTTTAAAGTGTACGTTTTTAATTTGTGTGTGTGTTATTCATCTTACTTTAATGACTTATAAAATGAGAAGCAAGTGGTTGAACAGCTGCTGTTTTGGGGGTGCTGGTTCAAGAATTTATTCAAAACAACATTCTCGTAGTTCTTATCTAACCGTACAATAGCACTGACACGGCTACAGCTTGAAAAAATTCCTTTGTCATTTAACCAGAGAGACCAGATTTCCATATGTCGATAGCAGTCCTTTGTTATATCTATATTGACATCACTTTCAGTAGATGAGATATTTCTACCGAGGTATGTGAAATCGTTTACTTATTTAACGTGTAGATGACATCATCTTGTTTAAAACACATGAACTTAGCTGTATCACATTGAACCCTTGATGACTGTTCCAGGCTATGCGGTTGACATTTCGATTTGGTTTGGTTTCTCTGTTTAATGACGTATCAACCTTTGTAGGTTATTTAATGCCAAATCTATTCTCCTAGAAGTATTGTATATCCATAATACAAATGTAAGCGGAAACATAGTCAACAATAATGACGAACTTCAATGAACGAACGAACACACTTCTTTATAAAAAAATATGCCTCTTACACTTTATTCGAAAGGGTTGATGTTGGTTGTGTGTGAGAGGTGAGTCGGAGACGAGACAGACTGCTACCCAAAGTTCTTCTGACCATAGCAGCACTTCTTCTTCCTCTTGGCTGGGGTTGCTCAACCGTGGGTCACTGAGGGCCGCAAGCCCTCAGTCTGCAAGCTGATTCTCACGCTGGCATCTTGTCCCCAACTGACTCCAACTACAACAGGAACTGGAACTCGAACTGACTGACTTAAGCGTCCGTGGCTCCTGGTTATATTCTTATTTGACGCCTACCTGTTTCCTGTGGGCGTACGCATCTGCAGCGAATTCAACCACGTCCACAGGTCAAGGTGATACTCCGATATCTTCGACTGGATCCACCTGTTTCGCTGTTCTTCGCTTATTTACACAGGTGCATCTCTTGATTAACAGCTCGGTCGAAGGTCAATATGTTATAGGAGAACAGTAGTGGTACTATTTAACCCATGGGAGGATAAGGGGGTTCATTCCTTTCCAGCGGGTATTTGCCCGAAAGTGAACGTAATAGCGTGACTGGAGTACAAACTCACTTACTACGATTCTGCAGTCCATCGCTTTACACCACGAGGACACCCCTTTGAATTATTTTTTAAATTATTTATATTTCTTCAACACGTGTTTCTGACGTTTTATATATCTTCAAATGGTGTATTCATTTATCTATGTATGATAATATGCTTATGTTTACGTTTCGGTTTTTTGTCAAACCATCTTAGAATTCCACGTATCATCTGAAAATTATTTTCATTTTTTCATTCTTTGATATAATCTTTTTTCAGGTTATGTTAACCGGTTGCTTTTAAGGATATATCTCTTATTTTACTCCTTAAGTTTTGACACCAGTGTTAGCTGATGATCTTTCACTGGAGTCTGTGTGACAGAAAGTCTCCTCAACTCTCCATCACTTTTCCCGAGATTCTCATCCAGACTCTCATCAATGCAATAGTCTGGATGGTCTCGGTTCGTCCTTCGATTTTCGACTTTTCCAGTCCCCTTTCCAAGGCTTTGGGGACCATTAAAAATTCTCCTATTACAATTGGTATCAACGTCACCCTCATTTTTCCCAATCTTATTCAATTCTCTAGCAAGGTCCAAGTACTCGTTCTTCTTTCTTTTATCTCCACTCAGTGGTCTATTGAAACGGCAAAGTCCTCTCTACGGCAGGCTTTTTCCGCTTTTCGATGTTTCTTCTCCACCCACATTCATCGTATATATCTAAATAGATTATTAGTTCCTCAAAGTGCATCATTTTTTTATTTCGTATTGGCTGGTGTTGTATACTGAACCGCTAGACAAACAACGAAAAACTCGTACCTATATAAAAATATACGTTATATTTTTATTCTTCGACGGCGACGATTCTGTGTAGTAGGAATACTGTCAGAGAGTTCGCACATATCTTTCTTCTGTGGCGGGGAGCCTTTTTGTGAAGTAGTGCGAAGGCCGGAGAACACACACGGGGGAAGCTGACAGGTCTGCTTGAGTGACCAGCGGGTCTTTGCTTTCAGTCCAAAATTACAGACCTTATATTGTCTTTCAAGTCCCACGTATTTTCTTTTTATGGCTGGTTATCGGAACTTACTTACTTCTGTTTTTTTTTCAATAATTTGTTGATCTTATCTGCGAACGGAAATATCTGTCATTCTATCCATAGGCAATAAAAAACATTTTTTTCTTTCCTGTGAAACCACTTTGTAGATGTTATCTTGCGACCTCATTGAATCTGCTAAGTTTATCCACGGCACTCTGTCACCAGCTAAGCTGGTATATTACACTGGGATTGCCAGGTATCATGTTAATGCGTTTATGCGTTTCTTTCTTGATCATACCCAGTGCTCCAACAACTACTTGCATGTATTTATGAGTTTGTTTTTGTTTTGTTTTGTTTTTGTGATGTCTCTTTTGGGTGATATTTTTCTGTTATATTGATAGTACTCTCCTACGGAAAGGACCAGTTCCACAAAGAGCAATTTTTTTTTTTTTTTTGTATTTTATATAAACTGGGACTGCTAGGTATATTGTAAGCGTGTTTATCTGCACTTTTCTTGATCAGAGCCAGTGCTCCCATTATTAGAGGTACAGTGGTAGTTTTGCGGTGCCATATTATTTTCAATTTTTATTTCCAGATTTCTACATTTATTTGGCTTAGATATGGCATACAGGCCGTAGGTTCCCACTGAAGTTGTTCTTACGGAATGATCATCAACTGCACTACCGGACTGGCTT